>JARHVA010004702.1:345000-525000 GCA_037957365.1 Torreya grandis | reverse complement strand
TGTATTATATGATCCTGAGCCACTATATTTTGATGATTCTATTATGTTATTACTTTTCATCTTTTATTAGTCTCTCCCTATTTTGAGCATGTATGTTTTGATCTTGTTCTCTATTGGGATTATCAAGTTGGTATCATTGATTTCTCTTGCCTATTCCTCATGTGTTTTAGGTTTTATCTTGTGTTTGGTTAACCTCCCTGGGTATCATGAACACTGGATGATTAAGTTATAAGGAAGTGGCTTATCTTATTAGCCTATTATGATATTGGTTTGACTAGATTGTATTAGGTCACTTAACCTTGGTAAATGTGTAGCAACTCCTTCATTCATGGTAGTTTTACTTAACCATGATTAAGGGTCAACTTTATGATTCCATTAATCATTGTTGTATTAATTTTTACTATCTTAATGCTTCTATTATTATCATTTTAATTGATTTAATAATTTTTTTAGTATTATTAATAGTGTTATTGTTGTTGTTGTTGTTGTTGTTGTTATTATTATTATTATTATTATTATTATTATTATTATTATTATTATGTTAATAAATTTTTGATTAATGTTAATTAATATTTATTTATTAAATATTTTATCATCTATTATCTCTTTATGATTATCTTAATGATTTTTGGATAGTCATTGTCATTTTAATGTTTTGTTGTTTTTTATTTCATGGTTCAACTTAGCAGATGGGTGTGGGTGGATGATTTGATTTCATTTCATTCTATATTATTTCATTAGCATATGTGAGAAGGTATTGGGGGATATATTCTATTTTTTTTCTTTCTTTATTGGTTGTATCTTGTCTAGTTTTTGGGGTTATATTGACTTGCCCTAGGCATTATTGATTATTCACTTGGCCCTATTTAAGATAAAAACACATGGATAGGCATGATGGGAAGGAGGGAAGTTAAAGAGGGTGTTATTTTAATGCCTATATGGGAAAATAATTAAAAGTGAATGAAACATTATATTTCCCTCCTGATCTATAAATAATATTGGAATGCTCTATATACTTGGGTTTGGTAACAAACAATAAATATATGGAGGAGACTATATTTCCTATTTCATGCAAGATAAAATGTTTTATTGATTTTTTTTATTTTTTTTTGGTCTTGAAAATTTTTATTTCATTTTGTTTGTTTGGATCTCTTATTACTCTATGAAAGTGGGTAGGGATCGAACCTAGGAGGGACACAATAGGGTGAAGGATATGGTGCTAAGGTAGGGAAGGGGAGAGGAGTATGAGATGTTGGAAGTATAGATACTAATATTTGGGGTGAATCATTTTCCTTAAAAAAAACCTTAAATTTCAATTATCATTCATGAAGCATTCATTCACATACATAGATTAACTAATGCATAAACAAACATCTATGAAAGTAAATATCTTAGAATCATAGGATATATGTGGTAATCCATCTCAGGGGATACAAAAAAATTAAAAAAAAAACTTTTAATATAGTCATATAATCAATGTATCAAATATTTAGTGAGGCACCAACCCCACAAGGATCACCAACCCCACACTAGTCAAGCACCAACTCAACTAGTCCTTTAATAAGCACCAAATTGCAAGGAGTCACCAACCCCCAAGTAACTCAACAAACAATAAGCTACCATGAACCTATGATAAAATTTTAACAGATATTTCTACTCAAATAAATATTATCACCTTCTTTTTCTCTTCTCACTCTTTTATCTCTCTTAAATATCTTATTAGTCTTTCTCGCTCAAATAGCCCTTTCCTTGGTAGAATTAGGTGTTATGACCTTGCTCATCACATATAGAAACATAGTTATATATTAATGACATATTAATCACACCTATATTATTTTATTCAATCCCTCTATCTAGTTTCCAAAACTCTATATCATTCACTCATGTCTTCAATAGTCTAACTAGTCAAATTATGCCTATTAGACATCCGCTTTATACTTGATTCTTGTTATCACCCATATTGGGAGGCCAATAACATATCCATAATTTTATTTAAAGTTTAATATATCAAAAAACATGTTTCAAAACTGATACAACCACTACATAGGTTGGGAATTACCCTTAAGGGCCAAAACCACTATTAGGCCTAATAAAGACCTAATGCAATTAGGCCTTCTCAAAAAACACATTTCGTATTGAACACCTTGGAACACCATGAGAATATAAAAATTGATGAAAAACTTAAAAAATTATTAAATATTACCCTTTATAATCTCATATTATGTCCCCAAAACCATTTATCTCATTTCACTCCTTGAACCACACCATTAGGTCTACTTGCCATTAGCCCTTCTCACTACCAAAAAGTCAGTCTTGAGTATCTAAAGTATAAATTAAAATTTTACATTTAAAAAAACTAAAAAAACACATTTATAAAACCTTATAAACCTTAGGTTCATCAAAAAATTAATTATATTACACAATATAGGTCAAAATACCTCAAACTGATCAATTTCATATGCTCACGTAGAACTACACACAGGCCTTAAGAACCCAGTCAAAACCCTTTGACTTTTCACACCTTCATAGGAGTTTATAATTTAAAAAAATGTTTTAAAATTAAAATATTATACCTATATAAAAATTTCATATGAATTTTATTCTTAAAATATATGCAAAAACACTCAGGAACATCATTTTCACTTGCACACAAAAAATTGCCTATAGCTCCAAAAAATCAGTCACAAAGATTAATATTTAAAACACTTGTGTGAATAATTTTATGAAATTAAAATGGGTTTAAATTATACTTCATAATCCTTATAACATATTATAATAGAATATTATAAGGTTAAATATTAATATCAGTCTTACAAACCAATCTCATGTTTTCACCCTACATAGACTTCACTATATTAGATAGGGCACTTTGAGATCAAATTTTTGATTGTTTATAAGCACCATAAAAAATTATAATAAAATTGGATATGAGATATAAGTCATGATAAATCACCCCATGTATTTTTATCCATCCCTAATCTAATTCTCACTTCTACCTAATTTTCTCATTATCTTCCTCATTAGGCCTATTTAGAGATAGGTCATCTTCCATGTCTAGTTTAGAATTTTTCGGTATAAAAAATTATTTTAAAATTAAATGGTAAAAAAATATAAGTCTCACACATCATCCTCCAGCCATTTGTATTCTTTGACCTAGTTAACCCTACCTGTTAGATAAAAATTCCAAGAAACAAGGGCTTTCATGTAGCTTCCACTCACTCTTATGACAAACCAATGCCACATAGAGAAACTCTTTAGAGTCCTATAAATTTTAAAAACATAAAAATATGTCAAATAATCCAATATGAGCCATTTCCAATCAGATATTTCTTATCAAGTCATAAGGAGGCTTTTCAGAGGGCTTAGCCTCCCTTTCATTCTTAGCAGTCATTGATAAAGTATTACCCCTCAAATCCAAAAACAATGATAGTAAATTAATTATATGACCCTTAATACAATTACATGAAATTATTAATATATAATTTTAATTTTTCATGTGCCAATGAGCATAATAAAATCCTTTAAGGGTTTGTAACACCCCATTCTGTGCACATAGAAGACCTCAACACTAATTTTCATGATTTATCCTTTAGTATATGACCTAAAACCTGGTCAAAACACTTAACACAACCTATAACACATATATAAATTATCTCAATGGATTTTTCACTTTGGTAAATGAACCTAACCCCTTATTTGGCCACACTAGGTCTCTTTACTTATTAGGTCTTGAAATGCCAGTCATACTTAGACCTTAATCACACATTGAAACCTATTTTAATGTTATAAAAAACTCAACATAATTTCATAGAACCTCATACCATGCTCACACAATACTAACCTTCTTCACACAAGCCTTACACTGCTCATCTCATCATGCTACCAAGCTCATGCCTTCTCACTAGGTCTCTTCATGTAAGGGCTAAGCCTCAAAACTGACCTTGGAACTCATCTAAAGGATTATTTTCCTAATTCTCATGTTTACATAGTTTTATACACTCTCTCATTCCTATATGGACATAATTCATGAATTTTCACTATGCTTCATGCATACACTTTCTCTTAGGGCTAGACTAGGCTTCTCAAGACACCTAGTACTCAAATATTTAGACTTGAACAAGCTAGCTTTCAATAATTCCAACTAATAATATTCTTAAATCAAGATTATCTGAATACAAGGATACTATCAATAATATTATGATATTTTAACATCACAAAATTATGACAGGATCTCATATAAAACTTAAGGACTACTAAATCATGTATGCTTACTGTGTATGCTCCTCAGGACTAGTGTTCAACAATATTTTTCCATTGTATCTTAAACTTGAGCTTGACATGTCATCAACCTTAGAAAAATTACCAAGTTGTCTCAAAATTCTCTCTATATAAAGATACGAAAGGTTGACTTCAAATTTTCTCTTGTCATAAGACTTCTTTGTCACATACCATTTCACCATTCATGGCCTTAGCTTTGACCTTGACATTAAATACATATATCATTACTTTGAAATAAATGAAAACAAAAATACAAAAACACAAAAAATAAGAACATACCTCAACTCTCTACTCTTTTTTCATTCATGGTAAACATTTACATAAAGCTGATCATTCAAAACTCTCCAAGCTAGATCTTTTTCAAACTGACCTTTCTTCTAAACTGTAAATTTACCTTACTTTGACATTAATTATAAAGGGTCATATTATTATAAACTATCTGATCCTTGGACTTGGAACAATACACCTTTTCTTTCCAAACAAGCTTATTATCTCTATTTAACAAAAATCGCATCATAAATCAGACTCACATACCTAATATTTGGGCATTATTGGCTCCCCTTATCTCCATGAGATATTCAGAAATTATCAATATTATGATTTGGTTTGATCAAATCATCATAAAAACTCTTTTTGGCCTATCTCTTATTATCAGCAATAGACTCTTAATTGAAGCTTAGATCTGAATGTCAATAAAAACACAAAACTCCCCCTAAGACCAAGCATCCTTCATACTTTTACTCATTAGATGACTACCTCTATGAAGCTTAATGGTGTCACCTCTTCTATCTTGAGTAATTAAACAAAATAAACTTAGGATATTCCTATATCTCCATTCCTTAATAGACTGAACATTCTTCATGATCCTTTTAGACTTGAGTTCTTCAATCTCTATTTGAACACCATCATAATTTGGTCTATTTGGCTTGACTTCTTTATCCACAATCTAAGTTGATATGGAGAATTTTTGACATTCCTTTGGATATCAATTATGATCCATCATGTCATATATTCCAATTATAATTATAAATTAGTCATTATTTACCTTATCTACCTTAGGTTTCCACTGACTATCTTGTCTTCTTTCTTGCATTATAAGGGTCTTAACTTTATTATTTTCTCTTGATAATCTATGCTTATAGTAATTTGAAATATGACCAATATTTTCAAAATTTAAACCCACTATTCTTCTTGATGGAAACACACATTGGCCCATACCTCTTGAATGATGACTCTCCTCATAGTTCCATGCATATTCATTCTTGGAGGGCCTTCTACAATGCCTTGCTCTATGACCAAATTGGTTACATGAATAACAATAACCATAAAAATGGTTAACATAACTTATAGTATTAGCCTTCATTATACCAATACTCTCATTATTTGATTGATCATTGACCTTATTTATCACATTAGTGTTATTCTTTTGTTCTCCATTAAAATGAAGGCTTGTTTTATCATTAACAGTCTTTTGAATACTCAAGATGTTGTCTAGATCATTGGTACTCTTTTCAAACTTCTTAAAAGAATTCATATTATTTGATTTTTGATCCAAATAAGATATTAAGGTATCTATAATAGTTACATACCTTACACATTCTTATTCTTTATCCTTTAGGCTTGTACTCATAATCTCCATTTGAGTCTCTACTTGTTTGACTATTTATTCTTGTTCCTTGGAGTTGTTGCTCAATCTAGCTTCAAAAAAGTTTATTTGATCCTCATAGTATTTGATAAGATACCTGATCATCATATTATTATTCTTTATTTATTATAGAGTATTCATCAACTCATCCTCAAATTCCACCTCATCTTCTTCATCTAAATCATTAATAACACATCCAATCCATATAGAATCTTCTTGATTTGAACATCTTGCTTCCTCAACCATGAAGAGAAATTCATTTACATCAGGAAAATAAACTTCATGGTCACTCTCATAATCACTTCTCTCACTCTCATTAGATGAGCTGAAATCTTCCTTTGTGTAAAGGCTTCTTTTGTTCTTAAAAAGCTTCTTCTTGTCATCATATCATTTAAATTTTTCTTGCTCTTATTAGACCTATATGACTTTTTATCATCATCATGACCTTTATCATTCTCTTCATTATCATTTACCTTATTATTATGAGGTAATTTATTATAAAAATGTCTAATCTCTTCATAATTGAATCATTTAAAGGTAAACTTACCCTTGTATTTACCTAAACTTCTCTTCAACTTTCTTGTAAACATAGCTCTCAACTCATCATCATCAATATTAGATTCATCATTATATTTAACTTTATTACCATATGTATAATTCTCCTTTTAATTAATTTATACCTTGAAATTATATTCCTTATTGATAGGTATTCCTTCACTTGTCCTCATTTCATAGGCTATTATTGTGCCATAAAGTCCATCCATCTCTAGCTTGTCTAGATCTTACATCTCTTTAATAGAAAATACCTTAAAATAAAAATTTTGAGTTAAATATCTTAATTTTTTTTTTAAATAGTAAACTCTTTCAATTATTCACCTAGGACTCTTATGATTTTGACAACTTCATCAACCCTCAACAAGTAGGCTATAATGGTATTATCTTTATTCATCCTTAGGCTTTCAAAATATCTTGTATGGGTTTGAAACATAGCCAAATTGACCTTGGAATATCCCTCTTGGATAGTATTCAACTTGTCCCATATTTATTTATAATACATATAGTGCATCATCTTCACAACTTCTACCTCTGATAAGCCACACATAATACCTTTCATTGCTTTTGAATTGTTGCCACTAGCCTTCTTGCCTACTACATTTATAGGAGGAATAGGGGTGCAATATATCCATCCAAAACTAATTTACAAATATCATGACCTTGATACATCAAATATGTACTCATCTTGACACTCTAAAAATAATAATTTGATCCATTAAACAATGGATCCTTTCTTGTAGAGAAACCACCTTGTTTTTGACTAGCCATTTTTTCTCACTTAGGATCTCTATTAGGTTATTAGGCCTCCTTAAAATGATCTGATGTACTAATTTTTTTTTAAATTATAGATGATAATAATGGGGGTGACTTAGTTTCCTTAAAATAATTCTTCAATTTCACTTGTCATTCATGAATCATTCATTCATATGCATACATTAACTAATGCATAAAAAACATCGATGAAAACAAACAACGTAAAAACTTAGGAGATATGTGGGAAACCCTCTTGAGGGATAAAAACCATTGAAATAAAAATTGAAATAAAATATTTTAATAAATGGATCAAACATTTAGTGAGGCACCAACCCCATAAGGAGCACCAACCCTTGAGTACTCAAGCACCAACTCAATTAGTCCTTTAACAAGCACCAAATTGCAAGGAGGCACCAACCCCCAAGTAAATCAGAACCAACTTAGCTAATATGAAACTATAATAAAATTTTCACACCTATTTTTCACTTAAATAAATATGACCACCTTATGTATATCTTCTCACTCTTATATCTCTTTTAAACAACCTATTAGTCCTTCTCACTCAAATAGCCCTTTCCTTGGTAGAATTAGGTATTATGACCTTGATCATCACCTATAGAAACACTTTTATCTATTTATAAAATATTAATATCACCTATATGATTTTATTAAATCCTTATATGAATTTTCTAAAACTCTATATCATTTCTTCATGTCTTCAATATTCTAACTAGTCAATTCAGGCCTATTAGACCTTCTCTTTATACTTGAATCTTGATCTCACCCATATTGGTTGAAAAAGAACCTATAAATACTTGGATAAATTTTTTAATATATCAAAAAACATTTTTCACAAGTGAAAAAACTACTACATATGTCATTCATTACCCTTAAGTGACAAAACCACCATTAGGCCTAATAGAGACCTAATGCAATTAGGCTTTCTCAAAGCACATGTTTCATCTTGACCACCTTTGAACACCATGAACATAAAAAATTGAGGAAAAACAAAAAATTTAATTAAATTATACCATTTATAATCTCACCTTATGTCCCTCACACTATTTATCTAATTTCACTCCTTGAACCACATCATTAGGTCTACTCACCATTAGCCCTTCCCACCACCATAAAGTATGTCTGAGTATCTAAAGTATACATTAAAATTTGTCATATAAATACACTAAAAAAACACATGGATATAACCTTAGTGAAATTATGGTCATCACCAAGTCCATTATATTTCACAATATATGGAAAAACACCTCAAATTGATCAACTTCATATGTTCACTCAGAACTACACATAGGCCTTAAGAACCTAGTCAGAACCCTTTGAGTTTTCACACCTTTATAAGAGTTTATAATGAATAAAAATGTGTTTAAATGAACATATGAGACATATATAACAAATTAATTTCCATTTCATTCTTAAAAATTATGCAAAAATACTCATGAACATCATTCTCAATTACACATAGAAAAATGCCTGTAGCTCTAAAAACACTGTCATGAAGATAAAGATTTAGAACACCTATGTGAAAAATTTTATGAAATAAAAATGGTTTTAAATTATAATTAATAATAATTATAATATATATATATATACACACACACACACACACACACATATATATATATATATATATTATATTATGAAATATCAATATTAGTCTTACAAACCAATTTCATGTTTTCACCCTACACAGGCTTCATTATATTAGACAGGTCACTTTGAGAACTTTTTTTCTTCCATATAAGCATATTAAAAAATTATAATAGAATGGGATATAATGTATAGGTATTTAAAAATTACCCTATGTATTTTGATCCATTCCTAATCTATTGCAACCCATCCCTAATCTCATTCTCGCTTCTACATAGTTTTCTCACTATCTTCCTCATTAGGCCTATTTAATGATAGGTCAACTTTCATAACCAGTTTAGAATTTTTAGGGTCTAAAAAATGATCATAAAATTACATGGGAATAACTTGTAATTCTCATAAATCATCCTCCAACAATTTTCATGCCTTGACCTATTCAACCCTACCTTCTACATCAAAAGTTTGAGAAACAACGGGTTTACTATAGGTTCCACTCACTCTTCTGACAAACCAATGCCACCTTGAGAAATGTGGAAGAGTAATATACAATTTAAAAACATAAAAATAGGTCAACCAATATAATTTTATCCATTTCAAATAATATATTTTCTATCAGGTCATAATGAGGGTTTTAAGAGGGTTTAGACTGCCTTTCATTCGTAACAATAATTCATAAAGGATTGCCACTAAAATCCAAAACCAATGATAAAAAATTAAAGATATGAAACTTAAAAAGCTTATATGAACTTATTAATACCTCATGCAAAGGTTTTACTTGCAAACAAGCATAAAAAAATCCTTCTTAGGTCTATAACACCCCATTTTGTGCACATAAAAGACCTCAACACAAATTTTCATGATTTCTCCTTCAGGATATAACCTAAAACTTGGTAAACACACTTTAAAAAACATATCATACCTATATATATTATCTTTATATCTATGGAACTTTGGTAAATGAACTTGACCTCTCATTAAACCACACTAGGTCTCTTTGCTAATTAGATCTTGAACTACTGGTCATACATAGACCTTGATCATACCTTAAAACCTCTTACACTATTATTGTAACATTTCCATAATATCATAAAACATCATACCATTATCAAAAATTTCCAACCTTCTTCACATAATCATTAGACTACTCACCTCATCATACTACCAAGCTTGTGCCTTCTCACTATGTCTCTTCATGTAAGGACTAAACCTCAAAATTGACCTTGTAACACATATAAAGGATTCATAGCCTATTTTTAATGTTTAAATATATTTATACACTCTCTCATTCCTATATAGACACAATTCACCAAGATTCACTATGCTTCATGCATACACTTTCTCTCAGGGCTAGACTAGGCTTCTCAAGACACCTAGTACTAAAAAAATTGGTCTCAAACAAGATAGATCTCAATTATTCAAAACAAGAAAATTATTAAATTATGATTATTTTAATATAAGGATACTCTCAAAAATATTATGATCTTGTCACATCACAACATTATGTCAGGACCTCATATAAAACTCAAAGACTGTTAAACCATGTATGCTTACCTTGTATTCTCTTCAAGACTAGTGCTCAATGATAAGCTTCCCTTGTATCTTGAACTCAACCTTGACATGTCATCAAGATTAGAATAATTACCAAGTTATCTTCAAATTATCTCTAAATAAAGAGACAAAATTTTGCCTTTAAATTATCTCTTGTCATAAGACTTATTTGTCACATACCATTTCACCATGCATGGCCTCAGCTCTAAACTTGACATTAAAGACATATATCTTGAATTTGAAATAAATTACAACAATAATGACTCAATACCAAAAATAGAAACATACCTCAACATTAGAGTGGTGGCCAGTTGATGGCCTGTAATGGGGAATATTTGAGTGGTTATTTGATAAGAGATCATCATGCTAGAAAAGAAAGCCACTCTCTCATCCATGGAAATCTATAATTATTTTGGGTATGATATAAAACTAATTTTATAATGGGTAATTATTTTATTTTTTGTTTTATCAAATGAATGGAATAAAATAATTAGAGATTCATGAGGAAGTTGTGAGACTTCCCTATGAATCTATAATAGACCAAAATTAATTCAAAACCAAATACATCCCTAGAAGGGTACTATAAGACTATTTTAACTTTATTAGTGACTAAATTTTAAAAAAATTGAAGGGAATTTTAAATCTTAGAATTTAGATTTTTATGTTGTGTGGTGTGGGGTTTTCAACCCTGAAGAATAGATTGAATGGAAATGTTTCCTTATTACCTTAACCCTACATGGGTGTAGCAAGATTATCTTTCCTATATAAATTAATATTGCTATGGGGTTTTATTCTAAGGGTAGATTATTTTAAAGCTTTAATTTATTCCTTTTACGTGATTCTATTCATGTTTGTTATGCTAGGTAGCCTATGTAAATGAGTACATAATTTTTTAAATCTTGACATCTTCCTTATATGTGGTTTCGTATAATATTGATTAGTTATATATCATATGTAAAAGAGGATAGATTTTTATGAAGCTTTGATGTTTTATGATATATGATTCTATTCATTATTCTATAACCCTTGGCTTCCACTTTGATATCATGCCCTCTACTATGCATATCTCTTTTCTACATTTTGAGTTTGGTTTGTAATGAAACTAATTTATCCTTGTTGACTTTAAACCTTGGTTTTACTCTTATTGGTTAGAGTGTTTTTTTCCTCAAACCATTTGGGCGATAATTATGAGGCTTAGACTATAATTATTTTTCTTCCACCTTGATTGAATGAGATTACACTATTTTTTCATTTTTTGATTTATTGAAATATTTGAAGGAATTAAATTTTGGTCTTATATGGCCTTTTATAAGCCAACCTAAGTTTATTTTCAATTAATGAATGTTATTTTTTCCCTCTTTTAACTTGATTGAGTTAATTCATATGTTTTAGGTTGATCCCATTATGTTTAATTAATTTACACTCGGTAAGCCTCCTAGGCTGAGCAATGGAATTTGTCTAGTCCTTTTGGTCTTGATAAATAGATATAATAGTAATTGATTTTATGATGTAAATCATATTATATAAAGATCCAATGTATGCCTTGGGTATTACTCAGGCCAACTAGTTCAGTTGAGTGTTATGGTTTTATGTTGACTGCATTGCTTCTCTTGTCCTTGTTGACTATTTTTTTAAGTCTTTAATGTTGACTCAATATCATTTGTATGACTCTTACCTCACTCAAGTACCTAGTTACTAAAACCCTCCACTAAGTTGATGGTTGGGGTTGTATGGGCCACCAATGGTTGGGCTCATAGGGCTAGTTTAAGGGTTGTTCCACTTTATGTATTCATCCTTCTCCATTGATGTACCTTGACTTGCATGTAGCGACATGTTTCTTAGTCATGTCAGTTTGTGCCTGATTATTAGTGGGCATGTTGGATTATAGTTGGCTACCCATTTTATTTTATGGTTACATTAATTACTTATGCAACCTTATAACATTTATTATGCTAGAATAGAATAATATTTTAATTTATATTGTTAGTGGTGGGTGGAAATGAATATGGTAACATGGATCTTATATATTTAACCAATTGTATTCATTTATTCGGCATGCATTTATGTTGGATTCTATCTCTATATTGAAAATGTAACTATAACCCTTTTTGTAGTATTTTTTTCTTGGAAAATTATTTTTTGTTGATTACATATTAGATAATATAAAGATTCAATTATTGATGTGGAATATGCATGAAGTTGTAATAAGTTCAATTTGAACTAACAATGATAGTTAAGTTTTATAGTGAATTTCCTACACTTTTATATTTACATGTTATGGTGGAGGGATGTATAGTTAACCTTGTATTTTTTTTTCCAGTTATTGGATTTTTTTCTAATGCCTTCAAAATTAACATTATTATTTTGAATTTGATTGATATTAGCTACTAGTTTAGCGTGTTTCTTAGATTTGAATAATTGTATAATTTCTTGGCTTAGTATGTAGCTAGAGATGATTATGAATATGATTCATTTTATTATTGTCTATCAATATTGAATTCATAGTGACATGAATTAGTAGATTGTGTGGATGCCATGTTTTACATGTGGCTGGTATGTAATGTTCATTGTGATTTAGCAGAGTTAACACCTATTATCCTTTTATAGTTGTAGATTGATTTATGTATGAATCAATTTTTTGATTTATGCCTAATGAGATTAAACATAGGCCATAACATACTTGTTATAAATTTGACTTGAGATGCATGATAGAGGATACATTTATTAATTGGTAGAATTCTTTCATGTAGGGATTTCAATGGATAATGGATGTTACTTCCCTAATCATGGTTAATATTTAATATTAGATCATTTTGGTTATATGTCAGCTCTTAAATTGCATCATTGTTATTGAATACATGACCCTTAGCATGTTTAAAACTTTTTATAAAACCAAATTGATGTAATTGATTTATGCAAATAGTTTCCTTTGATGATAAAAGCATGTAAATTTTATAATGGTAATGCATGTTGATAGTTATGGTATCAGTTTAAGTATACTTATCTCTATTTCTTATGCAATGAAACAAATAATGAATAATGATCATCTCTATATGGGTCTGTGTTATTGGTTGTAGTTCTTACCAATAAGGTAATGTAATGCCATAGACTATTGGCAAGTTTTAAAAAATTTACTAGTAATTTTTTTATAATTCAACCCTTGGTTAATATAAGGTTGGTTACATTTTTATTAATACATTTATGATACATGGTCATTGGATTATATGTATAAGTGTGTGTTTTAAATTCTTCATTTTACCTTCGGCATTGAATGTCCTAGTATGCCTTATATTGTGATTGTTAATCCTTATGATTTGGGATGGGGATCCAATATAGTATGTAAACTTATAATTTACACTATGACTAATGTTTCAATATACCACCTTGGTAATGACTTATTAAATCATAACTTACCTTAATAAACACATGAGTTGATGCCTGAGATTACTTAAGCAATGAATTTTTATGTGGTCATATGCATGTTATAGAATTGTATGAATGCCTATGCTTTGTGTTGGGTGAATATTTTTTTAACAAAAAGATGTTATCAAAATGGTGATTTCAACCATATTGTGATGATATTATATCTTTCCTCAAGAAAAATGGGAGGCTCTATTCTTATTGCTAACTAAAAAAAAAGTTATTATTTACACTTATTTTATCAAACTAGGTGTTGTCATATCATCTAATATTATTTTTATAGAATTGATGTTTTCCTCCAAATTTTCTTCCATTATTTACAATATGTTTTGAAAACATAAAACTATTTGGAGGAACAATGATAACTGATATTCACATTAGTTAGCCAAAAGAGTAACTAGAATGATATGAGCAAAGTAACATGAATAGATGGAATAAAGTGCAGCCCAAAGTCTTAACCTTAATTATAACAAAGATTAAAATCACCAAATAAGAATAAATTGTGGCCCAAATTCTCCATGGTAAGTCACTTTCAATGATGAACACAAACCCAGTAACTAAAATGCAACTCAAAGACTCCAAAATCGACTTACTGGCTCCTTCCATTTTATAGAAATTTCACACCACAATCCAATTAAAGTACAATAAAATGTAATGGAAAATACATAATATAATTTCCAACACCACAAAATTTTATTTCAACACCATGTTTGAAATATCACTTGATTTTATTATATTGAATGGAATTCAAGATTTACAATATGAACACAAAGTTTAAAAATTATTTCTCAATTTAGTAGAATTTTGCTTCTATATCCCCTAGTCCCCTTTTTAAAAAAGAGAATCCTTCTATTTATAGAGAGGATCTATGATTAAAAATAGAAAAAACATAAATACATTGACTTATTCATTGATAGAGTCCAATTTTACTTAGGACTGTGTACTTTTCCTACATGCAAATTACACTAAACACAATTCCACATGAATGTTTACAAAAATAAACTATGTGTCCTTAAACACAAGTATTTCATCCTTTTTGTCTTCTATATATATATTCCTTGTATCTCTTAAATGTATCTTTAACTTCATCATTGTTTATCCCTGATGTATTTTTAGAGATGACAAAGACTTTGGTGATGAATTATGCTAGATTAACTGGGATGTATTTAATTTTACCTAAGATTCTTTGTAACTTATCCATTTTGACGTAAAATTAAACCAATTTATCAATGGATTCAATCTTGAACATTCCTACTTCAATTTTTATTTGAATCAAAAATGATAACTCTTGGACTACCATTTCTGTAGGAATAATTTATTGAGAATCATCTTTAACTTAACAAGGAAGCTCCCCAATCTTATTTTTAAGGTATAACCCCTTATAATTTCACATACCTTTATCTTCTTTGAGATATTTAATTATATTTTTGATACATTCCTTCGTATTGTTCGTTACTTCTCTATATTATATGAATACTTTCCTACTTGTAATGACTTTATGTTCAACCAAGGATTCTAGCTTGAACTAATGTACCTGAGTCCATGTGTGAATATCTTTTTTATTCTCCAAATCTTGAGTGAGTGTTTTAAGTGTTTTTTAAATTTCCACCTTCACTTCACTCAACTTATTCAAAAATTTAATGGTATAACACAACCATTGAGTACCATGTGTCGACAATCTTTCAATCCAAGCATTGACTTCCTAATCTTGAGATCCAATTTTTTCCACCTATTAAATTTCTATTTTTATGCTTTCCTTCTTAACAGGTTTAACTAACTTAGAGGAATATGTGATATTTAGTAAAATAGAGGTTAATTGTTCTACTTGTACCTTGAGTTAATCTTTTATTTTCTTATCCTTTTCATATATTTCAATCAATGATGCCATTGCTACCTAAAAATCTTCCTTTACACTTTCATGAGTTTATTTCCCTAGATCTATTCATCCTACTAAATATTTGAATACATGTATATCTTCAATGTTCCCATCTTGGGGAGTCACCATAACTTTATCATATTTTTTAATTGATTCAATGATCACTCTTGATATTATCTTAGCCTTGTTAGCCCCTTTTGGCTTCAATAGTATGAGTTGACCAAAATCAAAGTCTTCTAGTGTGAAAACTCACCTTTTCCTCTTAGGTGTTTGTGTTATTAGGTAAGGGGGGAGAGGAGATGAATCTTCTAGGATGGAGGATGCCAAGGATTATGATGTTTGGGGAAGGATAATGGTTTTTGAAGTGGGTGGAATATAAAGTGAGATGGTGGAGGTATTTGGTAATTGAGTTAGCACCAATGGGATGGATATTGACACAATGATAGTTATGATAGATGGTGTTGGAGTGAGAATAGAAAAAAATTGGTTGTTAATTTAGAAGATGAAGTAGAAATGAACTTATCCATGTCTTGTTGAGTGAAATATAAATTAGTGTCTGACTCTAATGACTTTGAAGGACTAGGAAAATTAGATAGGGAATCAAAAACTTTATCCAACATGTTATGTGGAGGAACTTTAAAAATATTAGCACTAAGGGGTGGAGGAGATGAAAGAAGAGTCTAAAAATGCATTGTAGAAGCATTTAGTGTAGTGAGAGTGGCAAGAGGAAGGTTATAATATGCTACCTATGAAGTTATTGATTACAAAACCATAATTTGAGAAGTCTTTAATAGAGAAGTTTTTGGTTGAGAAATTACAGGTTGAGAAGTTACTAGTTGAGTTGGGGCTTCATCTATAGGAATATCTAACTATGAATATTGTTAAATTGATATATGAAGTGGTGATGAGATTACTAGTTGAAGTGGTGCCTTACTTGTGGTCAAGTTTTTCTCCTCTTCTGTATGAACACCCTTTTCTACTCCAGCTTCTTTATCTTTTCTTTTTCCTTTAGTCATAAACACAAACCTTGGTTTTTGTGTGGAAGTAGAGGTATCTTATCTATTCTTTATCCTCAAATCCTTTAATTTCCTTGTAGTATCTTCATCATATTCTTCTTCTGATCCCATCTTAAATTGCTTCAATTTAATACCTTATCCTTCCAACCACACATTAGTCATTGTAAGAATGGGTTAGAACCCATATCTGATGGAAGAGGACTCCTTAATTGACCATTGGATGGGAGAAAGAGGATTTTTATCTACTTGATTTACCTCATATGATGGGTCTAACATATTCCCATCATCTATCAAATATTTAAAAATATCTGCTAACTTTAAATTGACAATTTGAGCAATAATGAGATGACTATAATCAATTTTTCTTACATCTTCATCAGTCCTGCACTTAGCCTAGATGTCTTCAATTATATGTATGTGAGTGAAATTACGTTTTTTTTTTTTTTTGATTATCATATAATCAAATTTTTCACTACTTTTGAATCTTTTAAGAGTAATCCATTACAACATAGTTTCCATGGTTTTTACCTTTGGGGTAGTTGTAATTATGTACCAATGAATAATGATTGGGAACTTGAATCCTCATTTGTGGGCATATGATTTCTTATTATGTCCACTCATTAATTTATTGCACATATCCATCAATATTAATTTATCACTTGGGTACCTAGGTAACATATAATGGTGTTCATTGAACCCTCCTACCATGATGTAGGCAAAGGTTGGGAACTATAAGAAAACACAACCAACCTTATTGACTTGTGCCCATGATTTATCTAAAATTCTCTTCTTTTCAAGATATTTCTCAAAATTACAAATGAATCAGTAGAAGAAGGCATCATTAACTCTTTTTTAGTGTCTCAAACATTCCTTTAGAGTTAGCTATGGATAATGTTCATACACAAAAAAATTCATTCTCTCACCAACAATGGTTAAACCTAAGAAAGATTTCATGTTGGCTACAACATATACCAGATATGAATTCATATAAAATTTGAGTGAAGAGGTCGCCTCAGATAACTGGTGACAAATAACACTACTAATTTGTTTACCCTAGAAGATCTTTTATTTGTTTATTTTAATGACCCAAATGTATTGATACATCCATTCTTATAAAACATTTGGTGATGGGAGGCCCTCAACTCTACTTAGGAGAGTGATCAAATCTCATACTTCTTGTAAGAAATCACTATGGTATAGATATTTGGGCCACCTAGTGATAGAGTGTTGAGGGGTCCTAAGTCTCTTGGCTTTGATAGACCTTTTGCACCTCTCAAAATCTTTATCATAGTAATCCTTGGTTGATTCAATAATTAAGTCTAAATATTATTCTATCTTAGAGAGATGAAAGACTTTATCAAATTATTCCTCATTGAGGTGTATGACCACCTTACCATCCACACCCTTGATTGATGTACTTTCCTTCTCAAAATGTGTATCCATTGTCAAGATGAACTCTGAATCTTGTGCTGATATGAGAAATGTAGCTACCAAGTAAATTTCACTGTTTAAGACTAGTTTCATGTGAGATGTGATGGGATCCCTTCCAAGTCTCTATAAGAATTCATCCATGTCAACATGACCAATATTTGTGTCTCTAATCTGATCTACATTTGACTCAACTATAGAAAATGGAAGCACACCTTGAAATTTTTACTTCATTATCTTCTTGGTAGGTGAAATGTCTGACATTTATTAGGTAACTGTAAGCAAGAAATTTTGATTATCTAGAGTTTAACATTTTTCAACTTTTTGGGAAGAATGTAAGAGTGGATAAAATTAGCTCTCCTATAAAGGATATGGATAAAATTGGTCTTTGGTGTAATCTAAAGAAAATTCTATGGATTACATAGGTGTTGAGTTAGGTGTAACTTGGATAAAATTCTCTACCCTGCACCGAATTTGGGTATGTCAAGGTGTAGGTCACAGAATTTTATCTGACATGCACTATGGGTTTTTAAAGTACCAATATTGGTGTAAGTTAGATAAAATTATTTAACTTGCATCTTGTATCACATTGGTGTAGGTCAGAGAATTTTTTTTTGACATAAACTAATAGTTTAAGGCTCATGGTACTCATCAAATAAAATTCTTTGAAGTGCACCACATGATAATAAAAGTGTATATCAAAGAAAATTATCTAATGAGTACCACAAGAAGTATGTCTATGCATCTAAGAGAAAAATATCTAAGATGCACCCTTTGGGTGATGACATATATATTGGGGTGTACTTTAGAAATTTTTCTCCAAAGTGCACTGAGACTCATAAGGGTCATGCACATCAGAGAAAATTTTCCAAAATGCACCCCTCGGTAGGGTTTTGGTTGATCAAATAAATAAATATGTGTTATGTATGAGAAAGTATGTTTTGAATGGGGAATAATTAAAAATGGGTTTATTTTACAATAAATATATTAATTAATTGAAATAGGGCAAGACATAGGAGGAGAGAAAGAAATAATGAAAATAAATAAAGATTGTATTTTACAAAAACAATAGCAAATAAAAACCTAACGTGAAACAAGAAATAAATCAAAAGTAAAAAAAATAATATAAAAAATGAAGATAATATCTGTAAATGCAAATTAGAGGACATCGAATGTGAAAATGGTGAAGAAGAATGCACACGAGTGTAAAAATGGTGACGAGTTGAGGGAGAGTAAAAAAATTAGTAAAAATAAAATTATGTGGGTTATTTATATATAAATGAATTAATTAATTCCTATTAATTACCATGGATGGTGGGCTTAGGTGTAGGGGTGGAGAATTTATCTAACCTGGCATGTGTAATGTTAGGGAAATTATCCACTCTTGCATACAATGGTGCAGTTCAAAAAAAATTCTCTGACTTATACCAAAATGAACTTAGTGTAGTTAAAGAATATTCTGACTTGTACCAAAATGAACTTAGTGTAGTTCAAATAATATTCTCTAAACTGCAAGGGGTGGAAAAAACTCCCTTAAAGGACTAACTTTTTGAGGATAGGCAAATGTAAGAAGGTAATGATTGGCCTCATTTTGTGTACTTCGAACCCATGGGTTAGGAAATGGACAAGTTTCATAGGGGATATCCCATGAATTGAGCCTAATTAAATTCAAGGATAATAATTGGATCTTATTGGGGAATTTAATTCAAACATTTTTTGAAATGCTTGAGGGAAAGAGAATACTATAACTCTAAGTGCCTTTCTTCATTGGTCATACTAAAAATGAAATCAAAATAAAAATAATCTATAGATATTTACAAAATGTACAAACTTATATTAAACCTCACTAAGTAAAAAGTTTGAGATGTTTCCCACTATAGGGTAGTGGTAATGGTGTTCCATCAATGTATGTCAAAAGGAAACTATGTTCCCCATAAAGTTGATGGATGAGGAAAGGGCCTCTCCACAAAGAATCAAATTTTCCATGCATTTCTTTTGGCTCTCTTCTCTTGTCCCATAAAATAACTAGGTCTCCAACTCAAAAGTCTCATGACTTGGCCTTCTTGTCAAAAGGATCCCTAACATGACTTTGATGTTCAATAATGTAGTCCACCACCTTTGTATGTTTCTCATGTATCTTGATAAGGTACATAATACATTTGTCTAAGGAGATTTCAAACATTATATCTTCAATTTCCTTAGCCAATCTAAGAGCAAGTAACTCCAATATGATATTTATTTATGTATTCAATCCATACAAATGTTGAAAAAGAGACATACCAATCACTTTCTTGGGAGTGCTATGATCAACCCATAATTCATCATGCAGTGCCTTATGTCAGGTTCTCTGATTGTCCTCTACCAACTTCTTGATGATAGTTACCAAGTTTTTATTACTTAAATCAGCTTGACCATTTCCTTGAGGAAAGTAGTATGAGGTGTGAAATAGAATAATTCCTTATTCAAAATAAATTTGAGTCATCTCCTAGGATGTGAAACAAGTAGCATTATCAGATACTACTTTTTTAGGAAATCTAAATCTTGTTATGATATTTTCTTTGAGGAAGTTGCAAATAAATTTAGATGTGGCATGTTTGGTTATAATTACCTCCACCCACTTGGTGAAGTAATCAGTGGCTGTGAGAATGTATCTATGACCCACACTTTTCAATAGGTTCATTATGCCAATGAATTTAATACCCCATTACTAAAAAGGTTCTTCAATTATTATTGGCTGAAGAGGTAGAGTTACTAACTTGGGTTTACCCATAAATTATTAGCATTTCTCACATTTATGCACTCAAGTGTATGCATCTTGAAAAAGTGTTGGCCAATAGTATCTTGATCATAAAATTTTGTGAGATGTGACCAGAGCTGAAAAATGTCCCCCACATTCTAAGTCATGAAAATATTCTAACAACTTGCCTTGTTGTGCTTTATCTACACATTGTATAAATATTCCATCAATGTTTTTCTTATACAAACCATTATCCCAAAGGATGAAGTTTTTAGCCTTAATCTTGATTTTCATTTTCTCCTTGCAATAAAAATGCTCTGGACATTCTCCATATGTGAATAAATGAGCAATATTGAAATACCATTCATTTTTTGTGCTCACAAGCGAGACCATGGGAAGTTATTCGATATCTCCTTCATTGTTGGGTACCCTTCTATTTTATTCTCTACCATGAGTTTACATAAACCTTTTCCATGTAAAATTTTTATAGGATTTATTTCCATATCATACTCTTAGATTTTAGCAACCCAATTTTCTCTTTTGCATCCAAATTTTTGTTGAGTCAAAATGGACTTGACTATAGAATCTTTTACCAGTGTAATGGTGTGAGAGTTGAGGATGTAATACCTAAAAAATTTAACTAATTTCACCACAACATAATCATGTTTTTCCAAGGATAAGTACATTAGTTCATGAGCCTTTATAGGGCAGCTCATGAATGCTATAAGATATTTAATTCTTTATTTATTTTGTTGTACCAAAATTGTAGATATAGTATGATCAAAAGCATAACTATACATGATGAAGTTATTGGTATAGTCAAGGAAAACTAAGATAGGAGAAAGTGAAATTACTTCCTTGATCTCATGAAATTCAACTCTCCTTTCTATGTTCCAATGAAAAATTGATTTTCCTTTCATCATATTGACAATGTGACATGTTTTTTTAGAAAAATTGAGAACAACTCTCTGTAATAAACTAAATTTCCCAAAGAAAGAGTGCACTCCTTTCTTGGTTGATGGTAGAGTAATATTATAAATTGATTTGACCTATTCAAGATCAATCTTGATTCCTTCTTTTGATATAATGCGTCCAAGGAGATTGCCTTTAGTAACCCTAAAACTGGATTTTTTGGGATTAAGGGATATCCCATGTTCATGACATATTTCAATTACTTTATATAAATGGTCACAATGATATTGACACTTTTTTGAGAAAATAGTTAAATCATCAAGTTATACCACAATAAACTTACCAATTATATCTTGGAAATCCAAGTCCATATCCCTCTAAAAGGTAGAACCAAAATTGATCAACCTAAAAGGCATTATGCAATATTCAAATGTTTCCCATGGAGTAGTGATGGCCATCTTGTGTATATATTCATCACACACCTCCACTTGATTGTATCTTGAAAATCCATCTAGCATAGATAACATCTTTGAACCCATCACTATTTGTAGTATTTGATCCATTACTGGTAGTGGGTAATTATCCTTACGTGATGATTGGTTTAGATTATATAAGTCAACATAGATGTGAATCTTTCTATTCTTATTCCTCACAAGAACAATAATGGCTATCCAAATTGATTGATGTATAGGAAAAATGATCTTGGCATTCAACATCCTTTAGATTTCAATAAGGATGGTGCTTGAGATTTTGGGATTATACTATCATTAATTTTATTGTGAGGTTGAGACCCAGGTTTGAGAGGAATATCATGTTGCACTTCATTGGGTCAAAAATATTTTAGATCATCATATAAATATGTTAATAGATCAATGTACCAGCATAGAGGTTCTACCAACTTCTCTCTTTCTTTTGATGAACAACATTTCCTAATATTTATCATTTTGGGATCATCTTCTTTTCCTATATTTACTTGCTCAATTTCTATTGTTTAGTTTGATTTAGACTATTGACATTTAATGATTCGATCATGCTTATCAAAAATCCTCTCCAAATATATTAACCCTTTAGGAATCTTTTTCCCTTTTAAATGTAAAATTTATTTTCCACTTTCCTTATTAACTTCACAAATTAATTCTTGAGAAGTGGAGTCATTCCCCTCAAAGTATAATTTACTAAATTTTTTTGCCTTCTCCAAGAACATGATGACTTGCTCATCATTTTTGAAAACTTGCTAATGATTGACATTATTAGGGACACTAGGTCAGAATACTAGTTCAATGGTATACTTATTTCCTTATAAATCCTTATGAGGAATCAGTAGAGTATCTAAAAAGGCCAATTAATCAGCTCTATCATTGTATTTCCTTAAAATCATTGATATATTAAATGCATCAAAATCCTCCATGCAATCCTAGACTCGATTGCGATAATGCCTTAGATTTTCATTCTTTGTTTTATATAGATTCTTGACTTAACAAATGACTAGCTTAGCATCACCTTGAGCATGGATATTTTTAATTCCTTTATTTTGTGTAACCTCCATTCCTATCAACAAGGCTTCATATTCAGTAGTATTGTTAGTGTTATCAAACTATAACTTGAAAGAGTAAGGGAAAATATTTCCTTTTGGGGATATGAGGACTATCCCAGCTCTAGAACTAGTTGAATAACAACAACCATCAAATTCTAAAATCCAAACATCATTGAACTTTCAAATTTGATAGTCTCAAAATCCAAAACCTCTTTGTCCAAAGAAGGTGATTCTTCTATCTCCTAACTTTTATCTGAAATATCATCTAAAAATACTAGATTTTCATCACTAGTCAAGAAATAGGTACCCATTCTATAAGCTTCAAAGAGAATCTAGGATTTTGGATCTTTAGTATTTGTCATAGTATACTTTTCTTATTTCTCTAGATGATGTTTTTAAATCATACCTTTGATAAGTATTATAGCCTTAGACCAATCCATGTTGATTTCACCACCAACATCTTTTCAAAAGTTATGTCCCAATAAAACTCCATATGAGGATAGAACATTAGTCACAAGAACTGCCATCTTGATCTTTTTCTCTAGATAAATGGCAAAAGCAAATTGTGTATCCTTGATTTGTATTATTAGGGGTAATTAATTAGTTTCCATTGAAAATCAATGGCCAAAATTCTTTGTCAAAATTTACCCCAAGGTAATGGATACTTTGGTTGGCATCACATTATCAAAAGTACCTAAATCAATGACATAATTATTAATCATAGAACCATTAACAAATCAGGAAATATAGAAAGGTTATATTTTTCTTGAGTTGGATGCAGGAATTACAACCAAGTTATTTTTATTTGGTTTTAATTTAGGGCCAATTGGTACACTCTTGGGTGAGGTCTGATTAGAATTAGCCCCTTTGCTTTTTACAAACTTCACCAATATTTTGAATTGGTCAGGATTAGATTGGAGCTACTCAGCCTCAGATATTTGGATTTTTTTTTGTCATGGTCTATGATATCAAAATATAGATATGTGGTAGCTAAGGAAGATAAGGTATTTTCATTTTTAGGTTTTCATTTTTGGGCACTAGGTCTAGACATAGAAGGAGAAGTAGAATGATGAGGAGTATTTACTTATTTGTCCACCACTATGTCCTTTTCTTGACTAGAAAGGGAGTTCCTCTTTTGGTAATTTTAACCTCCTTTTGTGGTTCATCCTTGGACCTTGTTTTATCAACCTTATATTAATGATTCAACTAACTTTGAGAATTGATGAAGATGGCATAAGAATCACCATGTGTATCTTCTTCTTGTTCAATTTCTTCTTCCAATTTTAGAAACTTGATATTGGAGTTGCCAGCTTCTCCTTATTAATTTCTTGTGAAGGGATTAACATCATATTATTAAAAATATTATAGCTCTATAAAATCATCATTTTTAGGTTCCAACAAATTGATTGATACATTATTCGATGGTGCCTCCAATGCAATCCTTTCTTGTGGTGGAGGAAGCTTATTCTAATTTTGATTCCTTGCAACATTATTGGAATAGTTAAAAGCATTTAGGTATGTTCTTCTTGGAATATCCTTGTATGAAGGAAAGGACATACCTTGGGACATTTACCTCTTGAGTGATAGTAATTCATTTACCAGTGTTTGTACCATAGGATTTGTGGTGCTAGTAAAAGGTGAATTTATAGAGGGATGTTCTCTAGGCTTGATATAATTATTTCTCACTTTTTCCAAGAAGATCAAATCATATTTTACTTCAATGACCAAGCTTTGAGAATCATCAAGATTGGTTAGGGATGCTCTTCACAAAATAAAACTAACTTTTGATAATTGAGAATTGATGAAGAATCATTTTAAATTCTCAAGCATAGGTTGAGTAACCACTAGAATTCTATTCCTCAACTTATTAAACTTTGCCATGAACACTTGCATGGGCTCATGTGTTTCTTTTTTCATTTGTGTGAGTTGGGCCAACAAGGCATGAGCATCTTCTACTATCTTGAAGCTTGCCTCAAATTGGGCCTTGAGTGTATCCCAACTTGTGATGGTTTTTATTGCAAGATGGTAAAACCAATTAGCGGTAACACCTTGGAGTGTTTCTACTATCAACCTCACATAAAAATCTTCATGTTCCACTCCAAGAACTCTACATGAAATGTATAATGCATCAATATGTTCATTAGATGTTGTTTTCCATCACCATGGAACTTAGGGAAATTTTTTTGTGAACCATAAGGTAGTTCATGAGATGGTGGTGCCAAATTCAATGGACCAAAAGTAGTTCTTTATAAACCTCGAGTGGCCATTCTATGTAGATTATAGGGAGGAATAATGAATCTTTACAAAGGCAAAATAGGAAAGACCCTACAAATGTTGGAATCTTCCCCTAGTATAAGATATCTTATATTGGTAGGTGGAAAAAAATTTATATGTTGAAGAGGTGACCTTGCATGTACCAACAAAAGATTGAAGTTATGTTCTTGTAAAAAATCAAATGTTGGATCAATGTGTCCTACTTCCATTATGCCATAAGTGTATCTTTGTTATACCAGATCATGAAAGTATCTAAAAAATAAAAGATATTAACTACAACAAAATAATAGTAAACAATAAGGTGTTGGTCCTATTTCAACTAAATGACTTTAGGGCTTAGTTGTGTGTTCATGTCCCCAGTGGAGTTGCTAAAAATTATTGGGTAAATATTTTGTTACTAAAAATATGGTATTAAAATGGTGATTTCATCCATAGTGTGATGAGATAATATCTCTTCTCAAGAAAAAGGGGAGGTTCCCTTCTTATTGCTAACTAAAACAACAAGTTATTATTTATACTTATTTACACTAATTTTATCAAAGTGGGAGTTGTCATATCATCTAATAATATTTTATAATAATTGTTTATTATTAAAAACTTTCTTCGATTATTTACAATGTATTTTGGAAACATAAAATTACTTGAAGGAACAATGATAACTGATATTTAGATTAGTTAGTTGAAAGAGTAACTAGAATGATACCAGCAAAGTAACATGAATAGATGGAATAAAGTGTAGCCAAAAGTCTTTAAATTATTTCCAACAAAGATTAAAATCACCAAATAAGAATAATTCATGTCCCAAAGTCTCCATGATAAGTTAATTTCAATGATGAGCACAAACCCAGTAACTAAAATGCAACTCAAAGAATCCAAAATTAGCTTACTAGCACCTTCTATTTTATAGATTTTTCACACCATAGTCCAATTAAAGTACAATAAAATGTAATGGAAAATACAAAATAAAATTTCCAACACACCACAATTTTATTTCAACACCAAGATTGAAAGATCACTTGATTTTCTTATATTGAATGGAATTCAAGATTTACAATATGAACACAAAGTTCAAATTTATTTCTCAATTCAACAACATTTTGCTTCTATATCCCTTGGTCCCCTTTTTAAAAAATATCATCCTCCTATTTATATAAAGGATATATTATTAACAAGAGAAAAAACACAAATACATTGACCTATTCATTGACAAAGCCCAATTTGACTTAGGACTATGTACTTTTCCTATGTGAAAATTACACTAAATAAAATTACAAATGAAAGTTTACAAAAATAAACTATGTCCTTAAACATAGTAATTTATTCATTTTTATTCTTCTCTATATATTCCTCATATCTCTTTAATGTACCTGGGCTTCATTGTTGTTTGGCCCTGATCTATTTTTGGAGATGGTAAGGACTCTAGTGATGGAGTTTCCTAGATTAACTAGCATATCTTTATTTTTACCCAAGATTATTTGTAACTTATCAATTATGACTTGAAATTAAACCAATTTATCAATGAATTCAAGCATGAACATTCCTATTTTGATTTCTATCTGAATCAAAGATGAGAACTCTTGGGCTACCATTTTTGTATGAAGAATTTCTTGAGGATCATCTTTAACTTGACAAGGAAGCTCCCCAATCTTATCTCTAAGGTCTAACACCCTATCATTGCATATATCTTTAGCTTCTTCAATATCCTTAATTATATTCTTGAGAACTTCCTTCTTATTTTTCATTACTTATATATATTCTATGAATATTTTCCTACTTGGAATGGCTTTCTATTCAAGCAAGGATTCTAGCTTGAACTGACACAATTGAGTCCATGTGTGAATATATTTTTTAGTAAATTATAAATATTGAGTGAGTGTTTTATGTTTTTACTAAATTTCTACTTTCACTTCACTCAAGTTCTTCAAAAATTCAATTATATAATGAAACTATTGATTACCTTGTGTTGACAATCTTTCAATCCAAGAATTACTACCCAACCTTGAGATCCAATTTTTTTTGCATGTTGAATTTTTTTCTATGTTTTCATTCCCAACATGTTTAACTAACTCAGAGGACTATGTGATATTTAGTAAAATATAGGCCAATTTTTCTACTTGTACCTTGAGTTGATCTTTTATTTTCTTAACCTTATCATATCTTTTGATCAAGGATGCCATTTTTGCTTTAAAATATTCCTTTACACTTTCATGAGTTTGCTTCCCTAGATTTATTCATCCTACTAAATATTTAGACACCTTTATATCTTTAATGTTCCTATTTTGGGGAGGTACCATAAATTCAACAAATTTGTGACATGATTCAATGATCATTCTTGATATTATCTTAGCCTTTTTAGCCACTTTGGGCTCTATTTGTATAATCTGACCAAAATCAAAGTCTTCTAGTGCCATTGCTCACTTTTTCCTCTTAGGTGTTTGTGACATTATCCAAGCGGGAAGAGGAGATGATTATTTTAGGATGGAGGATGCTAAGTATTGTGATGTTTGGAGAAGTCTAATGGATTGTGAAGTGGGTGGAATGGAAAGTGAGATGGTGGAGGTATCTGATAATTGAGTTGGCACCAATGGGATGGATACTAATGGAATGATAGTTAGGATAGGTAGGATTGGAGTGAGAATAATGGAAACTTTGGCTATTAATTTAGAAGATGAAGTAGACATGAATTATGCATGTCTTTCTTAGTGAAACATAAATTAGTGTCTGGCTCTACTGACTTTGAAGGATAAGTAAATTGAATAGGGAATCAAGAACTTGACCCAACATGCTATGTGGAGGAACTTGAAAAATATTAGCACTAGGGGGTGAAGGAGGAGATGAAACAAGAGTTTATAAAGGCACTATAGAAGCATTTGGTGTAGTAAGAGTGGCAGGTGGAAGAGTAGACGATGTTGCCTATGAAGTTATTGTTTATGAAACCTCAACTCAAGATGTCTCTACTTGAGAAGTTTATGGTTGAGAAATTACAATCTAAGAAGTTACTAGCTGAGCTAAGGCTTCATCCATAGGAATCTCTGACTGTGAAGATTGTTGAATTATTTTTTTTGGTGGTGATGATATTTATAGTTGAAGTGGTGCCTTACTTGTGGCCACATTTTTCTCTTTTTGTGCATGAACACCCTTTTCTACTCCAACTTCTTTGTCTTTTCTTTTTCTTTTACTCATAAACACAAACCTTGGTTTCTATATGGAGGTAGAGGCATCTTATTTATTCTTTGTCCTCAAGTCTTCTTGTTTCATTGTAGTCTATTCATCATATTCTTCTTCTGAGCATGTCTTGAATTGATTTAATTTAATACCTTGTCCTTCCAACCACACAATAGTCCTTGCAAGAATGGGTTGGAACCTATCTCTTATGGAAATGGACTTCTTAACAAACCACTGGATGGGAGAAAGAGGAGTTGAAGCCACTTGATTTAACTCATATGATGGGTCTATTATATTCCCATCCTCTATCAAATCTTTAGGAAAATTTGCTAACTTTAAATTGATAATTTGATTAGCAGTGAGATGATTGTAATCAATTTTTCTTACATCTTCATCATTCCTATACTCAACCTAGATGTCTTCAATTCTATATATGTGAGTGAAAATTTGTTTGAGTTTTTCTTTCATCAGCCTATAATCAAATTTTTCTCTACTTTTGAATCTTTTAAGAGTAATCTACTGCAACTCAATTTTCATGGTTTTAGCCTTTGGGGTGGTTGCTATTATGTATCAACAAATGCTGATTGGAAACTTAAAGCCTCATTTATGGGCATCTGATTACTTCTTATGTATACTCACTACTTGCATATACATCTCCATCAATATCAATTTATCACTTGGGTACCTAGGCAACATATAACATTTTTCATCGAACCCTCCTACCCTGATGTAGGTAAAGGTGAGGAATTGTAATAAAATACAACCAACCTTATTGACTTATGCCCATGCTTGATCTGAAATTATCTTCTTTTTAATATATTCTCAAAAGTACAAATGTATTAGTATAAAAAGGCATCATTAACTCTTTTGTAGTGTTTCAAACATTCCTTCAAAGTTAGTTGTGGGTAATGCTCATACATAGAAACATTCTTTATCTCACCAATATTAGTTAAACCCAAGAAAGATTTCATGTTGGCTATAACATATACCAAATAAGAAGTCATATAAAATTTGAGTGAAGAGGCCACCTCAGAGAGCTAGTGACAAATAACATTGTTGATCTATTTTCCCTAAAAGATCTTTTGTTTGTTTCTTTTGATGACCCATATGTATTGATATATTTATTCTTGGAAAACATTTGATGTTGGGATCCCCTTAATCTAACTATGAGAGTGATCAAATCTCCTAATTATTATAGGAAATCACTATGGTATAGATATTTGGGCCACCTAATGATAGAGTGTTGAGGGGTCCTGAGCCACTTAGAGTTGATATACCTTTTCACCTCTCAGAATCTGTATCATAATACTCCTGGGCTAATTCCATAGTTAAGTCTGAATATTCTACTATCTTGGAGAGATGAAATAATTTATCAAAATTTTCTTCATCAAGGCATATGACCACCTTACCATTTGCATCCTTGATTGATCTACTTTCCTTATCAAAATGTGAAACCATTATCAAGATGAACTCTAAATCTTGTGATGATATAGAAAATGTAGCTACAAGGTGAATTTCACTATTTAAGACTCATTGCATGTGAAATGTGATGGGATCCCTTCCCAGTCTCTATAAGAATTTAGCCATATCAACATGACCAATCTCTATGTCTCTAATTTGATCCATATTTGACTCAACCATAGACAATAGAAGCACACCTTGAAATTTATACTTCATTGACTTTTTAACAAGGGAACTATCTAAAATTGATTAAGTAATTGCAAGAATTTTTTTTTGATTATCTAGAGTTACAATTTTTCATCTTTTTGTGAAGAATTTAAGAGTAGAGAAAATCAATGCTCCTATACGGGATATGGACAAAATTGGTCTTTGGTGAAATACAAAGAAAATTCTTTAGATTTCATTGGTGTTGAGTTAGGTGTAATTCATAGAAAATTATCTAACTTGCATTGAATTTGGGTATGTCAAAGTTTAGGTCAGATAATTTTCTCAAACATACACCATGGGTTTTGAAATTTCTAGTCTTGGTGTAATTCAAAGAAAATTATCTAACTTGCATCTTGTATCACATTGTTGTAGGTCAAAGATTTTTTTTTGACTTACACCAATAGTTTAAGGCTCATGGTGCTCATCATATAAAATTCTCCAATGAGCACCACAAGAAGTATGTCGATGCATCTTAGAGAAAAATCTCCAAGATTCACCCTTAGGGTGATGATGTTTATCTTGGGGTATACTTTGGAATTTTTTATTTGAAGTGCATCGAGACTTGGAAGGGTCATGCACATCAAAGATTTTTTTTCAAAATTCACCCCTTAGTAGGGTTTTTGTTGATCAAAAAAAAAACTATGAGGTATGTATGAGAGAAGTATGTTTTGAATGGGAAATAGTTTAAAATGGGTTTATTTTTTAAAAAAATCAATCAATTGAAATAGGGAAAGACATGGGAGGAGAGAAATAAATAATGAAAAAAAACAAAGATTGTATTTTACAAAAATAATAACAAATAAAACCCTAAAATAAAATAAGAAATAAATCAAAAGCAAACAAAAATAATACCTGAAATGAAGATAATATCTACATATGCAAATTAGAGGATATCAAATGTGAAAATATCAAAGAAGAATGCATAGGAGCGTGAAAATAGAAATGAGGAATGAACATGAGTGCAAAAATTGTGATGAGTTGATGGAGATTAAAAAGTAATTAGTAAAAAGAAAATTATGTGGGTTGTTTATAACAAATGAAGTAATTAATGCCTATTAATTACCATGGATGGTGGGCCCAAGTGTAGGGGTAGATAATTTATCTGACCTTGCATGTGAAATATCAAATAAATTATCCACCCCTACATGCAATGGTGTACTTCAAAGAAAATTCTCTAACTTGTACCAAAATAAACTTGGTGTAGTTTAGAAAATATTCTCCAAACTACACTAGGTGGAAAAAACTCCCTTAAAAGACTAACTTTTTGAGGATAGACAAATGCATTAAGATAATAATTGGCCTCATTTTTCATGCTTAGAGCCCATGGGTTATAAAATAGACAATTTTTTTAGGGGTTATCCCATAAATTGAACCTTCTTAAATTTAAGGATAACACTTTGTACAATAGCATGATATTTAACCAAGGAATAAGTAAGTAGTATTTAGGTCTAATGACCCCTAAAAACCTTGGATGATGGTATAGTGATCTAATAGGGTAGCACAAGGATTGGTCCTTACTTGGGTGAATCCTAAAAGGTTATGGTGACCATTAAACTTATGTCATGTAGAATTTAGTAGTGGTTTAGAAAACTCCACTTGATGATCTCGCGATGTGATAAGACTTGCCTAACCTAGTTAGTGAGATGAATTCTTGTGCTTAATTTTTAAACTTATATTATATCTTAATTAATTATATAAAAATGGATAAAAAGACATTCCTTGTCATGTTTAATTTCATACTTAATGTTCTTAGCATTATCTAATGGAATAATGAGATTGTTCATTGATTATTATTGGTATCATATACATGAATTATTTATCGAGTCTCGTAGATTTTCAAACCATGACCACATGGGTAATTGGATCATTAAAGAGGGCTAACGATTCCTAAATGGTCTGATAGAAAAGGTGGGTGCCTTTTTAATTTTGAATGGTTATCAATATGACTCCCCATACTAATACCCCCTTGAACACCATATCATTTTAAGGTAAACATACTTCTCTATGGATTTTCATAGTGTCATTTATCCCTAGGTGAGCATCCAAGGTGAACTAATCTAGTTACTGGATATTAGTACCTTTTTGTATTACTTTATCATATGCATTATGATACCTGAAATTTGTGTAGTGCACCCTAAATGATGTCTCATTGTGTACTCTAAAAGGTAATTCCAAAAAACAAATTTGGGGTTGTTTCATCTAGTATTATATCCTATGCTTTAAGGTTCTGGATGAATTTTGGGCATATTGAACTAATTTTAACTTATAATTGGAAAATATGGTTGAGTTTTGTGTGTTTATGCATACTTGGTAAAGGCTTATGTTTCATATTACACTTTTGGTTGGCTTATAATACACATAACATGGAGATGCATATTTTTGTTAAAGCTCAATTTATGTCAGCATGTATGTGTATGCATGTGGATGGTTAAATAACACTTGTATGACTATGATTCCATCATTGGGATTGATTTGGGATATTGTATGATTGAGTGAATACTAAACCATGGATAAAGATATATACCTTGTGTGGAAAAATATATGTCTTATATGCATTAATAAGGCTATTTTATGACCTTTAGAAATGCACTTAACCTCTTAGGTGAATTAAATAGTCCTTGTTATGCAATCTTAAAGTGCTAGGAATTCTTGCATTATAAAATGTGTGTGTGTAGAAATCAAAAAATTTATACAATGATTTTATGGTTCTCATTTATAGCCTTAGATGGGTCAACCCTTTCCTAATCGAGTTGTGTTGAGGCAAGCATCACCTATTAATTATTTACTTGTATGAGAAAGTTGATGGGAGATATTGATAACTGCTTTGCCCTTAGAATTGAGGAAATGATGTTCGGTATATATTGATTAACTTGTATGTTCAAGTAATTACTATATGCTTATAACATTATAAACTTAGGAAAATTGAGGGTTATGCTTAAACCTAAAGGGTTGTATAGGGTGAGGATGTCTACTTTACTTGGGTAAAATAGTAAGGTTTGAGATCTCTATTTGAGGAGGAACATCTTGAGTTGAATTAAAACTTGATAATATTTATTCTTTTGGCCTCCTTTGAGTTAAATAGAAAATCATGTGAATTTATAAATCCAAAAGGATAAAAGTTAATTATTGTGTGGAATGTTTATTTTTATCATGTTTTGTATCTATAATGTTGTTTCAATCATGGATGTATTTTTCATTTATGATGGTTATTTTGATCATAGATAGGTTGATTTCCATGAGGATGTTATGATAACCATGGATAGTTTTTATGTCCATGGGGATGCTTAAGTTGATTCTAGTTGAATTATGCATCCATGAGGCTACCTAATTAGATCTTGGTTATGTTCTTACATCCATGAGAATGTCTATTGTGATAATGGATATATCTATAGCCATGAGGATGTTTATTATGAAGTTTGAATGAAATTATTTATTATGGGAGTTTGTAATTCCCATGGTAGTGTTTTAACATTCACCTTGTGCCTTGGCTAAGTCCATCCTTTCCTAAAAGTGATGTTTCATCAAATCAATCATCAATATCCAACCTTTGACTTATTAGATTAATTTAATTGGAATAATAGCGGTATAATCTTATTGTTAGAATCATGAGACAATACCTTGGTGGGCATTGATAACTTGCATGAATGAACCATCTGATGATGATAAGGTATAATATATTGGGAGGTCTAAATATGCAACTCAATCTTGGAGGGCTTCGTGGGTGAGTGTGAGTGAATTTATTATTCAAGTAGAGAGTTTTAGGGATCTCTTATTATTATCTATATCATGAGCCTTATATTCATGATGCACAAACATTATTGGTAAAATTTTTAAAACTCATGGAAATAGATTTTATGGGACTTATTGGAACACATCCTTGAGATAAGGTGATAATAATCCAAGATCACTAATATTGATCATGTTATATTATATGATGGACATTTGATGTCATTTGGATGACATTTAGACATCGAGTGACCCAATGGGAGTCATGGACCCATGTGTTTCACTATCATGTGTGTTAATTTTTATGATGTGAAAGAACCTTTTCATAATTATTAGCACACCTAAGTCACATATGCATGATCTCTTTCATGTTGTTCTTCCTTGTATGTAAAATTATTATGTTTTTTGTAAACTATTACATTTCATTGACTATGTTGAATCATGAGAAATTATATCTTTACCATACTATGTGTATGTAGTTAACTCATGGGATTCCACTTTTTCTTCTTGATATCAACATTATTGCCTGATCACTTATATACATGATTATAAGTTGTGAACATTAGAATGTGTGAATGATGATAAATAACTATGTAAGGTAATCTTCCACTTCTATAATCAACCATGTGAACTTTACTTGCTTTATGTTTTTAAATTACTATATGAGTACTTTGTGTACTTATCATGGAATAAATGTGAATTTGTGTTTTTAACATATTAAATGTGGTAATTTGATAATAAAAAACTCATGTGATGTGTCTTCCCCTCTTGAAACCATTTTTTATTGATTGAAATCTGTTAAGGTATAATGTGTTGTGTGGTATAATTCCACATCACTACTCTAGTATTGAGTATTGGTACAAGTATGAGGTTGAGAGTAGAGAAACACTACATCCATAATGATTTAGACTTGGTATGGGCTAAGAAGTGGAGTCTATCACAGGTTGAAAAATCCACTATTCCCCTTTGCACAAGTAGCTACCTGATTCATTCAGAGTGTGCACCACCTATGCCATGAGTTGGCCATGGAATTTTAGTGCATTATGATTACTTTGTGGATCTATCATTCCTTTAACCACTTATTGGTGGTTCTGGTAAAATCAACCCTTGTGAAAATTTTATTTTTTAAACCTTATGAATCACTATGTGGTCTTATAAATTGGTCATTTATGGAAAATCAGTAAGGTAGTACTTGATAAGATACATGTATGTATTGTTTTGTAGGTGCAAACATACTATGGTTTAGGTATTATTTTTGTTATACCTATTATAAATATTTTGGGATTATTATTTTTATTTATTTTTAGAATCATAATTAGAATGTATGCTAATTTTATGCTCCAAAAGATCAACACAAAACCCTGATTAGGTGGTGTTAAAAATCCTAGTTACCTACTTAACTCTTGGATAGAGTGATGAAATTTGGGTAATGCCATCAAATGACTAATTTTTTATTGTGGGATTGGTATGGCTTCTCTAATTTTTAGTGTGGTTGGTGCAAAATGCTGCACTAACCTTTGAATGGTTGATGATGTAGGGGTAACCATAATAGTATGGATTACTACCTTTGTGTAAGGATATTTTGTAACAAATTTTATTAAGATTATGATTGTAGAATAACCTTTTTAGTGAAAGATTCCACTCTTATTTTGATATTTTGGTTGTAATCCAATGGTATTGGATGATTATATTGGTTGAGCTCATGTTTTAGGTCTGTGTGTTAACACAAGTGATTATGATCTTGGTAAAGTTTTATATTCAGATTATTAATCTAGTTTAGAAAATCAATTTATAACCCTACTTGGGAGTCCCATTAGCACCCTTTTTTGGAAGCATATTAATTTAAGAGTAATTTGTGTTTTGGGACACTGTATTCTTGTGATGTTTAATTATCACCTTCATAAGTGGTAGAATAGTTAATAATAATAGTGTTGTATCAAAATTAACTTATGTGGCCATGAAATTTTACTGACTATTGTAGGCATATTTGGTTTGGTGAACCTATTTGTTGCTTTTTTAGTAATTTTTTATGTTATTGATGACCTTTTAAGGCATGATATTAGAAAAATTCTAACCCAGTTGAGATATTGGGTGGAATATTCTATTGTAGTAGTGTTGTATTAGTGTTGTTCTACCATATCAGTGTCGCAAGGGACACATGAAGGTAGGAAGGAGGCCATTACATGGATAATGAAAATAAAAATATGGTTTTACTAAGTGTAAAAAATAGGAATTCCATCAAGATGAGGTTGAGGCATTTCCACCCCTAAATAGGTACAAATATTATGAAATAGTGAAAATTGGTTTAGTTGGACATCTTCAGTGAATTTTATTCTTGACTATTGATAGTTACCAAGACGTCTCCTCTTTAAAGAGGGGAGGATGTCATGAAATGACCTTATTCCCCCTTACAAATATTTTATTATAGACAATTTATCATTTTTTTTTAATCATTGAGACTAATTACGATTGATACTAGTTATGTTTCATATGTTGAGATGCAAGATGCCTTAGGTAGCTATTGTGATTATGTTATATCATGGTTGATGCTCACACTAGATTTATTTTATCATGTTATATATATGTTTATTAAGTTAGTTACATTATTATATGTGATTGATATATCATTTTTTACTAGATGCGGATTAACATTTATTACTCTTATAGATATTGGTTTTGTTCGTAGGGCATGCTTGAGATCATGGTCATCAGTATTGACTATGATCCATTTATAGCTATATATGACTATGTTTGATTTATAATTTCATGTCTAATGATTCATTCTAATTTATTATTAGTATATCAACATCATTTAGGTACTATTGATGTCTTATTGGTGGATGTAAGAACTAGGTCATTAGCTAGGCTTGATGATGGGGTTGGGCATCTTAGGTACACTCAAGGGGTGGTTGAGTAGTTGCTATGTCACTATAAAAGGTATAAAATGTATTATATAATACTAATCCACCATAGTTTAATGATTATATTACATTATTACTTTTAATATTTTATTGTTCTCACTCTATATTAAGAATGTATGTTTATTTCTTGTTCCCTATTGGGATTATCAAATTGGTATAATTGATTTCTCTTCCTTGTTCCTCACGTGCTTAAAATTTTATCATGATTTTTGGATAACCTCCTTGGGTGTCATGAACATTAGATGATTAATTCATAAGGAAGTGGATTATCTTATTAGCATGTTATGCTATTGGTTTAGCTAGACCATATTAGGTCTCTTTATCTTGGTAAACATGTATCAACTCCTTCCTTCATGGTAGTTTGACTTAACCATGATTATGGGTTGACTTTATGATTCCATTAAACATTATTGTTTTAATGATTTTTATTAATTATTACTACCTTAATGCTTTTGTTTTATTAATATTTTAATTGATTTAAAAATTTTGTTTGGTTTATTGATTATTTATTTTTATTAATTATTATGTTAATGACTTTGTTGATTCATGTTAATTAATATTTATTTATTAATGATTTTATTATCTATTATCTCCTTATGATTATCTTGATGATTTTTAGATAGTTATTATCATTCTAATGTTTTGTTGTTTGTTATTTCATAGATTGACTTAGTAAATATGTGTAGGTGGATCATTTGATTTGATTTGATTTTATATTATTTTCTCAGCTTGTGGAAGAAGGGATTGGTGGATCTTTTTTTTTTATTATTTTTCTTTATTAGTTGCACCTTGTTTAGTTTTTAAGGCTACATTGACTCACCCCAGGCATTATTGATTTTTCACTTTGCCCTATTTCAAAGAGAAATACATGGTTGGGCATGAAGTCAAAGAGGTTAGTGAAAGAGGGTGTTCTTTGAATGCTTATGTAGGAAAATAAATAAAATCAAAGGAAACATTATATTTCCCTCCTGATCTACAAAAAATGTTAGAAGGCTCTATATACTTAAGTTTGGTAACAAACAGTAAATGTATGGAGGAGACTATTATTTTATTTAATGAAAGATTATATGTTGGGTTGAAATTTATTTTATTTTGGCCTCAGATTTCCATATTGTGTTTTTTTGTTCTAATCTCTTATTACTCAGTGAAGAGTGGGTAGCATTTGAACCGAGAGGGACATGATAGGGTAAAGGAGATGGTGATAAGATAGGGTAGGGGAGAGGAGTATGAGAGTGGTGGCTAGATAAAGACCCATGCTGGGGAATCTTTGAGAGGTCATTTGACCAAAGAGAAGCCTTTCAGAAAAGAAAGTGATTCTCTCATCCATGGTAGTTTGCAATTATTTTTGGTATGATATACAACTAATTTTATAATGGGTAATTGGTTTATTGTTTATTTTATCAAACAAAATGGAATATAATAATTCAAGATTCATGGGGAAGTTGTTAAACTTCCCTATGAATTTGAAATGGACTAAAATTTATTCAAAACCAAATACATCCATTACTAGAACTATAAAACTATTTTGACTTAATTTGGGATTGCATTTTGACAAAATGAAATAGAATTTTAAATATTAAAATTTATATTTTCATATTGTTTGGTGTGGGGGTTTCAACCTCGAAGAATAGATTAAATGTTAATTTTTCCTTATTACCTTAACCCTACATGGGCATAGCAAGGTTATCTTATCAACATAAATTAATATAGATATGGGGTTTTATTGTAGGGGTAAACTATTCAGATGCTTTGATGCTTTCCTTTTATGTAATTCTATTCATGGTTGTTAGGCTAGATAGCCTATGTAATGAGTATATAATTTTTTGAAGTTAAAAATCTTCCTTATATGTGGTTCTATACAAGATTGATTAGTTATAAATAATATGTAAAAGAGGATAGATTTTTATGAAGCTTCTATGTTTTTCAATATATGATTCTAGTCATGATTTTATAACCCTTGGCTTCCACTTTGACACCACACCATCTACTATGCATATCTCTTTTTCATATTTTAAGCCTAGTTTATAATGAAACCAATTTATCCTTATTAACTTTAAACTTCATTTTTATTCTTGTTGGTTAGAGTGGTTTTATTCTTGTTAAACTTTAAACAATTTTTTATTTAGAGCTAATATTTGGGTGATAATTATTAGGCTTGGATTGTAATTATTTTTATTCTGCCTTGATTGAATTACATTATTTTTTCATTTTTGGATTTGTTGAAATATTCAAAGGAATTAAATGTTGGTCATATATGGACTTATCTAAGCCAATGTGAGATTATTTTATGTTAATGAATTTTATTTTTGTTCTCTTTTGACTCAATTGAGTTAATTTGGTTGTTGTGGGTTGATCTCATTGTGTTTAATCAATTTACACTTGGGCAAGCCTCTAAGAGAGAAATAGACTTTGGCTAGTCCTTCTGGGCTTTCTAAATGGATATAGTAGATACTGATTTATAGTGCATATCATTTTTTATAAATATCTAATGTGTGCCTTGGGCATTACTCAGGCTAACTAGTTTGACTGAGTATTATGGTTATATGTTGATTATGTTGGTTCTCTTATCCTTGTTGACTATTTTTATGAATCTTTACTAGTGGCTCAGTATCATTTGTATGCCCCTTACCTTGCCCAAGTACCCAGTTACCTAAACCCTCCTCTAATCTACTAGTTGGGGTGATAAAGGCCACCAATGGTTAGGCTCATAGGGATGTTTTGAGGGATGTTCTACTTTCTATATTCATCCTTATCCATTGATCTACCTCAATTTGCATGTAGCATCATGTTTCTTAGGCATGTCATTATAATTGGTTCTCCATTTTATATTATGGTTACATTTTAATACCTATGAATCCTTGTAACATTTATTATGTTAGAATAAAATAATATTATATTTGATGTTGTTAGTAGTGGGTAGAAATTAATATAGTAATATGGATCGTGTATATTTAGCTAGTTATATTCATTTATTCTAAAAGAATTTATGTTGGATATTATCTCTATACTGAAAATATAGTTATAACCCTAGTTGTAGTATGTTTTGTTTTGATTATTATATGTTATTGATTACATATTAGATAACATAGTGATTCAGTTATTGATGTGGAATATGCAAAAGTTGTAAAAAGTTGAATTTGAACTAATAACGATAGTTAAGTTTTATAATGTATTTCCTACACTTTTATATTTACATGTTATGGTGGAGGGATGTGTATTTAACATTATAGTTAGCTATTATAGTTATTGGATTTATTTATAATTCCTTCAACGTTAGCCTTATTGTGTTGAATTTCATTGATATTAGCTACCATTTTAGCTTATTTCTTAGATGTGAATAACTATGGTACTTCTTAGCATAGTATATAGCTAGAAATGATTATGAATATGATTAATTTTATTATTGTCTATTGGTATTGAATACATGGTGACACAAATTCTAAGATTATATGGATACCATGTTTTAAATGTGGCTAGTATTTAATGTTTGTATGTAATAAAAAATGCATCACATCTATAAATCAATCATAACTTAGAGAATATATATCCTATGTACACTTTTGATTGGGGATACATTAGATAATCAAGAACATGATCTATATGTGGATACACTAGACCTATGTGGATACACTAGACCTAATTAGGGGGATCTCTTATCACAAAAAAAATACTAGGGAGGGATCTAAAGCCTCCAATCAAGCATAATCATGTAAGAACCCTAACTAAGCCCTATGTATTAATATTCACTAAACTAATAACAAGTAAAGCAAAGAAATATAATCTAGTGCTCACCAAAGCTTATGGCACAAAGTAGGGGTAATAAAAAATAAAATTAAACATGAAAATAAGATGTATACTGACATCAATGTATATGGAATCCTAATTTATGGAATATAAGTACAAATGCATATCTATCTACTCTTACAAATGAGGAACAAAGATAGGACTACTTAACTTTGAAGACAAACTTGATAAGTCTCAATCCCTCCCTTGACCAAGGTGCTTCGAAAGAGGTTATTATGCTATGCAAGGATGATAAGGATAAATAAATTCTAGGCTACACAACCTATCAATGCATCCAAAAGACTTCTCCACAAGACAAGATCCATATCTCCAAAGAAAGTATGAAACCCTAAGATTGCTCTTCAAGTAGAATGGTGAATTAGAAGATGTGTAATATATATTACTTCTTCTTCTCTTCTTTAAATAATGATGAAATGGTCTTGTATATATAGGTAGATTTAACCCTATGCCCTTCCAAAAATTTTGATAGGGTCGACCTAGTTGACCTAGTGCTAACATTGACAAAAACTCACTAGATCATGGGCTAGGTTAGCCAAGAGCCGATCTAACCCTAAATGAATTTCATCAATAAGAGTACAACATTGACCTAGTTGACCTAGTACTATAAACTATCAAAAGGGGTTTTAGTTTAGAAAATGGTGATAGAAGCTAGGAAATGAATAGAGGAGTGTATAAGATAGAACAAAAAGCTTAGGAAAATGGTTTTTAGGAGATAAGTGTGCATATAACAAGTGGAAAAGGGATAAAAATCATGTGAAGCACTAATGGTCTTCCCACCCTTTCTCAATGTACCCCTTAGAGTGTACACTCAAAGAGATTGAGACTCGATGGGTTCCTACAAAATAAAGAGCATAAATAATTGATAAAAGTCTGAAAATATTATGTGTATATATATGCCCCACTCGAAGCTCATCACATGTCACATAAGTGTAACACAAGATGGTGCTTCAAGAATAGAACATGAAAACACATAACACTAAAGCTAAGTAAAGTGTAGTAAGAAAAAAATAAGATAAATGAAATTATAGAATTGAGAAACACATACCTTCACTTACCTTAGTGTTGTAGATAAATAAAGATATTGTGAGATGTGAAGTCAGCTAATGTGAGGAAGATTAAGAGAATCTATAGAGATTAGTGTAAAAAATAATGAAAAATAAAAAATTTGGAATATAGGCATATATTAGTGGAAAATATTCTATATGACATCATGATTCTAGGAAATTTTATGATTCAAAAAATGAGTGAGTAAAAAACAAAGATATGATCAAAATAAAGAATCTAACAATAAATATTTGAAAGGTAAAGAATTATGAATAGTAATTTTAAATATGGTGAAAAGAAAGTCATTTTCTATTGTTTGACTTATTTAGAGAGAAAAATAGAGCTCTAAGAGACCGAATGAAAGTTGAAAGAGATAATATGGTGAGGAGATAATAAATGAGATAAGAAAGACATCTAGCAAGTGTAGCGAGTGCAACATAGGTAGGTAACTAAGAATTTCAAACTTGTTTTGAGTATTTTATTGGAAATTAAGTGTTTTATATAAATGTGTAAATTAGACCAATTCTAGAAATTAGAATGAAGCCCAATAATTTTCTAAGGGTAATAGAGGCCAAATGGGGAAATGGGTTAAAAGGAATCAAAGTAATAAATGTCAAAGGTATTTATTATAATCAAGTTAAAGAGTTTCCAATCTAACCCAACTAGGTCAAACTAGTCGACCCAGTAGGTTGAAAGTAAAATTTTGACACTGTTGACTTAATAGGTATGGGTCAACTTAGTTTGTTTAGGTAAAGTGATGACTTAGCATCCTAATGGTTATTTATTTGATTAATCCACTCTGTCAACTTAGTACTAAGGGGAAAATGAAAGGGTTGACTTAGTTGATTAAATCCATAGGGTTGACCCAGTACTATTTGGTCAACTTAGTATGTGACTAAGTGGTTAATATAGACCAAAATGTGGGAAATTGGCTAAAATAATAAGGCCTAGGTTGATTGAGTAAGAACCAAAATGGACAATTAGGCTAAAAATAGGTAAAATTGATTAAAAAATGGATAGATTAAGGCAAATTAAGGTTTATGTTTATTAAAATTTAAAACAATTTATTTGATTATGAGTGACATAAAGGTCTAATACAGATTTTGTTTTTTGATGATTGTAGGGGCATCATATATTCTAGTAATTAGTGGATACATTTTGGATACCATATCTATTAGAGTGGTTCATAATGGAGGACCAATCCAAGTTAGTTGCACTAGGCTTAGGAGGCATTATGAAGATGTGTTGAATGTCATTTAATGAAGATCTAGTAGTCATGTTCTTAAGAACCTAGGAACATTTGACTAATACCTTTAGGTGGGTAGTATATGGACATACCTTCGAGGTATCTCTCATTTTGGATGATTTCCAAGCTATAATTGGACTTTTGATAGGAGGGATGTGGGTGATCATGGGTATATTAGATGGGTAGGAAGAGAGACAAGCATTAGCCTAGTGGGTGACATTATCGGATAGGATATATCTAAGGCTGAGGGTGAGCCTTTTTAATGTTTATATATCTTGGATTATGGATATATAGAAGGTGGTGATAGGACTTATGATAACATGTGTGTTATGTCACAAGTCAAATGGTAAGGTATCACTATATGTGTTAGCCTTGTGCAAGTTTGTTTTAGAGTAGGGGCATTTTATGACATAGGTTCTATCATCTAGGTTTAACTCATGAATGATATGTATGGGATGATATATATGGGGTAGAAGAATATGGATATAGTGATATTAATAAGTTCTTTGATATATTATAGGTTCTTGATGTATTGACCACTTCGATTACCCCATATAGTTAATGATCAATTACCTTGAGTGCTAAGATGGAGATAAGATCAGGTGGCATAGATCATGCCTCATGTGTTAGTGCTAAAAATGTTCATGCGAGTACAAATCAAGTGGAAACTATATGAACAAATTATAATAGTATGGATGAGTTGGAGGATGGTGTCACTATAATTAACATGAGCATAGATTATATGCCACTACACTTGGTGGGTAAAATTGTATCTAATTGCATGTTTACCAAGATAGTTTAGAATCCCTCTCTCGATGGATCCTATATTGGTTTCCACATTTTGGGATAGATATATGAGAGAGATTATGGGGAAAGGAGGAGAGGCACCACCAATCATGAGACTAGAGATCAAACCACATCATGAAATACCATAGGCATGTCAAACATGATGATTGATAGTTAGAGAGGAGATAGATGTAGATGTAAGAGTTTTAAAAGTACCATAGCCAATACCATAGTAGGAAGAGTAGTGACCACCTCAGTTATACCATCAATAGAGACACTAATGATGAGAGAGATAATAGAGGGTGGTCATCCAAGATGACCCATTATTAGGCCTAAGACATATATGGTCTGTAGAGGCATCATTAAGGTAAGTCTTAATATGGCCATGGGTGGTGACCCTAGGGTTTGCATTGGTTAGGAGGTGTTTCAAAGATGAGGTACTTGGGGGATGAGTTGATGGAGAGATTGTGTGTAGTGTTTAATTAAATGAGGAGATGGTGATATTTGACATCCAAAATGGTTGAAATTTTCTTAAGTATTTTTAAAAATTGAATACTAGTTATCTAAGATTTGATTGATAGAATGTAGATAGATAGATTTGGAGATATATTTATGATTTAACATCTATATAGTTTGAATTTTTTTAGATCTTACAAAGGAAGAGGAGACTAGATGGGGATCCCTAGTGATGGGATTACTCCATGATATCTTGGATGAGGTGATGTTACCATACGACCCTACCACATTAGATGATCTCATGATACGATATGCCCCAACTCAAGAAAGCTAGATCAAATTAGTAAGAGAGGAAATGAGGCAATTATAGGTGTGTGGATATGAGCTAAAATCACCATCAAGAGTGGGATTTGGAGAGGCATAATCATGCTAAGCCTTGGGTCAAGAGAGAGCCACACATTTGTCTATTATTAGTCAACTAGGATAGGTATAGGCCCAAGTGGCTAACCTACAGGGATAGGTGATAGGCTTGATATCTTATACATCTTCTTTAAAATGTATTATTGATAGGGGACTATCTAAATAATCTATGGGTATTGTGGATAGCCCATGAGATAGACATGATATAGCCCATCTTTAAAGCTAGAACGATGTATTTTTGTACTTTGTATCAAAAACACATGATATATATAGAGATATCTTATTTTGACAATTGAATGTTGATCTTATGTGTTTGTATTGTGGTTGGTGGTGTGGATGCATGGATATATTTATTTTTATCACATGTATTTTTCTTTTGTTTTATATATTATAGGAAATATATGTTTTGTGGTTTTCTTTCTAGAATTTTGTATGACACATACATGGTTAAAAAGAAACAAGAAAAAAGACTTTGCAAAGTATATGTAATCAAAAACAAATGTACTACATACTATTTTACATTGGGAAATGTGTAATATCAAAAATATGATTAAGTATAATAAACTAAAGAGTGGTAAACAAGAGGGATAAATGTTTTTTTATAAACCATGAAAAAGATTGGCACCAGATTAAAACAGCTAAAACCATACTAAATCATGTTGGGAAGTATGAAAATAATGTAATAAAGTGGAAATAAAATAAAATAATAGTGGTGTAAAAAAAATAAATTAAGTCAATCAATCACTTTAAATCACTTTAGGAAGTATAAAACGAAAATAAAATTGACAAAATTGGTCTTAAATTTGTCACACTAATTCAAGTTGGGAAGTATGAAAAACTCAAAAGAAGTGGTTGGATTCTTACATGCAATCAGAAAATAAAAAATAAAATTTAAATATTAATGAAGTAAGCATAAAACATACTAAATAAAAATGGGAAGCATGTCCATGATGTGTAACTCATAATCAATCACATCTTATCTCATATTTGACATATGTAATTTTGTTGTGACTTGGACATTGAAATTTTTTGTGAGGAAGGTTAGGTCCTATCCATGGTCTTACACTATGACTCACAAAGGAAACACCAATGAGTTGGAAATAATATGAAACTCCAGTAAAAGGGGATGTTTGTAATGGTAATGTGAAAATTTGGTAATTTATGAGGAAGCCTAGGTCCTATCCATGGTCTTACAATGAAATTCACAAATGGAATCCCTAGGGAAGTGATTAGCGAAAAAAAAAATTCTCAAGGGAAAATATTAAGACTTTAGGGAGTGAAAAGTGTAATGTAAAAAACATAACTTAGGCATCTTATGAGAAGACCGTAGAAGACATGAGGCATGCTAAAGATGTGAGAAGACACTAAGTGACTAGTGACCATAAACATATAAAAGATACCATTTTGCTATAGACACAAAGCTATATGGAAAAATACATGTGCTACTAAGATCATCTCACATAACTAGTTTTAAACAAGAAAATTAAAATGGGCCTACCTTCCCTCAACATGTTCCCTATTCCTTAGGACCCCTTATAGATTTTTCGGTATATTGTAAAGATCCATTACTTGTGTGAGAAAATAGGTAGAACTATTTTTTTTATTCTCCTTTTATAATCTATTGGCCTATCACACTCCAATGGACCTTGGCTCTATCATGAGGCCAATTGTGGATTTTATGCTTCGACTAGAAAAAGGAAATGTGCTTATAATCACATATTTTAGTATGATTTGACTTTTGATAATTTTTAATGTAGCCTTTTGGATCATTACCTTTTATTAAATGATTTGGATTTTGAATATTTTTATGGTTTTTAAGATTCATCCTCCATACAAACTTAGAATGACCAATCGTGAGAGATAGAGTGATACACATGAATGAGCTTTAGTATTTGGCTAAAGGAAGCTAAGTATCTAAAGACAAGATTGACTAGAACACTTAATCTTAATGATGAACCAACATGTTATCTCAAGTCTCAACCATGTGTATTATTAATTTATGAAAGGGAATAAAGGGGAATAAAAGGAGATCTAAAATGGACATATAAAAGGAGATAATAATGAGATGAATTATTTGTTAACTAATCACATGGTTGATAAGGAGTGACTAATGGGATCAAGGTTTATATAACTAAGTCACAATAACAATTATCCATGTTTATAGAGATATGATATCAAACAATCATGAAAAATAACAAGGGAGTCATAAGAAAATGAACTCAAGAAGGAAATAATGCAATGATAAAAAAATTACATAAGAGAACATAATGATATCATAAGTAATAGAAAGTACAAAACCAAAATCACCATGTAAGATAGATAAGAATTTGATATAATTTCAAATGATGTAACAAATACATAAAGATAAATTTGGAGCATATGTCCAATCAAAATGAAAATTTGAGAGCACCATGCATGTGATCATAATTACTAATATATTTATCCACACACATTATCCATAACATCTGATAAGTCTCTATAAATTTGAATATGAACTACAAATAATGTCTCATATACATTCACCAAAATATGAGAAAATACTTCACATTTAATCTCTTTAAAAGGGGTAGGAATTCTTGAAGGATTGTGTTTATGAGGGCTATCATGCATGGGATGCTCAAGATAATTCATGTGAGTAGTTTCTATAATAGATGAAGGGGTCACTAGTGGGGAAGGAGCCATAGGTGGGGGACTCATGTGTGGATAAGGATCCATAGGTTAGGGAAGGTCCATAGGTGAGGGATTCACAAGTGGAGGAACAAAAGGTGAATAAGGGACCATAATATGTGGTGGAGCCACATGAGGTAGAACCATGGTAGAAGAAGGGGTAATCTTCTTATGAGAATGACCTATGGGAGGAATAATATAAGGTATAAGAATGTTTAAAAGGTGATCTTTAAGATATTTTTGAGGGATGAAACAATAATTAGTGTGATGTGTGCCACATTGGTTACAAAGATAATATACCTCTCCATACTTAGGAAGATACTTAGGTAATACTTTTAGGGGAGGTATAGCCTTATATGAGGATTTAGGAGTAGTAGGATGCAAAGAGTAAATATATTGTCACAATTTATGGCAATGCATGGATAAATGGTTATCTATTCCAAAAAAGTAGTATATACACTTGTGAGTAATCTTTTTAGGTGTAGTCATAGGAAGAGTGGAAACAAAAGCTGGAGTATCTTGGTTTATGGAACAATATCTAGTCCAATGATTGATAACTTTATGAATTCCATAATAAAAATAATCTTCCCATTTTGTGGATGAAGAAACTAGTTATGGTAACTGGATTAAACCATTACTAAGAGGTGGGGATGGTAGATAAATTAAACAAGGTTTGACTACATGAGTGATAATATTGAAAGCAAGAATAGACTCAACTAAAGTGAGTATGGGAATGAGATCCAAAATGGGATCTACTAAGAGAGCGGTGGGATCTATAGAAGGCTGAAGGAGAGTCACATGTATCTATGGGATATGTAGGCAATAGGGGTCATTGTACCTAGCAAAGTGATAGGGACTAGTCACAACATGATCCATAAGCTTACTCCTATGAGATTAATAAAAAAAATGAAGGTGTATGCACTATCTATACCCTATGATAAAGAGGAAAAATACTAAAATTAGGAATGGTATATGATGTAATATGAGAAAATATATTAAACTACTAAATCAAAGTGGAACACTAATGAATAATCTCAACATCTTAGGCCTGAACAATCCTTGCTAAGAATGGATCATCCAAGGTAAAACCATCATCATAATTAGGTGTATGAAGATAAATGGTATAGGTAGGGATGATATTATCATCTGACAAGGTGTGATGAATTTAATGTTGAGTATTAGTTAAGACAATAGGGATGTGATCACAATGTGGTTGATGAGAGTGAGGTTGAAAATAAGTGGGAAGCTAAGAGATGAGATGAGGTGAGAGATCAAAAGTTTTAATTTTGAGATTAATCTCATTAGGCTCATCATCATCAAAATATATGAGGTTAGGGGGAATATTACAAATGATTTTAGAATGACCATTGTAACCTTTAATGAATTTATAGGAAAATTAAATAATTGAGCCTCATGAAATAGAACATTTGGAAAGGGTTCAAGGGTAAGAATCTTGAATACACCTCGGTCTTAGAATTGTTAAAAATTACAAGGATTGGTATCACCTTGAATCTTATAGATGTCTCAATTATGAGTAAATTTATTTCATTCACAAGTGTAAGAGGTAACTTCTCTCATAATATGATTCCACGACATACCAATAATTTTTTTGTAATATATAGGAATGTTAAAGATCATCAATTTCATGTAAATGATGATAGGTGGGATTATAATGGGGAGCCACACAACTTAAAGGAGGAATTTTCCTTTGATCATACCCTTGACATGTGTTGCATATAGATTTAATATTACAATTTAAATATCCAAGGGTTGTGATAAAATTAAGAGAGGTAACACAAGTGTTACATCCCTTGTCAATCAAGACACACTTGACATGGATATCACTAATTTAGACACTAATGAATAGAAAAGGATCATTTTCATGAAGAAAAATATCATCAAGGATCATGGAATCAATGGGGAATTTGAAGAAAATATAAGTGTCTATTATTTCATCAACATGTATGGACATCTCTTCGCACTATTAGAGAATTTTATCTTCTGATATAGATAAGGTGGCTTCACATCCTAATAGGGGTGGATGAGAGGTGTTCATTTTGAACAAAATATATATAATATGGTTATGATGACATGAAAAAGTCCATATAAGTTTTTAAAATGGGATTTGGGATGGGATATTAGTGATTTCCATGATAGGATCCCATTCATCATAACCCATAAGAATATTTTTTTAAAGAGGTGCATAGTGTTAAAGGAAGTCCTTGGAAAGAGGAGCTAAAGTACATGTGAATTTATGTTGATAAGAGGTATAATATTTAATATAAGGGAAAAAATTTATATTATGTTTAGAAGATGGAGAAGTTGATGTAGACATGGTTTGAGAATTACTAGAAGAAGTGTTGATAGAATCTTGAGTGTCATTGGTGTTAGGTAAATAAGATGGAGGGATGGTATTAATAGAATAGGAAGTTTTATCCAAGGGAAGTTTTGGAATCAATTCATCAAAATTTATAAGGTCATCCTACCCTAACACATTTACTCAAGTCAAAATAATCTTGGATAAACAAAATATGTGAGATAATAGAGGTGTGTATATGTGTTGAGGATCAATGAAAGAAACCACCCTTCGCATGTTACTCATATTAACCACATTCTCTCTAGGATTTGGATCAATAAGACTATCAATATTATTGGTATAATGGGTGGGTTTTTCTTGGGTGTCTTGGTGATTTGGAAGATGATCTTTATAGATGGCCAAATGAGTATTAGCTTGATTCAAATATTGTTATTTAATATGTCTTTTATGGTCTTTGAAAAAAATGTTATAAGCTTGTTGGAATTAAAGAATGATAATATTATGGTCAAAATTGGAACCAAGAAGGAAAACCATAGGCAAATTATGAAGCTACCTATAGGCCTCATGAGAATGATCCTAACTAGCATGAAACTAACAAAATTTATTAGGTCATACCAAGATTTCATAGGATGAGTATGATCATGTTCTTATGGGAGAGGCCTTGGTAGATGTTTTATTAATTCTATTGAGGATAATTTTTTGTGAACATTTATGTGATTAATTAAATATAAATGAATATTAGTGATGTGGTTAGAAGGGGAATCTTTTTCCTAAGATTGGTTAGGAGAAACATCTTGAATGGTGTGAATGGTATGATAAGAATCTATGATATCATCATTTGTAGCATGATGATTATTGTTTTTTAGTAACATATGAGTACTTTTAGAAGGTTGGGATGGCTAAAATTGATTCATAATAAAATATTAATGTTTAGCTTGGTCAATATCCTCCTTTGAAGTACATGGAGATAGAGAGTCTAAACCCAATATTGCAACTTGGGAAAAACAAAATTGGTAAAGAGATGGAAAATATTATCATCTACCATATTATGTTTGCATTTTTTAGATAAAATCTTCCATCATTTAATGAAATCTTGGGCAGCTTAAATTTCAATTTTTTACAATTTATAAAATGAGTGAATGTATTCTTAGGAAGATCACTTGTTTGGAACTCTTGGACTAGAACATTTACTAAATCTTCCAAAATAGTAATAGAATGAGTTTTAATTTGGGTTTACTGATCTAAATCATCACCCTTGAGAGTTTTGGATAATATCTTGGTAGTATCAAAGGTATTTAATTGGACCCAATCTTTATATAGATTTTCAAATATTTTTAGATGAAGAGTAGGATCAATTGACCCATTGTAATAAATGGTAGGGGTGATACCCTATATATCTATATTATCAATTTGAGATGTAAGACACTCATTTTTAATATTTTTTATTGTATTATAGAGAAAATGAGGTTGAGAGATATGATTACCATGGGAATCCCTAAGAGGAGGTGGGGGAACATTTTGATTATACATGCCCCATATCATCTATTGAGGGTGGGTATAAGGATGGATAATGTGGTTTTACATTTTCATCATTTGATTTACATAATTGGCTTGAAAATAATTCATTTTATTAAGGGTTTGTATAGGATTTGATGGGTTTTAGTTGTATTGTTGGCATTATTTCAAGCATTATAATTGGAAGTAGTGGCTTGGGTACCACTATGGGTGTTATTAGGAGCTTGAGAAGAGTTGATAGTAAGTGAGGCACTAATGACATAATTTGTTTATTTGGAAAAAGATGAACTATTAAAGGGATGAGAAGAATTAGTACTTGAGGCATGGTAACCATGGGTACCAAATGATGCACTAGTGGAAGAATTGAGAAGAGTGGGTCTTGGAAGAGATCCACTAGATGTATAACATGCCATGTTAGTGGAGATACTAGGCATGTAGGTAGAGTAAATCAAAGAGGAAGAATTCATTATATGATAATGGGTCAAAATAGAGATAAGAGATGAAAAAAAAATAAGATGGTATCCCAAAATCCATGTGAGAACATGGGAGAAGGTGAATGAGGCTCTTTAGTTTGACCACTTATCATGAGTTGGTGAATGGTAGATGGATCATTTCCTTGATGTTGAGGAAATTTAGAGATGAAGAAGATAATTTGTGGGGTATACTCTAATTTAGGTTCATATTCAAGTGATAAGAGAGGATTAAAAAGTAAAGAATAATGAGGAGTGGTCCCATAGTTTGTTGTGAAAGTGGTTATAAGAGCATTGCTTTCATCTAGGATAGGATTCAAAAGCTGCTTATGGGAGAATTTATCAGGGTTGGTAATAATCATCATATCCACTGAATTCAAATCAATTTTGTCTTTAGAAATGAAGTTAATGATGAAGGAGAAGCCTTATATAATATAAATATGTTTTAAAAATAAGGAAATAGGAATGAATAGATAAGAGTATAGAGTTGACTAGGTTGACCTTGTAATGAAAATAGGGTCTAAAAACTAGGTAAATAAGGATATAGAGTTGGCATGGTATACCTAGTACTATAACTTGGGATAGATATTAGCATAATAGGATACATAATTGATAGGGTCGACTTAGTACTATATCCTAAGAGGTATAAAATAATACTAGGTCGACTAGGTTGACTTAGTACTATAAATGGGGAAAATAGTTAGTCTATAATAGATTGTTCAAATAAAAAAATAGTGTACTAAAATAGGAAAAAATCATAATATATATTTAAATAAAGAAATGGAAGTAAACACACAACCAATTAGGCCAATAATAATAATCTAATTAAGTCACACAAAAAAATCTTGAACTAATTCTAACCAATGCAAGTTTTTGTAATACAACATACAATGAGTAAAGAGCAAGTATTCAAATTGAGAAGTAAATGCTAACTAAGTGGTCATCTTGAATGTTGTTAAATTATTAGAGTGTTATTTTAAGTGTGATAGGGAAATTGGCTAAAATTAGGGAATTAAAAAGTAATTTATGGATGGTTTCAAGTCATTAGGCTGAAAGGGGTCTATGTTGACAATGGTACTAGATTGATATTGAGTCATAACCCCTCAATTCATAGCCCCATATTCATAATTGTATCAGGTGCATTGATAATAAATACCATTAACCATGTGTTTATACTTGGCTAGAAAACCAAGTTAGCTTCCCCCTTGGTGATGAAATCCAAGTAGGTAGGCTTTGAGTAGACAATTGTTTAAATTCATTTTAAAATTATATGATTTGGTAGTGTTTTCATGAAAGGAAAAAATAGTATAACTAAATGGTTTATTTTAAAACCAATTAGACTATGTGATCTATTCTAAACATGCAAGCAAATAAAATTGAAAGTGTGAATTAATTACTATAGTATAGATGTTAATTCCCAATTTGAGACATAATATAATGTTAGTTTAGATGATAATGTATTCACACATTACAGAACAAAGTTGATAGTATCACTATTGTACTACTGAAACAAGGGTCCTTAATAACTATGTCAATAGGGTTGACCTAGTCTTTTAGACAAAAGATAGAATACATAAATAGGTCAACCATGTTGACCTATGTTTCTATATGATAGACGTTTTAAATACTAAAAACTATGTAAAACATAAATATAAGGAAGAACTAAAATGAAAGAGAAAGAGAGAAAGGAACCTTGGTGGATTAGACGGTGTTGAGGAATGTGAGATTGATATTGAAGTGCCTTGAATGTTACATGCAAATTCTACCAACTATGTCACTTGGGTTGACCTAGTTATGTAGTTCCCTATTTTTTGAAGCCTACGAAGATGACTATATTGGCATGGTTGACCTAGTATGTTTTACAAAAGCAATCTAGAATACCATATTGACCTATTCAACCTAATATTTTTTTTGGAGATGAATAAGAGTATTGTGTCAATTTTTTTTACCCAATAACCTATCTAGAAATGAAAACATGTATTGTGCCAAACTATTTGATCTCATAACCTATGTCTAATGAAGACCTATACAAAAAGATCAGAGTCATTTTGATGCAACTGTGTGTTAAACCTACATACAAAACTTAGATATTATACTAGCCCTATCGACCTAGTATTGAAAATATAGAAAAATAATAAATAAAATGATATAAAATGAAAAATGTGAAAGAAAACATGAAATAGTTAAACTCACATTGGGTTCAATAGAATGTATTCAATCAAAAATGTATTTCACCTATAAATCAATCCTGACTTGGAGAAGATAAATCCCAGTTACACTTCTAATTGGGGATAGATTAGATGATTAGGAACATTAATAACATGTAGATCCACTCTACCTAATAATGGGATCTCTTATCACAACAATAATACTAAGGAGGGTTCCAAAGCCTCCAATCAAGAAAAATCATGTAATAAGCCTAACTAAGCCTTATGATTTCATATTCACTAAACTAATAACAAGTAAAGAAAATAAATCTAATTTAGTGCTTACCAAAGCATGTAGCACAATGTGGGGGTAATAAACAAAAAAAATTGAACATGCATATAATACACATACTCATGTTAATGTATATTAAATTTTAATGCATGAAAAATAAGTACAAATGCATATCTATCTACTCTTATAAAGGAGGAACAATGTTAGGAAAACTTACATTTGAATATAAACACACTAAGCCTCAATTTCTCCCTTGGCCAATGTTATTTACAAGAAGTTTTTGTGGTAAGCATGATAAGGATAAAATATCTCTAGGATACAAAACATATCAATACATTCAAAAGACTTCTCCACAAGACAAGATTTGTATCTCCAAAGAAAGTATGAAACCCTAAGCTTGTTCCTCAATAGAATGGTGGATAAGTAGATGCACAATATATCTTACTTATTCTTATCTTCTTTAAATAATGGAAAAATGATCTTGTATATATAGGTAAATTTAACCCTAAGCCATTTTTAAATTTTCAATCAAAAGGGTCAACCTAATCGACCTATTACTAATATTGACAAAAACTCACTAGGTCATGAGCTAGGTCAGCCAAGAGTGGACTATTGAGGTCAACACACCCCCATTTCTAAAAAATGAGGACCCTTGTTCAAATTTTGAAAATTGTGCTACAAATTGGGAATCTAACTTAATCAGAGTACATTATTGGTTATCATGCTTTGTTCTAGCCTACATTATCATGTTAGCACATAAGCTTTACTTGATTTTATCTAATGTTTCTAACATTTGAATCATTTGTTTCCATATTACAAGATCTATGGATCTCCATTAGAATGAATAAGTGTTCATGGATTTATGTTTCAACATTAATTTGGTCCTTAATTGATTAATTGAATCTAAGTTTAAACAACATTTAAAACTTAAGTTTATATTACTTTAGCCTGATTTTTTTATTAAAGTGGGATCATATTTTTGACGAGTCACTTTATCCCATTTTAGTCTTAACTTAATTTTAGAGTAAGTTTTAATTGAGTTTATTAATTCATTAAATATTTAATCTAAAATTTATCCTAAGCCTTTATATGTCTTAGGAATTTATTTCTTTGATTTTATTGTTCACAAATATAAATTAAACATGCAGATGCCAAGTGTCAAAACCTTACTCAATCGGATCCAAGATAAACATCATGTGAATGATATCCTACGTTAATAATTCAAAGTTCCCTAGATCAAATATCAATAGTACATGTTCTTATGTACAAATATTGATTGATGATTTGCATTTAAGCTTAGGGCCAAAAAGTCAAGATAAGAGATAGATGACATGCATTAAATCATGCCAATGAAGATCTAATAGTGAGAATGAAGTCAACATGTCAAAAGATCTTGAGATTGAATATTATGGTGATAAGTTTCACACTCACGGTAAATTAGATGAAGATCAATGGTCCATGTCTAATCACATGAATAAGAAATAGATCAAAGGCCCACATTTGATCATATGCTTAGTAGATCAATAGTATACACTTAATAATATAGATTTAGGATAAATGGTATGCATTTAGCCTAACATATAGAGATCAATGGTGCAAAGAAATTCAAGGAGTCAAAAATCCCAAATTGCATACAAGCCCACCACATGGTGTAAGAGTATTAATTAGGTAGAGATTATTAGTAGGGTAAATATATTATAATGATGTTACCAAGTGGCACAAGCTTGGAGGCTCAAATCAAAAATCAATGATCTCATTAAAAGTCAAGGCTAGGAGACTTTTCAGTAGATTGACGAAGTGAATTTGATCAATTTCCAATAAGCATGAGATGATGATATGTGTCTAAGGTGATAATAGTCAAGTTTTGAAATTAAATAAGCAGCATGGTGAAGGGATGTCACATAGGCAAACATGTCAGATCTAAATATTTTGTGGACCCAAGCATGTGAAGTTATAAATATGAGATCCAAATATGATCTAAGTCATCAAAGAACATATTTCAAACTCAGTACCACTGCTAAAGTTCTATTAAAACCTTAAAAAATCCATAGAATGTATGAAAATCCCTTAATTATTTGTTTATTCACTAATTTCAGCCAAAAGAGAGAGCTTGGTGATTAAAATATTCAAGGAGTTCAAACAGATAGCCAAAAGAGTTGAATTGTCATTCTTAATTAGATAATTTAATAAAAATCATAGTAATGGCAACATACAGAGCTACTTTGAAGAAAGTAGTTGAATTGTACATGTCATCAGATGTAGAGGGTTGGGTATTCTAGGATATTGAGTTCATAGCTTCTTAATTAAACACTGGAGATAATAATTACTCAAGTTCGTTTTAGACCATTAAAAACTAGGGGATTTTAACTAAAGAAGAGAAATTGCTTCCAGTGAAGAGACTCTATGATGACATCATTGCAATTTAGATGATAGATTCCATTATGTTATTGCTAAACCAAAGGTACTAGACCATATCGATGTCTTGAGTCATATTTTCAAAGATGCTAAAATTCATAAGGGTATGCTGATTCATGAACCTAGTTTAACTAAAACTACATACATATCCCCTATTGCTTTTGAGTCTTACTATAAATTTCCTAAGCCCTATTACAGACCTAGCTTCCATTAATGCTTGGGCCCAAAATCATACCATGATGGACATCCTAGAAAAATGGCTAGAAATTGGTAATAAGGTCATTATAGATCTTGTAAAAAAATCCTTGTGAGTGAATTCAGACTTAGAGTGAGAATGGTCATGACCATGCCAAAAAAAATGTATGAATTTGTACATATAACACATGTTAAACCAATGTGGGTACCTATTATCTATTTCATTATTAAGTAAATGATAATATCCCCTTTAGGTGAAATAATTAGCATTTCCTTAAGTAGACATATCTATGGAATCAAAATAATGAAGATAAATGACTTCTTTATGATGTCATATTTGTTAGATGCCCTATGTGCCACCACCAAGATCCCTAAGCAAAGAGAGTGGTCTCCTAATGGTACCCAAATTATGTCTCAGTATTATTCTAAATTAAATATTTATAATTATAGAGACCATATTCAATTCATTTTTTATTGTGTATATCCACCTTGATTCAAGCCATTAACGACATCTCTATGATGAGGGTAAGGCCTTTAATTGAAAAATCCATTGAGGTAATGTGATACATATGGCTATATCCTAATTGTATTATCATTATAATAGAGGGAACCCAAAGTTCCCCCCTCAAATTACCAATACATATACCAAATAGGTTGGTAGAACAAGTAGTGGCATATAAATTGCTCAATGGTATTTATGGGATTTGTAAAACCAAAAGGAAGGGACTTCTCCATGGTTTTCCCATGACAATTGGTAAAACTACCTTCAGATAATGGAATTGTATTGAATATACTTCAAAACATAGGCTCTCTTTCAATTTATAGATTGATTACCATAGATAGTGGGATCCCTATGGTAGAGCGAAGGAACATTTTAGAAGCAAAGGAATTCTAGTTGTGCCTTATAAGCATGAACCCAGTGCATTTGACTTTGTGTATACCAAGGTAGCCACTTACTATGAAGTTGATAGAAGGCTTAAAAACATAATATAAAACCTAAGTCCATATTGTAGAGAAACTAGAAGGTGGAAGATAGATGGTACTGAGGTCCAAGACAATACCATTTGATAGATGTTAGTCATTCTAAGATTCCACTAGCAGATACATAAATAGAGCATAGACTTGAATAAATGAGACTGGGAAAAAAATATTCAAGCTCCTCAGCTCCTGAATCTTCTAAAATAGCATAATAATATTTTCCTTAAGAGGAGGTTCACATGATAGGTTTGGATCCCCATGAATCTATTGAAGATGCAATCATAATACTTTTCATGACATATGAATTAGATTCATATGTAGAGGAAGAGAAGGTTGAGTAAGTCAAGAAGTAAAAAGGAAAAGAGAAGTCCTTGGACCTAGTGATTGTTGATCCTCCTAAGAGGAAGGCTGAGACTGCAATTATCTCAAAAGATAAAAAATAAAAATTGGCCATCACTCCTTTGAAAGAGATCAATCTCTTTAGTCAAAATAGTCCAATATATAGACTAGCTATACTTGAATGGTTCATATATGAACCAAGGTTGGAGAGAATATCTACTGCTTATCATCCATGGGCCATATTAAATACTACAGGCATTTCTATGGAATAGGAAATAAAGACTAGGATCATATAATTACAAGATGAAGAATCAAAGAGATTGGCTAACCTATCTCAATCAGAAGTCTAGTCACAAGTAGAGGTCCCAATAAATAATATAGGACAATCTTTAGTAAGAGTTAGATATGATCCAATTTCTATAGGCTTATAAAGATTCATTGAGATAGTTGTCATGGAAGGAGGCCAGGAGATTCTATATCAAAAGGTTGAGCCTTTGTTTCATTTAATCCATAAGAGAGAACATAGACTAGGGGAAGACCCAATATTTGAAGAAGATGTTCTAGAGATAGCACAATCCCAAGAAGAGACGTTACAAGCTACAATCAAAGGGTTAAATCAATAAAATAATAAACTGGAAGAACAATCCATTCTATTAGTCCTAGTGGATATTGTCAATAGATTTGAAGTGAATATATATGAAAAAATTAGTTATTTAAAAGAAATAAGGTCCAAATTGGACATGGTGAATAAGCAACATTCCATGGCTATAAACCAAGTAAATCAATGGTAAGCCTTAGATAAGAAAATAAAGGTAATTGTCAAGATACTGATAGAAGATCATATTCCCAAGCTTAAAATAGTCAACCTACCACACTTGAATATGGATATGATTATTTTGATGGAGAAAGATAGAGACATGAATAACTGGCTTAAGGGATGGAAAGACTTCAAACAATTACAAAGTAAGATGGTTCAAATATTAGGAATCTTGATCAAGGATCCAACCATTCTCACTCAAGCAAGTTTAATAAGTAATGAAGAGTTATAATGCAGATCTACATAATTCATCCAAGAGGTCAAGAATAAAATCAAGGGCATCACAGAGGTAGATAATAAATGTATCTTGAACTTGATCTTAACAACAAAATAAAATATTAGTGATTTTAGGAACATCAAAGAAATAATGGATAGAGCAGATGAAATATTTAAAGATTTAGTAGGGTAAGAAGAGGAGTTGTTCATGGAGCCAATCATCATTTTTAGATTGATTCATGAATAATATGACAAAGCCATGAATATTCTGGGAAAAAATCAAAAGGCTATATCTTTAGGGGCATCTCAAGGTCAAATAGGTTGACATAGAATATTCTTTTGTATAAAATCATTTAAATCATTGAAAAAAATATTTTATTTTGTAAAAGCATGTGAAATATGTAATGCACATGGATTATAGGTTAGTAAAACTTTGAAAGTGTCATTGATTTTAAAATATTTGTAACATAATATCTATCTTTGACACTTGTCTAATTCTCATTTGATAATGATTAAACAACATACCTCATAGGTTACCTATATAGAATGGGGTATTGTCACTATAACAAAGGAGGAAGTTTATAGAGAAAAACTTTTGTGTAATTTTTGGGGTAAGTAATACAAGAAAGATAATTCTATAAATATTGTCTCATATTTGTTTGTTTATTTGTTTGTTATCATGTCTACTTCCTTAAATTTTTGGTTTGATGTTTATATTTAAATTGCTTTTATAAATTCTAGATGCTCATATGTTAATGCAATTTTTTTAATTTAAGATCATGCTAGGTTGAATTTATGTTTTTAGAGTCATTTAAATTTCATTTCTCTTCTTGAAGATGTGACAATGTAATTTTCTTATTGAGTAAATCTTTAAATTAAATTTGATTTCTAATTTACATATTTTAAATATCCTTAGACATTTGACTGGTATATGATAGGATTTGTAATTTTAGTAATTTCATGTCATATGTTGGTTTGAATTTCATGTCTTTTATGAAATTTAAGCTTTGTCATTATGTTTGAAATTAGAACAAAAACATCCTTCATTTCTGCCCTACCATACCTGTTTTCTCTTTTTTTTAATCAAATCATTATAGATTAATTTCTCATCATTAATACTCATAATAGATTATATTTTAGACTTTAATTTTTTATCATTATTCATTAGAATTAGTTAAGATAAGTTTATATTTTTCATATATCTTCAAGACCACATTGCTCCCAACAACCGTTTACATATTCATTTTGTGAAACAATCAATTAACTTGGTTGTTACTCCACCATAAATCTCAGGAAGATCACATCTAGCAACTCATGTAAGAGATTATTTGAACATTGAAATGAGAGGCTTTTAAACACTATGATAACCCTATGATACACTTACATGAATCAACATGCATTTTAAATTGGCACTAAAAGGAGGGCCTCCTATGTTTAATCCTTATGAATTTGAAGTATCTTTATTTGATTTTGGTGAATTTTATTCAAAGATCAGTTGATCCTCTGTAGATATGTGTTTTTCTTAGCTTAATTATATAAATATCACTAATATTCATGGTTTTAGACCAATATTAAAGATTATTTAGCTAAAGATAGTTATTCCTTGAATATTAATGTGAAATTATTTCAAATATTGTTTGAACTTTGCGAATTTGATGTGTTTGAAGTTAGTGATAATAATTTTGTGTAAAGATCGCTAATATTCAGAAGTTTGAATATATATTGAAGTTAATATAGTTAAACATTATTGTTCTTTGAAATATTTATAATAATTTTTCCAAAGTTTACTTGAACTTAAAAAACTAAATGTGTAAATTTGTTTTTTTGTAAGAATTAGACTATTCTTTGCAAAGATATTATTTCTAGATTGTATTTTAAAAATGTTTTGAATTTCACAAGATAGAACTACCAAGAATAAGGAACTAGGTTAAGTTATAATACGAGGTTACCTCTTCTTTCTTTGAAAATTCATATGAAAGAAAGAGTGGATAAAGGTAAGCATATAGTTTCTAAATCTAAACCTACTTTATCGATTTTTTTTGTCTTATATCCCCAACAAGGAATGGATTGGTTATTTGGATCTTCTATTAATATATCTGGTTAGGTACCTGACTTACCAAGAAATCTTGATAAATATTTACCTTCATTTATCCCTACAGGTGTTATTACTTTATAACAACACATCAAGTCTTTTAAGGTTTCCTTAAGATTATTAAATGTTCTTCATGAAGATGTTGATTGAATATTGTTTATTTTTACCTTTAGAGATGCAACATATGATTGGTTTCTTAATCTTCCTAAAAATTACATTTTTAATTGGAATGATTTCAATAATTATTTCATTGATCAATTTGGAAATATCATCATTCCTTGTGTTCTCTATCAACATTATTTTTAATTGGAATGATTTCAATAATTATTTCATTGATCAATTTGGAAATATCATCATTCCTTGTGTTCCCTATCAACATTTCACTATAGTGAAGAGATATTCAAATGAAACCATTAGATATTTCAATGCTAGATTTAAAATATTTTTATTTAAGATATATAACCCTATAAACCTATTTAAAATTTAGCTTTAGAGAGTTATAATAATGATTTAGATCTAATTACTTTTATGTTTCTAAAAATATATGTTAGGGTTATAGATGCATTAGCTTTGGCCTATGCTAAAGCTATGATAATTAATGGTCAAATACAACCCCAAGGTCAATTATCATAGGTTATTTCTACCATCAATAATAATTTTCCTATGTTGAATGTCATCCCAAATAATAATCATAACATGTCTACTTTGAATCAAACTTTAATTTAAAACCAATTGCCTTTGAGTCATGCTCATCTTGGTCAAAACCTAAGATTGTTAAATAACATTAAAAATGGATCTCATCCACAAGATCAATGAGTTATGGTTCTAATATCTAATATTAGAAATAAAGTTCATTATTCAGAGGCACCTAAGAAATAAAATGACTCTATCTTGAAAATGGTTCAAAAATTGAGCACTAGTTTTCTTCAGTTACAAAAACAAGTAGGTAAGACTAGGAAGAATTCCAACAAAAAATATTCTTATCAGAAGTTTAATAGAACTACAATTAGGTTTCATAATATCAATAAAAACACTAATAATTAGTTATCTACAACTAAAAACATACTAGAGATAAACATTTGTGATGTAGGTTTAACTAATTATTGTAGGGTTCATAACACTACAAAACATGGTAAATTAGACTATATATAACTTTGTAATTATTTTGAAGCACTTTAAGATGAATTATATATATATTTATATATATGAAGTTGTGCCTAAAATTAATAATGTTGTAGGAAAATATAGCTCTGTAGAGACATATAAATCTTCTAAATCTATTCTTATGGTGGAAACTCTTGATTTCCTATTCCAAGATGAGAATGAACCCAAAGATACTCCAAAGGATATTCATGATTTTCAATAGTATCTGAAGAAGACTTATCCTTTGAGTAATAGAGAACAAAATTAACCAGTGATAATTTCTACTCCACCAAAAAACATTGATCCTCTTGATCCCAAAGTAGATAAAAATATAGAACCTCCAAAGGTAAGTACACTAGAAATAATGTTGATTCATTTAGTTCTTCTACTAGGAGTGGCTATAATATAGAATAGGATATGAATAAAATTAAAGATAATATCACATTACATGAATAAACTTAGATAATGAAAAAGAGAGACTTGTTGCTAGAATATTTAATTTAAAAACCTAGTAAATCATAGAAACCTTCAAATACAGATGTAAAAATGTATAAGAATAAAATAGAGGTTCCAACTTTTATACTAAAAAATAGCATTTTTGGTATAAATTTCATTAATATTTTTTAGATTAGGTGCCTCTAAAAATATTATTCCATCATGTGTTTGTTAAAATCTTGGTTTAACTCCTATTAAGTTTGATAGAGTAGTGATTCAATTAGACAAATATAGAGTTAAAGTGATTGGTGAATTATTGAATGTGCATATTCATCTTGCTTTGGATATGTGCAATAATTTATTTATATTCATGTTATGGACATTACATATTCTTACAAGATGTTACTTAGCAGAGATTAGACCTAATTTTTTAATGGATACATGACAATTGATTGATCTCATATGTGGTTACCATGGAGGGGAGTTCCTAATCAAATTTAGATTAAAGTAGAACCAAAGATGAAACATATGATAATTGAATATAATGCATCCAATGAAAGGGTAATTGTGGTTAATTCTAATTTATCAGGTTATACCTTTGACACTCTTTGGGCATGTCATTATAAGGACTCTCATGATATGCCTAGAATTTGGAAATTATATGTTGATGGTGCTAGATGAAAATATGGATATGAAGTAGGAGTAATTTTAATCAATCCCATTAGGAAACAATATAATTATTCTTACAAACTTCAATTTACATACACTAATAATTTTTTAGAGTATGAAGCATTAATATTAGGATTATAATTTTCTATTAAACATAAGGCTAAAGAACTACTAGTATATGTTGATTATAAACTAGTAGTTATTATAAACTAGTAGTTAATTAGGTCAAAAGTAAGTATCAATGCAAATTATCTTATCTGAAGAAATACAAATTTAGAGTATAGGACTTGATTTATTATTTTGATGATTTCAATATTGTTTCAAGCCCTAGAGAAGGAAACTAGTCTAATGATGAACTATCTTCATTTACAACTAACCTAATGCTAAGTCAAGGTTCCAAATTAGGAAGCCTTAACATTGAATTGGTCACATGTCCTTATGTTCTTGACAATGTTAATCATTTGTAAGTGTTTAGTGATGACCAATAGATCATTGAATTCATGAAAAAATAATGAGTGTTTGAGTCTCATATTATTGATGAGGTCAATGATAACTCTCTTGATGATGATAGCTTTGATGATAAGATAATAAAACTAAATGATAAGAAGATTCCCAAAGGCATGATTACCTTGGAAACAATATTTGAAAAAGATAATCTAGTTGAAACTATTAAAGTTCCCAAGGTGAATGGGAAAAATTATAATGTATTGGATTTAGGAACTCAAGGTTAACCTTAGCTACTAAATTTTGGTAAAACATGCACAAACATAGAGGCTAAAAAAGATAGAGACTTAATGATCAAATATAAGGATGTTATTTCATGGTCTTATGTAGACTTAAATATCTTTGATCCTAGAGTTATCACCCATATCATTCCATTTAAATAAGATTGTAAACCATTTAGAAAGAAATAAAGATTGTTTAATCCTATTTTAGAACCATTGATATATAAAGAGGTCAAGAAATTTTTAGATGCAAAAATAGTTTTTCCAATTAGACATTCTACATGGGTAGCTAATTGAGTACTAGTTAAAATGAAAAATGGATAAATTCGATTATGCATAGATTTCAAGAACTTGAACAAATATTTTGAAAAGGATAATTATCCTGTTCCATCCCTTGACCAGATGATTGAACTTATTATTGGTTCTACCATGATGTCTTTCCTATATGTTTTTTTAGGTTACAATCAAGTAATTTTTTACAAGGAAGATAGAATGGAGACTAAATTCACAATAAAATGGGGCACTTTTTATTACAAGAGGATGTCTTTTAGACTCATAAATGGGGGAGATACCATTCAAAGAGCTATGGACCATGATTTACAAGGTCTCATAGGTAAATGTATCATTATATATGTGGGTGATTTAACTATTTTTTCAAAAAATAAGAAAGATCACATAATACATTTACAATAAGTATTTAAACATTGTAAAAGGTATGGAATATCCTTTAAACCTAAGAAGAGCATATTTTGTGTAACAAAAGGGAAATTATTAGGACATATGATAACTAAAGGTGGGATTTATATACATCTAGATAAATCAATGTTATATCTAAAATAAAACCCCCAAACAATAAAAAAGAGCTAAAGTCTTTCTTTGGGAAGATCAACTTTATAATAAAATTAATTTTTGGTTTTGAAGAGATTATGAAACCACTCAATGACATGCTAAAGGAGAATTCAAAACTCAAATGGAATGAAGAAACGAATAAAACCTTCCAAGATATCAAAGAAGGAATAGGATAGGCACCTATGCTAATAAGTCTTGACTTTACAAAACATTTTAATCTTTATTATTTTACTTCTAAACATACTATAGTAGTTTTATTAACTTAGAAAATTGATAAATGTGATCATATAATTGCTTTTATGAGTATAAACTTCAAAAATGTTGAGTTAAATTATTTCCTAAATGATAACTAAGAATTTACTTTGGTTAAAGTAGTCAAAAAGTTTAGACATTATATTCTTTGGATTAAAGTGCATGTTATATTTCCAGACCATACCACCAAACTTATGTTGAGTCAATATGAATTAAGAGAAATAAGAGGTAAATGGATGTCCATACTCCAGTAATATATTCTTAGAATGGAAATTGATAAATTGGTTAGGTTTTAGGGATTAATTCAATTGATTTATAAAATTGATCCTAGATTGAGTATCATGCAGGTTAGCCAACAATAATTTCAACCAAATGATTGGTATGATGCAGTCATTCATTTCTTGATCAATGGTTCTTCTCCTATATGACTAAGCAAAGGATAGAGAAGAGCTTTGAGTCTCAAAACAACTCACTTTCTGATCAAGGATGGGATACTTTATAGGAAGAGCTATGAAGGAATATAGTTGAGATGTGTCAAAGGAAGAATCAGTTGAAACATTAAGTACCTTTAATAAGAAACTCGGGAGTGGATATCCCTCTAGAGAAATAATAGCTTAAAAAATCCTAAGGGTAGGATATTAGTCACCCACCATTTTCAAATATGATCATAAGCATATTAAGGAATGTCATCAATGAAAAATATTCAATACAAAGGAACCTAAAGTGGTTATGTCCTTGATGCTAGCTTTAATTGACAAACCATTTACTCAATGGGGTTTAGACTTTCTAAGAGTTATCAACCCTGATTCTTTACCTAGACACAAGTATGTTCTTATTACCATAGATTATTTTACAACCTAGATAGAGGTAGTTGAAATAAAATAATGTAGGATGAAATATTTCATCAAGTTATTATAAGATAACATTTTCACCATATTTTGGGCACTAGTAACATTAGTCTATGATAATGGGTCAACATTTACATCTATAGAGATGGCTGAGTGGGCCTATGATAATAAAATAGATCTTAATTTTTCATCTAATTGTTACCCTCAGGTTAGTAGAGTTTTAAAGTCTAAAAACAAAAATTTGATGAAAGATATTAACAAGTCTATAGCTCAAGAACCAAGAACATGGAATAAATTGTTGAAATATGATCTTTGTGTAGATAGAACCAGAGTGAAACAAGATATAAAAGTATCACATTTTTATTTTGGTGTATGGACAAGAACCAATATTCCAATCACTCTAAAATTGACAACTTACGAATTTATATAGGAGTATATGGAAGAAGATGAAGAATATGCTAATTCTAGTTTGTTTGATATCATCCAAATAGAGGATGCTAGGGAAGAAACATTTGCCAATTTTAGTAGACATCAAACCACATTCAAAAAATGGTTTGAAAAATGGTCAAAGATCAAGGTGTTTAGATAGAGAGACCTAGTTCTCCTATGGGACAAATTATTTGAGCCAAAACGAAAACATGGGAAATTCACTGCTTTATGGATTGGCTCTTACCAAATTGTTGAGACATTAGGAAAAAACACCTTTAAGCTCAAAGACTTGAAAATAATATAGTTCACTTTACCAACTAATGAGTAGTATCTCAATCACTATTTATCTATTGTTCCACCTTAAGTCTTTATGGATTAATATTTAATATTATTTAGAGTTAGTTTAGGTAGGTTTAGATTAGTTTCATTCCTATATATTGTTTGTAAATAGTGTTTATGAATATGTGTTTGTTCATTGTGTGTTTGTTTTCTTTACTTTGTTCTTTAGCTTCCAATAAGTCTTTTCCAAGACAAGTTTTTAAACTCCAAATCCATCTGAATGTTCAAAATAACTTCATAAACTAAGAATGTGGATATGACTCTTAAACATTGGTTAATTATTTATTTTGGAAATTATGAACATAATTTTATGATTCTAAGAAATTGGTAAAGATTGATATATAGATTAAATATTCCTTGAAAATCTTAAACCTTATTTTGATCTAAGTTTGATTTCAATGAGTATTACATTTGTTTGAGTGATAGTTTGATTTATTATAACAAATTCATGTTAGCACTTAAAGAACATTATTACCTAAGATGAATACTATGACCAAGAATGATTGCCCTAAACATCAAACATTTGACAAAATCCTAAACACCTGGCTAGTTCCCAATCTTTGCTAAAAATATAAATATAATTAAATAAATAATTTTGTTTTTGAAGCCTTATTTAAAATCTAATTTTTTTAACAATGTAACCTCCATAGGGGCTATGGATGCTTAGCTGGCAGTGGAGCATGGCCTAGATTTAAACCAAAGGTATCTCTACTAGGGATATGAATGTTTGGCTAGTAGTAGATAAATTCCCAAGCCTTACCTCTTTATAAAGCATGATTCATAATGAATATCAAAATATGCTACAAGTCTATGTTAAAAATTAAGGCGATGAAATCTATAAGTTATTTTTTGAATATCATGGTAATTAGTCAATGAATAAAAGTACACACACAACATGATCAAGTTTTGATGTTTGAACTCAATATTATATTTTTAAAACTCATTTCAATCATAAATTGATCCTAATAATGGTACTTTATCATGTAGAATGATTAGTTTACTTATTGTTTTAAACTAATAGTATCCAAATTCTAACATTTTGTAATGTTTACCCCAGAAGTCACCATTTGTTGAGGTCAACATACCCCCATTTCCAAAAAATGAGGATCATTATTCAATTTTTTTAAATTGTGTTATAAATTAGGCATCCAAATTGATCATAGTACATTATTGATTATCATGCTTTGATCTAGCCTACATTGTCATGTTAGCACATAAGCTTTACTCGATTTTATCTAATGTTGCTAACATTTGACTCATGTGCTTCCATCTTGCAGGATCAATGGATCTCCACTAGAATGAATAGGTGTTCATGGATTTATGCTTAAATTTTGATTTGGTACATAATTGATTAATTGAATCCAAGTTTAAATAATGATTCAAAATTTAGTCTAAATTACTTTAGCCTATGTGTTATTAAAGTGGGTTCATATTTTTGACAAGTCATTTTATCCCATTTTAGTCAGCTTAATTTTATCCTAAGTTTTAATTGATTTTATTAATTCATTATAAATATAGTCCAATATTTATCCTAAGTATTTATATGTACAAGCACTTATTTGTTTTTATTATTCACAGATACAAATTAAATGTGCAGGTACCAAGTGTCAAAACCTAACTCTATGAAATCCACAATCAAAAACATGTGGATGATTTCCTAAGTCAATAAGTCAAAGCTATCTAGATCAAATATCAATGGTGTGTGTTCCTATGTACAAATCTAGATCAATGATCCATCTTGAAGGATAAGGTCAAAAAGTCATGTTCAAAGATCCATGGTGCATGTTCAATCATTCTAATGAAGATGTAATGATGAGCATAAAGTCAACATGTTGCACTTTCACCTACATCTACACAATATTATATCTTAGAAGCTAATATACCACACCCTATAAATGAAAACTTGTACTTTGTAAAATATCTTCACTTTGACTCTATCTCTCAAAAGACACACCTATAAATAAAATCATCAACCTATACAGGTCATACCACACCTATATATATAAAAAACCAAGGGAAAATCCACCAAATGAGGATAAAATCATCATGTTTATCTAATATAAGCATTATCTACTAAGAGACACCTCAATTCCACCTAAGCAAGCTTATCCAAAAGCTCCATCAATAAAAAACATGCCAAGTTTATCTCTCCTCCTCCAAAGACACATTTTCCAAAGATATGTGATCATAATTAACTCTTTAAAATAAGGAAGTCATTCCCTTTTCCAATAAATAAATAACTCCCTAAGATAAAGGAAGTCAACATGGAAAATAAGAATCTAACAACTAACTCCATAAAAAATGGAAACATAAAAATTAGAAATATAAGGAAAACTATGCTTCCCTCATTTGTGGAGCTCTTTAGGCCCCAAAAATTATATCCCCATGGTCATGTGATAGCCCCAAATGGATTCACACTCAACAATATCCCACTTGGAGACTATTTATCCTAAATATAACCTATCATTATTCCATAACCACTAAGACCAACCAAATCTATACATTGTCTCAATTTATCCAAAGTGACCTCCTTAGTCATCATATCCATAGCATTCTAGATAGTATGAATATTATCTATATTCAATAAGCTATCCTCAAAATATATCCTAATGAAGTGATAACATAGCTGAATGTGTTTCACCTTTGAGAGGAAAGTGGAGTTCTTTGCCAAATGAATAACACTCTAACTATCACTGTGTAGTCTTCCAACTTCCTGCTCATGCCCCAACTATCAAAAAAATTCTTGTAACCAAATCATCTCCTTGTGAACCTCTATGGTAGCAACATACTCTATCTCTATGGTTGACAAAGCCACAACCTTCTATATCATAGAAATACAACTAATCATTATATCTCTAACAGTAAATATATAACCCATCATACTCTTGATATCAATATCCCTTGCCATATTTGAGTCCACATAACCACATAAAGTGGTATTTTATCCACCATAATATAATTCAAAATCCATAGTTCCTCTCAAATATCAAAGAATCCATTTCACTGCTTGCCAATGCTCATAATTAGGATCACTCATATACCTGCTCATAACTCCCACTACTTAGGAAATATCCAACCTAGTACAAACCATGGAATACAATAAGATACTGACTACCCATGAGTAAGGTACCTTGGACATCTTAATCTTTTAAGCTTCTTCTTAAGACACTACTCCTTTGATAATCTAAAGTGGTCTACCAAAATATTATCAATAGATTTATCATCCAACATGCTATACCTTTGCAAGAAATTCTTTACATACTTTTATTTGGATAAGATCAACTTCCTCCTTATCATGAGTAATCCTCATACCAAGGATTTGCTTTGCATCAACCAAATCCTTCATAAAAAATGAGTCACTAAGTTGTTTCTTGATCATATGAATATGATATATGTTCTTTCCTAAAACTAACATGTCATCCACATACAAGCATAAAATAATAAAATAACCATCATAAAAATGTTTGATATACATCCAATGGTTAGAATTGAACCTCTAATATCCTTGTTCCAACATAAAATAATCAAATTTATTATACCATTGGTGTGGATCTTATGTCAAGCCATACAAGACCTTATTTAGTATGTACACAAATTTCTCCTTCCCTTTGACCTCATATCCATATGGCTACTTCATATATAACTCTTCATCCAAATCACCATGAAGAAAAGTAGTTTTCATATCTAACTATTCTAAGTTCAAATCTTCAATTGTAACTAAAATAAGAATAGTCTTAATAGAAGTCATTTTTACAATAAGAAAAAAAAATCATCAAAATCAATACCTAGTTTTTGTGCAAACCCCTTGACCACCATCCTAGCCTTATACCTTTTTCTCCCTTCATCCACTTCTTTTATTCTATAGATCCACTTGTTTGGCAATTTGTTGGGGATCAACCAACAATGATTACACTTGTGAAAGCAATAAATGCGGAAATAAATCAGATAGATAAGTAACTAGAATGATAAATAGCACAGAACAAGAGATACAAGAAAACACCCTGAAAACTTGTATTAAAACTCTTTACAAAAGGAATACAATTGAAGAAACTTCTTTCTTCCACACCTCTCTCAGATGCACAAGATCTCTCACTAGATCTCTATTCCTCAAGATCTCTCTCTCTCAAGTACAATCAATTCCAACAACCTGGATTGATATAACTCTATACTGTCCTTCAAACATTCACAATGTTCTACTCATACAATTCAACATACTAAGCTAAGAAGAACTTTCCTACATATAGAATTAGGAAACTTGAGCATGCACTTACAACAAACAGTTAAGCCACTTGAACAAGGGCTCTAAAAATAATATTGCTAATAATAAAGATGTGAGCTTAAGACTACAACTCAAACTCATCATGTAAACACTCGCTTCTGTCCTTGGAAATAGCTTCCTGGATGCACAGGTAACCGACATCGGTTCCTGTTGCTTGCCTGTGACCACCGCCGGCCAACCCACTGCCGATGTCAGTGCCTCTGCAACTGCACCTGACTAATTTCGGTCGCTTTTGACCGATGCCAATGTCTGTGTAGACTCGAACCTGCTAAAGTGTGCTCCTTGGTGAAGCTTTTAGCTCCACACCCTAACAATCTCCCACTTGGAGATAAACAGCTACACCACTACCTGTACAGCAACATCTTCTAGCTTCTCCATCTTTAACTCAATCATGAAGACCAATAGAAGTTGAATGAAGATTCAACTTCTCCTTTGTAACCAGCTTGGTTAACATATCAGCAGGATTCCTATCTGTATGGATCTTCTCCAGCTTCAACTCACCATCTTCCAATACCTGCCATATGAAGTGGTACCTTAGCTGTATGTGCTTGGTTCTTGAGTGAAAGGCTGAATTCTTAGCCAAATGGATTGCACTCTGACTGTCACTATACAATCTACAACTCCCATGCTCCCTTCCAAGCTCTTCCATGAACCGTGTCATCCATATCATCTCCTTGCTAGCTTCTGTGGCTACAATATACTCTGCTTCTATAGTTGACAAGGCAACAACCTTCTGCAACTTAGATATCCAGCTAACCGCCGTTCCACCTATAGTGAAAACATAACCTGTGGTGCTCCTCCTGCCATCCAAATCACCTGCCATATCTGAATCTACATAACCATGTAGAGAAGTATCTGAACCTCCATAGCACAAGTGCCTACTGTTGGTTCCTCTTAGATATCTAAGGATCCACTGAACTGCTTTCCAATGTTCCTTTCCTGGATTGGCCATATACTTACTTACAACTCCCACTGGTTGGGCAATATTCGGTCTAATACACACCATTGCATACATCAAACTTCCTACTGCGGAAGAATATGGAACCTTACTCATGTACTCTACCTCATCATGTGAATTAGGACATTGTTCTTTACTTAACTTAAAATGTCCAGCCAAAGGTGTGCTTACTGGTTTAGCATCCTGCATATTGAACCGTTTCAACACCTTGTCCACATAATCCTCTTGAGACAATATCAACATCTGATTTTTCCTGTCTCTCTTAATGCTCATGCCAAGGATTTTCTTTGCTGCTCCCAAATCCTTCATAGCAAACGTTTGAGCTAATTTCACCTTAAGCTCAGAGATATCCTGCATGTGTGATCCTACAACTAGCATATCATCTACATACAACAATAGAATAATATATCTACCATTATCAAATCTCTTGAAATATACACAATGGTCAGATTGACACCTACTGTAGCCATGCTCAGTCATAAACCTATCAAATTTCAAATACCACTATCTAGGAGCTTGCTTGAGGCCATACAAGCTTTTCTTCAATTTGCACACCAACTTCTCCTTACCCCTGACTTCAAATCCTTCTGGCTATTCCATGTATATTTCCTCATCCAAATCTCCATGAAGAAATGTTGTCTTAACATCTAGCTGCTCAAGATGCAAATCCTCAAAAGCAACCAAAGACAATACAACCCATATAGAAGTCATTTTAACAATAGGAGAAAAAATCTCACCAAAATCAATACCTGGATTTTGTGCAAATCCTTTCACTACCAATCTGGCCTTATATCTCATCTGTCCATTCTCACCTTCCTTCAACTTGTAAGTCCATCTGTTCTTCAGTGTCCTCTTACCAGCTGGCAACTCAACCAAATCCCATGTTTGGTTCTCTTTTAAGGAATCCATCTCCTCAACCATGCCACGCTCCCACTTACTATTGGACTCCACCTGTAATGCTTCTTCAAAACTCTCTGGTTCTCCACCATCAGTTAGCAATAAATAGTATAAAGAAGGAGAATATCTAATTGGAGGCTTACTTACCCTTTCTGACCTCCTGATGGGTGTCTTAGACTCATTCTCAACACACTGTCCACCCAAATTTTCTGACAGTGACCAACCTCGGCCACCTGTAGACCTATTACTGGCCGATGCTCGTTCTTCCTGGCCAATGTCGGTGCCTATTCTATCGACGTCGGTCTCTATATGACTGACATCAGTTTCTGTACTGCCGACGTTGGTTCCTACCCTGTCGACGTTGGTCTCTGTGTTTTCCTGCAAGTGATTATTTCTTTTTCCCACGAGCTCATTTTGGACCATCACTTCATCCAATTCTCCATTGCTCTGCCCAGATTGATTCAGCTTCCTCATCTGATCACTATACATCACTTTTTCATTAAAAACAACATCACGGCTCCTAATTACCTTGTTAGTTCCTAGATTCCAAAATCTAAAACCAAAATCATCTGAGCCATAGCTAATAAACATGCACCTCATAGACTTAGCATCAAGCTTCTTTCTATTTTCCTTATCTATGTGCACAAAGGCTTCACAACCAAAAACTTTGAGATATGAGAGATCTACCTTTTTACCTATCCATGCCTCTTCTAAAATTCCACCATCCAGAGCTGTAGAGGGTCCTATGTTAATCAGGTACACTGCAGTGTCAACAGCTTCTACCCAAAACTCTAAGGGCAACCCAGCATGCAATCTCATACATCTTGCACGCTCCATGATTGTTCTATTCATCCTTTCAGCAATTCCATTCTGCTGAGGTGTCCTTGAAACTATCCTTTGCCTACGGATTCCATGTGTATAATAATACCATTTAAACTTAAGGCTGTAGAACTCACCACCATTATCAGATCTCAAGCACTTCAATCTTCTGCCTGTTTCATTCTCAACCATAGCTTTCCAAATCTTAAAAGTCTCAAAAACATTAGATTTCTTTTTAATACAGTAGATCCATACCTTTCTTGTAGCATCATCTATGAACGTAACATAGTACTGTGATCCTCCAATAGAGGTTACCTGAGCTGGTCCCCACACGTCTGTGTGAACAAGCTGCAACTTATGCCTTTTCTTAGTAGACCCAGTCTTGAGAAAACTAACCCTTTTCTATTTTACAGATACACAATGCTCACAAAATTCTAGATCCATACTTTTCAAATCTAAAAGCTTACCTTTAGACTTAAGAATTGACATCCCCTTCTCACTCATGTGGCCAAGCCTTGAGTGCCACAATTTAGCATCCACATCTGAAGTAGATAATACAGAAGGAGATTTGTTAGTAACACAATTACACAAATAGAGAGTACCTTCTCTCTTACCTCTGGCCATAACAAGTGCACCCTTGGTCACCTTCCAAGATTCTGCTGTGAGAGTTACTGTACAACCCTCATCTCCTAACTTTCCTGCAGAAATCAAATTTCTCTTCAAGCTAGGAACATGCATCACATCTCTCAACACCCATGTGTTGCCATTGTACATCTTCAGCTGCACTTTACCTTTGCCAATAATCTTACAAGGCTCATCATCCCCTAAGTACACTATTCCAAAATCTCCATGGATATAGTCACTGAAATATTCTCTGTTAAGGGTAGCATGGAAAGATGCACCAGAATCTAATACCCAAGATTCTATATTATTATGCAAAGAGAAAGTTAGAGCATCTTGTGCAATACCTACAACCTTTGCCTCTTCCTTTCCTTCATGCTGATTCTCCTCCTTAGGCTTTGACTAGCAATCTCTGCTTATGTGCCCCATCTTTCCACAGTTCCAGCATTGTGGCCTTCTGCCATTTCTGGATTTGGATCTACCTCTCACCTTAGACTTAGATCTTGATCTCCTCTTTCTCCTTTCTTTTTGCATTCACCTGCTCTCGAGATTTAAAGCATTCCCTGATGTTTCCTCTGTGCTTTTCCTAAAAATTTCCTTATTCAAGATAACACTAACAACATCCTCTACTTTTAAGATATTCGAAGCAGATGCAGTATTAGAAACTACCATTACCAAGCCATGCTAGCTTTCAGGCAAAGAACATAATATTAAAAGAGCTTTTATTTCATCATCAAATACAATATTGACTGAACTTAATTGATTAACAATTCCATGGAAATCATTCAGGTGATTAGATACAGATCCACCTTCTTACATATGCAAATTAAATAACTGCTTCATAAGATATACCTTATTAGAAGCTGAGGGTTTTTCATACAAATTTGCTAACGTAGTCATTAACTCTACCATTATTTTTGCCTGTGATAAGTTAGATATCACAGTGGATGTCAGACTCAGTCTTATAGACCCCAGAGCCTTTCTGTCAAGAACTTCCCATTCTTCATCCTCCATGTCTTTGGGCTTCTTTGCAATCCCACCTAACGATAAGTAAAGATCTTTCTGATACAGATAGTCCTCTATCTGCATTCTCCAATGTTGATAGTTCTTGCCATTAAACTTCTCCATTCTCAATTTACTTTCTTCTGCCATTACTTCTCCCACTCAAACAGAAATCCCTGCAGAAACCCTTGTGAGCAACCTGTAATCAATACACACTACACAGATCTGAACCACCTGTTAATGAACCTGAGCTCTGATACCACTTGTTGGGGATCAACCAATAATGATTACACTTGTGAAAGCAATAAACGTGGAAATAAATTAGATAGATAAGTAACTAGAATGATAAATAGCATAGAATAAGAGATACAAGAAAACACCCTGAAAACTTGTATTGAAACTCTTTACAAAAGGAATACAATTGAAGAAACTTCTTTCTTCCACACCTCTCTCAGATGCAAAAGATATCTCACTAGATCTCTATTCCTCAAGAGCTCTCTCTCTCAAGTATAATCAATTCCAACAACCTGGATTGATACAACTCTATACTGTCCTTCAAACATTCACAATGTTCTACTCATACAATTCAACATACTAAGCTAAGAAGATCTTTCCTACATATAGAATTAGGAAACTTGAGCATGCACTTACAACAAATAGTTAAGCCACTTGAACAAGGGCTCTAAAAATAATATTGCTAATAATAGAGACGCGAGCTTAAGACTACAACTCAAACTCATCATGCAAACACTCGCTTCTGTCCTCAGAAATAGATTCCTAGACACACAGGTAACCGACGTCGGTTCCTGCTGCTTGCCTGTGACCGCTGCCAGCCGACCCACTATCGACGTCAGTGCCTTTACAATTGCACCTGACCGACGTCGGTCACTCCTGACCGATGCCGGTGTCTGTGTAGACCCGAACCTGCTAAAGTGTGCTCCTTGGTGAAGCTTTTAGCTCCACACCCTAACACAATGCACTCTTGCCTTTAGGTAGCTTTACCAAATCCCTTGTTTGGTTCTCCATGTGAGATATATGCTCCTCATTCATGGCTTGCTCCAACTTCATCTTGGAATCTACCTAAATTGCCTTCTCATAACACTCTAGTTATCCATTATTAGTGAGAAATAAATAATTCAAAGGAAAAAACATTCAGGTGCTCTTTTTACCCTAGAATACCTTCTTACCATAAGAGTTTGTGGTCTTTGTGTAGAAGGTTCCTAAACTGACTCATTAGATACTTTTTCATCCATAATGTCATCAAATACTCTGTACTCTTTTTTTTCCTATTCTTATTTTTGCAACTAATCCTTATACATGAATTTTTCATTAAAGACTACATCTCTATACTGAAATATTTTCTCATATTTAATGTTCCATGAATGGAAACTAAAGTCATCCTCGCCATAACCAAAAAATGTGCATTTCTCTGATTTTGCCTCTAAATTGGTCCTATCGTCTTTCTTAATGAGATCAAAAGCCTCATATCTAAAGACTTTAAGAAAAGAATAATCAACATTCTTACTAGACCAAGCTTGTTTAGGAATGCCTCCATCAAAAGGCATAAAATGTCCTCTATTAATCAAATATACTACCATGTTAATTGCTTCTACCCAAAATTATAAAGGCAATCCTACATGTAACCTCATGCTCCTAACACATACCATTATTGTTCTATTCATCCTTTTAGATACCCTATTCTGGTGTGGAGGTCATAGAATCATCATGTACCTATGGATTCCATTGTTTGAATAATTGTCAAAGAAATCATTACTATAATAATCACCTCCATTATCTGATCTGAGACATTTTATCTTGAGACCTGTTACATTCTCAACCAAGGCTTTCCACATCTTAAAAGTGTCAAATACATCAAATTTATTTGTATTACAATAAACCTAAGCTTCTTAGTTGCATCATCAATAAAAGTGACATAATAATTGGAACCACCAATAGAAGATACCTGAGTTGGTGCTCATACATTTGAATGTACCAACTCTAACTTGTGTTCCTTCTTTAAGGGTCTAAATTTTAGTAACTTAAAGCACTTTTGTTTCCCATACACACAATTCTCATAGAAGTCTAGATCTATATATTTTAATCTAAGTAACTTATCTTTTATGATATCTCTTCCCTTATGGCTCATATGATTAAACCTGTAGTTATACATAGTTGTATTTCCATTTATCACAACTAAGTCATAATAATCAACACTACTAGTCAAATATAAAGTACCAATTTTCTTACCTCTTGAAACAACAAGAGCACCTTTGGTAACTTTCCAAGAATATATAGTAAATATTATTTAACAACCCTCACTACCCAATTGCCCCACTAAAACCAAATTTCATCTCAACATAGGCATATGTCTAACATCCTTAAGTAGCCATGTGTTCTCATTCTTCATATTAACCTAAATAAAACCTTCCCCTACTATCTCAGATGGTTCATCATCACCAAGATAATCATGTCCTAATTTATCTTAAACATAATTAGTAAAATAATGCCTATGTGGAGTGGCATGAAAAGAAGCCCCTGAATATAATACCCAAGACTCAAAGAATCAATCCATAGAAAGATTTAAGGCATCTTAAAATTATTTATATGATGTCACATTTACCTCATTCATTTCCTCCTTGTTGGCATTCTTATCCTAAAGTTACCAACAATCCTTCTTTGAGTGTCCACTCTTCCCATAATACCAGCGTGTCATCTTGGATCTAGATCTAGACTTAGCTATACCCTTTGACTTTCCATGGTTGCCTTTGCTCTTATCCTTTTACCTCCATCTAGTATCAATAGATAAATCATTACCTAAAGATGAATCACTAGTTATTTCCTTCATATTTCCTCTCTAAGAATCACACGTACAACATCCTTAAAATTTAAACTTCCCTTGGTAGGGATTGCATTACTCATAGCCATAACCAAACTATCCCAACTATTAAGCAAAGAACATAAAAATAATAAATCTCTAACTTCATCATAAAAATTAATTCCAATAGAAGAAAGCATACTTAAAACCATATTAAAATCATTTATATGATTATCAATTAAACCATTCTCAAACATTTTCATGTTAAATAATCTTTTCATAATAAGAATTTTATTATAAGCAAAGGGTTTCTCATATAACTTCTCAAGTTTATCCATGAAATACTTTGTATTTTTCTCATCAAAAATGTTAAATGCAATATAAGATGTAAGGCATAACCATATGGATCTCAATGCCTTCCTATCAAGTAATGACCAATCTGCTTCACTCATACTTAAAGGTTATTCTGCTTTCCCCTCAAGGGGAGATGAAGCTCCTAATATAGGTAATCTTCCATCTATATTTTCCACTAAAAAAAAATACCATAAAAATTCTCAACCTTAAATCTGATCTCTTCTCTAATAGCTCCCACTCAAGTTAATAGCTTTTCCTGTGATTTACCACTTTAGCAAAACACAACCAATGGCTCTGATACCAGCTGTTAGGAATTAAAAACTTTAAACTAGATTTAAATGTGAAATCAGATCTAAATTATGTATTGACATGCATCACAAAAATAATTCCTCAAATCATAGTTAAATGAAAGCATAAATAGAGAGAACAAAATAGAAATCACACATAACATAGATCTACCATGGTTCACCCAATGTGGGCTACATCCACCAAGAAAGTCCTTTATAAAAACTATAATAAAAAATAAGATTACAATGAAATCTCATAGAGATAGAATATCTCTTGTAGAAAATGTTGCACAAACGATATTCTACACTTTGACCTACACTTGCATAATACTTTATCTCACAAGCTATTATACCATACCCTATAAATGAACACCTACAATTTACAAAAGATCTACACTTTGAATTTATCTCTCAAAAGCCACACCTAAAAATAAACTCACCAACCTCTAAAGGTCACACCACACATGTATACATAACAAACGAAGGGAAAATCCACCAAATGAGGATAAACTCACCATGATTATCCAAGATAAGCATTATCCACTAAGAGACACGTCAATTCCACCTAAATAAGCTTATCCAAAAGCTCCATCAAGAAGGAACATGCCAAGTTTATCTCTCCTCCTCCAAAGACACATTTTCCAAGGACATGTGATCACAACCAACTCCTTGAAACAAAGAATTCATTCCCTTTTATAATAAACAACTATTTCCCTAAGATCAAGGAAGTCAACATAGAAAATAGGCATCTAACAACTAACTCCACAAAACATGGAAACATAGAAATTAGAAATACAAGGAATATTTCACTCACATATGGAGCAAGGTTTCATAAAAGGTGGAGTAGGTAAAAATATACTTTCCACATTTTTGGAGCTTTTTAAACCCAAAAAATATATCCCCATGGTCATGTGATATCCCCAAAGGGATCCACACTCAATATAAAGGTATAAATATGAGATCCACATATGATCTAAATCACCAAATCACATATTTCAAACTTGATTACTGCCATTAAAACTCTATTTAAACCTTTAAAAATAGACAAAATGTAATAAAATCCCTAAATTATTCTTGCATTCACTAATTCAAGCCAAAAGAGAGAGCCTGGTGATAAAAATTATTCAAGGAGTTTAACCAAATAGCCAAAAGATTTGAATTATCATTCCTAATTAGATAATTTCATTAAAATCATAGCAATAGCAATATACAGATCTACTTCAAATAAAGTAGTTGAATTTTACCTATCATCAGATGTAGAGGGTTGAGTATTTAAGGATATAAAGTTCATAGCTTCCTCATTAAACACTAGAGACAAGAACTTCTCAAGTTTGTTATAGACCATTAAAAACCACGGGATTTTAACCAAAGAATAAGAAAAGTAGCTTCCAATGAAGAGAATCTATGATGACATCATAGTAATTTAGATGAAAAGACTAAATTATGCTACTAAACTAGAGGTACTACACTATATCAATGTTCTAAGTCCTATTTTCAAAGATCCTAAACTTGACAAGGGTATGTTGATTCATGAACCTAGTTTAAGGAAAACTACAAACATATCCCCTATTGATTTTGAGTCTTACTATAAATTGCCGAGGCCCCAAATAGACTTAGCTTCTATTAATTCTTGGGCCCAAAAACATACCATTATGGACATCTTGGTCCAATGGCTAGAAAATGGTAATAAAGTAATTGTAGATACTATAAAGAAAATCCTTATGAGCTAATTTAGACCTAGATTTATAATGTTCATGACTATGCTAAAAAAATTATATGGATTTACACATATAGCACATGTTGAACAAATATGGGTCTTTTTGTCTATTTTGTTATTAATTAAATGGTAATACCCCCTTTTGGTGAAATCATTAGCATTTCCCTAAGGAGATAGATCTATGGAATCAAAATAAAGAAGAGAAATGACTTCTTCATTATGTCATATTTTCTAGATGCCTTGTGAGACACCATCAAGATCCCTAACTAAAGAGAGTGGTCTCCTAATTATACTCAAATTTTATCTCATTATTATTACAAATTACATATTTACAAGTATAGAGACCATATTCTAAAATAGCATAATAGGATTTGCCTCAAGATGAGGTTCACATGATAGCTTTAGATCCCCAAGAATATTTTTCATATGCACTCATAATGCTTTCTATGACATATGAATCAAATTTAGATGTAAAAGAAGAGAAAGTTGAGGAAATCAAGTAGGGAAAAGGAAACTATAATTCATTGGACCTAGTGATTTTTGATCCTCCTGAGATGAAGGCTAAGACTCCAATTGTCTCAAAAGCTAATAAATAAAAAGTGTCCATCACTCCTTTGAAATAGATCAATCTCTTCAGTGAAGATAATATAATATATGGACTATTTATACTTGAATGTTTCATATATAAACCAAGGTTTGAGATAATACCTACTAATTATCATCTATGAGCCATAGTAAATACTACATACATTACTATGCAATAGGAATTGAAGCCGTGGATCACAACATTACAAGATGAAGAAGCAAAGAGATTGGCTATCCTAGCTTAATCAAAAGTCCAATCACAAGTATAGTTCCCAATCAAACATATGAGCCCATATTTAGTGGGATTTAGATATGATCCAATTTCTATAGGATTACAAAGATTCACTAAGATAATTGTCATGAAATGAGGCTAAGAGATTATACATCAAAAGGTCAAGCATTTGGTTCATTTAACCTATAAGAGATAATAGAGACTAGAGGAGGACCCTATATTTAAAAAAGATGTTCTAGAGCTAGTACAATCCTAGGTGGAGAGGTTACAAGTTGTAATCAAATGGTTAAAGCAAGAAAATAATAATCTAGAAGAACAATCCATTTTATTAGTCCCAGTGGATATTATCAATAATTTTGAAGTAACTATCTATGAAACATCTATTTCTTTAAAATCAATAAGGTCCTAATTGGACATGGTGAATAAGCAACATTCCATGGCTATAAACCAAGTCAATCAATGGCAAGCTAAAGATAAGAAAATAAAGGCATTGGTCAAAATACTGATGGAAGGTTATATTATCAAGCTTAAAATAGTCATCCTATCACACTTGAATATGTCTATGATAATTTTGATGGAGAAAGTAAAAGACATGAATAAGTTGTGTAATGGCATGAAAATATTTTAAAATGAATTCAAACAATCAGAGAGAAGGATGGTTCAAATATTAGGAAGCTTGATCAAGGATCCATGCATTACCAATCAAGTATCTTTATTAATGGATGAAGAGTTCCAACACAAATCTACATAATTAATTGAAGAAGTCAAAAATAAAATCAATAGCACCATAGGGGTAGACAATAAACATATCTTGAACTTGATCTTGAAAACCAATGAAAAGATTAGTGATGATAGGAGCATCAAAGAACCAATTGATAGAGCATATGAAGTCTTCAAAGATTTGTTAGGGCAAGAAGAAGAATTGTTCATGGATCCAATCATCAATTTTAGACTAATTGATTAACAATATGATAAATTCATGTACATTTTGAGAAAAAATCAAAAGGCTATAGTTAGAGGAGAATCTCAAGGTCAAATAGGTTGACTTAGAGTATTATTTTGTACAAAATACTATAAATCATTGAAAATATATTCTATTTTTTAAAATCATGTGTAATATTTAATGAACATGGCTTATAAGTTAGTCATACTTGAAAAGTTTCATTGATTCTAGAATATTTGTAAAAGGACAACTATCCTTGACACTTGTATAATTTTCATTTGATAATGACTAACCAAAATACCTCATGCGATTCCTTTAAAATGGGATATTGTCATTGTTGCATAAAATAATTTTGAAAATATTGTCTCATATTTGTTTATGTGTTTACTATCATGGCTGCTTCCTCAAGTTTCATGTCTGATGTTTAGATTTGAATTGCTTTTATGAATTCTAGATGTGCATATGTTAATGTATAGTTGTTAATTTGAGATTATGCTAGGTTGACTGGAAGTTTTTAATTTGTTTTAATTTCATTATTCTTCTTGAAGATGTTTCAATGTAATTTTATTGTTGATTAAATCTTTAAAGTGAATTTGATTTCTAATTTACATATTTAAAATATCCTTATAAATTTACTTAGTATGTGATAAAATCTATAATTTTGGTAATTTCATGTCATATGTTCGTTTGAATTATATGTCTTTGATAAAATTTAAGCTTTGTCATGATGTCTAAACTCAAAATAGAAACATCCTTCTTTTATACCTATTTTCTCATTTTTTTAATCAAATCATTGTATCTTAATTTCTCATTGTTAATACTCATGCTAGATTATATTTTAGACTTCAGGTTTTGATCATTATTCGTTAGACTTAGTTAAGATAAATTTAGATACATCATAAATATTCAAGACCATGGTTGATCCCAACAACCATTTACATATTCATTTTGTGAAATAGTCAAACTGCTTGGCCACTAATCTACCACAAGCTTAGAAAGATCACACCAACTAAATCATGTAAAAGATTATTTGAATCTTGAAATTAGAAATGTTTTTGAAACTATGATAAACATATGATACACTGACATGCATCAACACTGACCTAGAGCCTAAACTAATTTCATCAATAAGAGTACAAGGTTGACCTAGTTGACTTAGTTCTTTAAACTATTGAAATCGGTTTTAGGTTAGGAAACGGTGGATAAAAGGTGGGAAATGAATGGAAGAGTGTACAAGAGAGGAGAAAAAGCTTAGGTAAATTTTTGTCAAGAGACAAGTGTGTAGATAAAAAAGTGTCAAAATGGAATCTTTCAAATAATCTTTCAAATCACCAATGGTTTACCCACCCCTTTCCAAGTATACCCCTTAGGGCATGCACTAAGATTCATTGAGACTCGATGGATTCTTGAAAGATAAATAGCATAAGTAATTGATACAAGTTTGAAAATATTATGTGTATACAATTTTCATTATGGTTGAGCATATTTAACGCTTGGTTTTATTTCCTTGTGGTAGATTAATTTATGTATGAATTAATGTTTTGATTTATGCTTGATAAGCATACACATAGGTTGTAACATAATTTTTATTAATTTGACATGAGATGCATGCTAGAGGATATACATATTAACCAGTAACATCCTTGTGTGTAAGGATGTCAATGGATAATAGATGTTACTTCCCTCATCATGGTTTAGATTTAATATCAGGTCATTTTGGTTATATGATATCTCTTAAATTGTAGCATTGTTATTGAATACGTGACTCTTAGCATGTTTAAAACTTTGGATGAAAATAAATTAATGTAATTATTTTATGCAAATAGTTTCCCTTGATGATAAAAGTAATGAAATATTATAATGGTAATGGATGTTAATGGTTGTGGTATCCTTTTAAGTACATTCATTTATATTGCTTAAACAATGAAATAAAGACTAAATAATGATCTTCTCTATATGGGTTTATGTTATTAGTTATAGTTATTACCAATAAGGTAATGTAATTCCATATAATATTGGTAAGTTGTAGAAATTTTACTAATCATTTACTTATAATTCATTCATTGGTTAATGTAAGGTTACCTATATTGTTATTAATACATTTATGAGACATATGGCCATTGGATTATAGGTGGACGTGTGTGTTTTAAATTATTAAGCTTACCTTTGGCATTGAATGTCTTGATATGCCTTATAATATGATTATTAAATCATAGGATAATCCTTGTGAATGGAAATTAATCACTAAATTGGGATGAGGATCCAATAATTTGTGTAAACTTATAATGTACACTATGACTAATGGTTTAATAGACCACCTTGGTAATGATTTATTAAATCATAACTTAATAAACACATGAGTTAACTCTTGAGATTACTTAAGCAATGAATTATTATGTGGTCATACGCATGTTATGGAATGGTGTGAACACCTATTCTTTGTATAATAGCATGATATTTAACCAAGGGACAAGTAAGCATCGTTTAGGTGCAAAAACCCCTTAAAACCTAGGACCATAGTATAGTGATCTAGTGGGGGTAACACAAGGATTGGTCCTTGCTTGGGTGAATCCCAAAAGGTTATGCTAACCATTAATCTTATGTCATGCTAATTTTAGTAATGGTTTAGAGATATCCACTTGTTGATCTCACGATGTGATAAGACTTGCCTAAGCAAGTTAGTGAGATGGATTCTTTTGGTCGGTCATTTGGACCACTGTGCGTAAGAGTTATACTTCTATTATATCTTAATTTCTTAAATATAAAATGGATAACAAAATATTCCTTGTTATGCCTAATTCTAAAATTAATGTTCTTAGCATTGCCTAAGGGAATAATATGGTTGTTAGTTTATTATCATTAGCATCCTATGCATGAATGCTTTATCTAGAGTCTTGGATTTTTAAACCATGACCACATGTCTAATCAGAAACTTAGGTAGGGTTAAGGGTTCCTAGGTGGTCTGATAGAGAAGGTGGGTTCCTTTGTAAGTTTGAATGGTTATCAGTATGGGTCCACATACTAGTACCCCATTTAACAACATATCATTCTAAGGCAAACATACTTCTCTATGGCTTTTCCTAGTGGCATTTATCCCTAGGTGAGCATCCAAGGTGAATAAATCTAGTTACTAGTTATTAGTACCTTTTGGTATTACTTGATCATATGCATTGTGATGCATGAAAGTTGTGCAGGGGGCCCTAAATGATGTCCTATTGTGTACTTTGAAAGGTAATTCCAAATTATTTTGGGGGTTTTTTCGACTAAGACTATTTAAAAACTTTTATATGCATTTCAATATATAAAAACTAACACATCTCAAACATATTACTTTACTAAAATTAGATTTGATCATTAAAAAATCTTAATCAACTAGATTATGGACATAAAAAAGATATGATTTACCATCACATATGTAAAGAAAACTATTTAGAAAAAGAATACTCTCCTAAAATGACTTTTTCTAAAAGGATAGTTGAGACTTAAAAAATATCACCATTAGAGTTTTATGATGTTGACAAAATCCTATAAATACTGAAAATGTATGAATTAGCAAATGGATCTACTAAAGCATTTAAGATGTGGGATTGAATGATTTTTTATTGATCATGATCACTAAATGCAACACATACAATTTTTTACCTATACATGGAATTCATGAACAAATATGATATAGGCCACTTTAGCTAATCTATATGGATAACACATCATATTTACATTAATGGTGAACTAATAGATTTTTTAAATGCATATGAATCGTAACATAACATGTATGAGAAAACATGTAGAATTAATGATAGTCTTTTAAGTCATAAGTGATACAATAGAGGATGAACAAAAAATTAATGAAACAATGCAAATTATGCTACAACAACATAAATTTGAAGACTTTGATAAATAGAAAATTCTTTTAGTGATACCTAGAAAATAAAAATAATGAATTCTTAGGTGGTTGTATACATTCATAGATTCATTTAATTGAATACCATCACCAGATAAATTTAGATCTGTAAGTGTGATTGAAGGTGGATTACCTTTATGTTGGGTTCAAATACACTAATCTATACTATAATATCTTGTTTTACTATCACTATAACTTTACACAGAGTACTATAATCCTCATGGGTAAAGGACTAAATTACTACCCCTAAAAATCCTTAAGATTCCATAAGTCTGATACCAATTGAAGTTGGTATGATCTTTTCACACAAAATAATTAATATCACCAACATTTATTTCAATGTCCTTGTTTGAATGGTGAAAAATGGTGTATTTTGACATATATGATGTGTTGTTGTTTCTTAACCCAATCATTAAAAAACTAGTAAAATTTATATATTTATAAGAAATGATTTTAATTTTTGTCCATGTCTTTTGGATATTTTAAAAATATTATGAAGAGGTGAAATCGACTACTCAATACAACTTTCTATACTTAAAGCATACACATTATATATTTAAGCATCCAAAATTCATTTTAAATTTTTTTAAAATAAAACTATAATTTACATTTAAAATGTAATATTATTATGATTTATTTTTTATATAAATGTTTATTTTTAAAAAAAAAATTAAATGTCTCATTTAAACCAAAAACTGGAAGACAATATTATAATTTGACCCATTTATCAAGAATGTCTTCAATTTTTGAATAATAGGACTCCCAAAAATTTTAAGAGGATTCTCTTAAAATATTTTTTAATAACATTTTGATCAATACATTTTATACCTTTGGTATTCATTCCCAAGGTAACTATTTCTTGATTACCATGTATATTCATTATCTAGTGTGTATTATAGCCATGAGAGAGGTATATTTTCCTTGAGGATGTTGGTATTTACAATCTTATCAAAGTTTATTGTTACCTTAGAAAGGTATATCACCCAAAGGGGATGTTATAAATTAAAATATTATCAAATTTTATTGTTACCTTTGATAATAATTTCGTGAATATTATTTGTACATTTTATTTTTTAAGGAGTTAAACTAATTGTCTGTTATTGTGTACATTTTCCCTATTGGTGCATAGTTTAGTGAATTATATTTATGCATGTCTTTTAATATCTTATATTATAAAGAATGTTGAAAATTGGACAACATGAAATTACCAAGAGTGGATGGATTGAGAAGCATTAAACTCAAAATTAGCTTTAAATATACTATAAATCTACAATATAGGAGTACTTTTTAATTTAATTTTAAGTAATGGATTTATCATATTGTTTATTAATAAATAATAAAAATTACATAGATTGTTATAATAAAAGGTGGTAGGTTGGTATTAATGACCACGTAGGTATGAAGTGCATTTATTATTATTATTAAATTAACCATAATAATGTATTAGATTGAGATTATCAATAATTTTTAATGGAAAATATATATTCAATCGAGGTGTTAATGTTTTTTTTTAAATTTATGAAAAACATTAAGGTTTTGGGACCTTAATAGCTATTTTAATTTTAATATCTTAACTTATACATATTGGAATTTTCATAAATCAACTTTATATTGTTCTGCTTCAAATCTTTAAATAAAGTAATTTAATTTAATAAAGTATAACACTATGCATGTAATATTTTTCAAATACTTAATGTTTAAGGGTGATAATAGTGTTAACTTTGTCCAAATTGTTAGGGTAGGTAATAAAAGCCTTTTAACATCTTTTTTTTTTATATTATGAAAGGCCTCATTTCTATATATTTAATTAAATAAATTTATTATTTTGTGTTTTTTTATTGAAAAGTGCATATATATTAATCAAACAATATATGGTACAATGCTAATCATACAAAAAAAATTACTGGAAAGTCAACACCCCACGATCATAATCACATCGAAGGCAAAAACACCTCAGGACAAGTCAAAAAAGTGGTTTAAAATGACCACACCCACAAAAAATATATCACATCAATAGTTTGATAGCAAAGTAGTGATCAAGGTACATATAACGATAAAGAGAATAATTAAGCAGTCGTAACAAACATGGATGTTGGGAAAGGCAATGGAGATGATAATTCTTGAGTCTTACCACCCCATCTTCCCAGGGCAAGAAGATCTTCATCCATAAATAAGGGCTCCCAACCAGTGTTTTTTTGAGCCTCTAATTTATTTTATTTTATTTTAGTATTAATTATGTTATTATGTTTTATTTTTATAATTTATTATGATTTTATATTAATTTAATATATTATAATAAATTATTATTTTTAATTATATTTTATATGATATGAATAAATAAATTAATTTTTATTTATAAAATTATAATTTCAAAAATTCCTATTGTGCCCATAGTTCCAACTTAAATAGAACATTGTTAATAATCCAACACTTAATTTTATGGTCTTAAATAAAACATTATTAATAATTATAAGAATTAATTTTATGGTTTAATAATGGGTTGTCAAAACCCAACATTGAAACAATCACCATGTAATAATAGAGAATAACATTAATAAACATTAAATGTCAAATTAAAATTTATCCTTATACACAATATATTAAGGGGATAATTAGTCAATAAGACTATGTGTATAAAACACAATCATGATACTATATAATATACCTCTATACTTATTTGGCTAGTATAATTCAAATATTCCAAATATACTTTATTTAAACCCAAGTATAAGAAAAGGTACATGGCTAACTCCTATTATATTGTTAAGATTTAACTATGGATTTGGATTGGAAATGTATTTTACTTTGACTTCCAACCACCCTATGATTATTTGTGCTTAACATTTAAAACATAAAAGTATAATAGTAAGGATTAAAAAATTATAAGATGGAAGATTGTAAATATTGTGTCTTAACATTGATCGTATCTTTCAATCATTATCAACATGGGTTTTCCAAAAAAAAAAAAAAAAAATTAAAATTTAGTTTTAATCTTCATTTATTTTAGATAGTTGAATATGGTTATGAACTTAAATAAATAATTAAAAAAAAAGATTTTTTTAAAAAAAAAATTAAGATGCAACTTATAAAATGTATATGTATTGAAATATTAATTTTATTATTCAATAAATACATTAAAATATTTAATCCATTAAAAATTTTCTTTTAGTGTCACCTTAAAATCACCTAGGTTTTTTTTTGTTTGAATTATAACCCTTAAATGAGATTTAAAGTAATATATGGAAAATGTATCTAGAGGGTGATGTTAGGGTGTCTTTAGATCACCTAAATTTTAAAAAAGATGTTAGGGTGACTTTAGATGTGACTTTGGAGTGACTTTATAAATGACATTAGATTGTTTTTAACATGTGAAGTTTAGGTGTCTCTAGAGCTCATGTTAGCGTGCCTTTATAGGCAACATTAGGGTTATTTCAAAGGTGATGTTCGAGTGACTTAAGTCAAGATTATAGGTTGAATTTATGTGTGACTTTATGTATAATATTTATGGGGTAATATTGGGCTGTCCCTAAACATAAATTTGTTTCCATATCGAACATTACTTTAGTCTCTAACTAAATTAGTGATTTCATTGGTTCCATAGAGGACTAGATTATAGAAAATTATGTTTTTGAAACCTAATTATGCTATCTTAATATGATTTGGGGATTGATTTATCTTAATTTAATGCCCCATTCAACCATTCACTTAATTGATTGGATGGAGTATGTAATTTTTTATAATCATGTTCCAAAAATGTAATTATGATAGCCGAATGTTAGTTGGCAATTGATTTATCCTAATTGAGTCTCCCATTAAAAGAATGACTCAATTGGTTAGATGGAGGATGTAATTAGGTAAAATTGAGTTATTAAAACCTGATTGTGATAAAATAATGTGATTAGGGGATTGATTTGTAATAATTGACTACCTTATTCAACCAATCACTTCATTAGTAGGATGTGGGATGCAATTAAGGAAAATAAATCCCAAAGAAATCTAATTATAATATGAAGTGATTTAGGGATCGATTTATCCTAATTCAAATCCACATTAAACTAATCACTCTATTAGTTGGATTTGGGATAAAACAAATGGCAATTGATCCCATGAAACCAAATAATGATAACCTAGTGTGATTTGGGGCCCGATTTCCCATAATTGATTTCTAATTCAACCAATCAATTGATTTTTTGGATGGGAGACACAATTAGATAAAATTGAGTTCTCAAAACCTGATTGTAACTAAATATTAAATTTAGATATGTGTGGTATCTAGGGTTAATTGGTATTATATTAGGTTTTTCACAAGAATGATGAACTAGCCTAATGAGCAAGCCAATTAATATAAACTTAGATAAATAATATTTAAAATTTATACAACTAAGATTGATAAACGTAGTAAATTACAACTATTGATAGATATTAAAAATTAATATGGAACAATGATACTTAGTTTATTTACTATGCTCATGTAGGTATGACCCGAAACATGATATAAGTGGACAATATTGTGACCCTAGATTAATCATCAAATTTTATAAATACTCTTTTTGTGACCTCAAACACTTACATCAGATCTAGATAGCTACATCCATGTAGGTGTCAAATTTTAGGAATATTATTTTTATGGCCCCAGACACTTTTTTGTGTCATATATTTTTTATTTCCTTTATTTTGATGTATTTAGATCACATTCACAAGTTTTCACTCTTTATCAAATTATCCAACCTAGCTTCCTCACCCTTGGATTGATTTTGGGAAAAATGGGTTAGTAGAATCATGGTGTCAAGTTTTCCTAAGGACCCATCTATCAATGGGCATTGCCTACATATCTAGTACTCTAAAAAAGGACTCACACTTATGTATTTCTCCCCTAATTTTTGGCTTGTGTGCTCACAAAGATGTAATGTGTGATAAGCATAGGCATGCAGTGACCTAGCTTATAACTTGTAAAATATGGCTCGTGGATTTATTTTTGAATGCTTCAAACATGTGGAAATATTTATCTTATGACCGATATGGAAATAGGGATGAATATGGTAGGTTTTCTCACTTTAATTCTTGATTGAGAAATTGGTATATTTCCTTGTGAGTTTTATGTGATTTCCAAGTGAGGAATGAATGAGAGTTAATCTTACATATATATACCAATCCATTTTGGAAATATCTCACATTAAATAACTTAGGCTAAAATTTAGTATACATTTCATTTTAAAATTATATTACTTTTGGTAACTTGACCCTTTGTAGGAAAAGTGGAGACTTGCATTGATGTAAGTGTTTGTCAAGGACACAAGTATCTATGAAGCTAGAAAATAAGTACATGTCCAAAACTAGTAGTGAAGTATAATGATAGTATTTAGAGATTTTTTCATAGTATATAAGTCATGGTCATTATAATAAAAATGGTTTGACTAAGAGATAATAAATTTAGGCATAAATAGATAGTGAAAGTGAGCCTTTCAATAGTGGGTATGTATATAACTAAAATGTATAACCATGATGGATATTTAATAATAACACAACACTAGAGTATTAAATAAATAATATTTTAGTATCCAAATTCCTTCACCTTAATCTATAAATGAAATTTATAGTTTAAAGGAAATAAATGCATACTTGGGTGTGTATAATATACCTTGTCTTTGTGTGAGCCCAGTTTAAGTGCTTTACTAGTGAGTAACCTACAACCAAGATGATGTTATAGTATATAATCAATGTAGGAAATATTAAATTAAAATAATTTGAAAATTTTCAAATTATAAAGAGTAGGGTTAGGAGTACACATGCTTTGATGCAACCATCTTGTCTTTTATAAATTTGATTTGAAATGATGCCTCATTATGAAGCATTGAATCTGAGATTGGGAAAAATATTAACTTTCAATTGAATATATATATATATATATATATATATATATATATATATATATATATATATATATATATATATATATATATATCTATATATATATATATATATATATATATGTATATATCTTATAGGACACATTACCCCAACCTTGATGTAAATGTTTATTACAACACATACATTGAGCTTGTTTCATCTCAATCATGCAACCCAAATATGTGTATGATCTAATATGATCTGGTAAATGTGAGTGATTTAATCAATTCACAATATATATCTAGTGAGGGTGGATGATTAAATAAAATCAAAGGTAAATTTTAGTGGCTATTATTCATTAATTCATGAATATTTCTATTTTATAAATTGGCATATGGATATTTTTAGTAGTGGTGAACAACATGGATTTGTCTAAATTATTTGGGTGTAAGTTTTTTAGGTCAAATCACCTACTATTTAAAATAAATTTAATAAACATAAATATAGTTTTATGATCCATCAAAACTGAGTATGAGCTTATTCACCATTCTATGTAAATAGATTTCTACCCATATACTCATAATGACAACTTTCAATAGAAGGAAAGGGTTGAAGGAAGTGTCAATCAATGGTTTTGAACGATACCATATTTCCAAGTGATACCAAAGTTATCAAATGATAAAAAAGTTGTCTCTTGATAGTAATCTTGTTGAATGGAGGAAATTTTGTTGAATGATAACAATGATATCAAATGACATCAATGCTATCAAATGACATTATTATTGCCAAATGATAACATTGGTGTCATTTAGAATCATTATTTTTAAATGATAATATTAATCTCATTCAATAGAATTACATTCAAATGACATTAATATTCTTATTAAAAAATATTACTATCAAATGATAGCATTTCCATTAGATGATGGCACAGCTATTAGTCGATAGCATTGTAATCTCTCACCATCAACTTTGTCATTTAGTAGTAAAGAGGTGTGATCCATAGAAAAATAAGGCATAGTTTATATGTAATTTTTATGTACAATCACATGATTGTATGTATTTTTTACCCATTATGATTTTCCTATTCATTCACCTTCTCACCTAAATACCATCTATTAACTTTTACTAGACTTTTGAAGCATATAGTTAGAGATTCATAAAAAAACCAAAGTTAATTTCTATATGGGCCACTAAAATTTACCCTGATCAAATCCAACCTATAAGTTAGGTAAATATACATGATTTAATCAAGTCTAACTTATAATATTGGTAATATTTAGTGATTTAATCAACTCAACCTTCCAAAAGTGAACATACTCATGTAGTATACTAGCTTAATAACAATCCATTAAAGTCCAACTTGGGTCTAATAACAATCCATAATAGTATTTGAACTATGTAAATGATTTGATTTTGTAACTTTTAGGTTGATTTTGCATGACATATGCACCCTATATATTTCTCAAGCTAGAATATATGTATAGTAATAGTTTCAATGTATATAATGTTTCCATATATGTGTATTCAAATCATATACTTTTAAATCTAGTGAATCTAAAATTAGTACAAGTGTGGAGGACATGGTTATATGACATTCCCCCACTAAATATTTAGAATCTGATAATTGGCATAAAATGTGGAGAGCATGTTTACATAACATGCCCCTATTGTAGTTTATAGAATATGAGTACTGAAGAAGTGTAGAGGTTATGTCTTTTTGACATGCCCCCACTAAAATCTTGAATTGTGAAAGTGTGGAATCCATGCCTCTATGACATGCCCCCACTAATATTCCCCCACTTTTGAGGTGAGGGGAAGTAGAATTTGGTAGTTACCTTACCTCATAATGATAATATAACTATATAAGTTATGTATGGATAATGTAGCATATAAGAGTAACATGTCTAGGTATATATAGCATTTTAGGCATGTAGTATGTGATCGTATCAAAACTAAATATGCATGATGTAGATCATGGTAATGCATAGAGACTAATAATATAATCTCAATAAGCAATCAAGTACACACATAAGATCACTCATAATCAAAGAAACATGAAATGGTCTAAGGTAACCTCTAGAGTGGGCATGTTCAAATGTCATAAATAAAAGGGACATGACTTAGTCAAATGTACATAAAGAATATAATAAAATATTCAATTATCCACATACAAAAATAATGACATATATAAATATGAAAATAGGAAAGCATAGTCACGAAGGCCACAATCAATGTAACATATTCAAATGCTCTAATGGAAATAAAATACAAGACAATAGTAAGCAATAAAAATAGGCAACCAACATGAACATATCATACTAATTCCTAAACATATGTGTTTTCAAGAAATGTTATGTACATAGGATATCAAGTACACCATGAAAAGTATAATCATGGATAGAGGCATGTGTAATTATATAATATCAAACATGATAATGGAAAGTGATCATAAAATAATGTAACCTATGTATATATTGAGTAAAGAAGTAGATACCCCAAACATACTTAGGACATGAGTAGAGGGAAATCCCAACATATGTATGTGTATATATTATGTACTTGGGTATGCCTATATCACACTAAAATTAAATTTGAAACACATTTATATCAAAAGGAATGATATGATATCTACTAACATGGATCAAAAAACATATGTATAATAAATAGTAAAACTAGGAACATGCTGATTTTTTTGTTATTTTTGCAGTATTTGAATGCTTTTGGTATTTTTGGTATTTTTATTTTATTTAAATATTTTCTTTTAAATGAAAATTCTATCCAATGGTATTTTATAATATATTCTCATATAGAATTGTTATGAACATTGGATATGGTATATCAAATTATTTTTACTATTTAAGAGCATGTATATATGTAATATATAGCATTATAGGATTCATAAGGCTCTACATATTTATCATAGGAATTTTTGGTTTATATAGGTAATATAAGGACTAAGGGATCATTAAACTCATCATTTTGTGCTATGTATTGTATATAAAGTAGTGATAATAGGAACATGTTTAATTAATTAGGATAATTGAGTATGTTGCATCATAATATATGGGTATTTCATGGAATCCACCATGTATTTATGATGCAATAGCCTCTTGAGTATGGGCCACCTAAGAAATTAGATTGTGTGTTTCTTACCCATTTGTGAAGAATTAACCTTAGTGGGTTTGATAATAATTTGTCTTGGAATAATTTTTTATTTTTCAAGTGAATGTTTATATGGAATTATAGAAGCTACGACTACTCTATTTGTATGAATTTATTTAATACACCCATGCATTATGGAAGTTATTGCATAGATTTTTTGTATCCAAGTTCATACTAGTAACATATCAAAGACTCTCATGTAAGGTATAACTAAGAAGGTAGTGACCACATGTGCCTATACAACCTATAAAGGTAATTCCATCTCACCAAGAAACTAATGTGAGGTCCCATCAAATGCTCTGACCACTTTGGTTGAAGGGTATAAATTATCATGTGTATACCCAAAAATGTGTAAGTAATGTCAAGGTGAGAAAATTTTAGCTAGCACCATTATCAATAATAACATTTTGAATATGATGGTGATCAATTTATTCTTGAATAAATAATGAATGAAGATCTAAGTCATCATCCACAATCTCATTCTTATTGAAGGTAATAGGGGATATTTAAACCATAATAGGTATAATATGTATATAAATACCAATAATCCCATCTAATGGGTGCACATTATGTGGTGGATAATTATTTTATTATATTACATTTATAATTATAGAATATTTTAAGAATGATCTTATAATAGATCACTAAACATATTTTGGTTATGATGGTCACTAGGTTACAATGTTGAATCTTTGGGAGGGTCATCAAATGTAAGCCATCAAATAGCAATAAATTCTTGTATTTTATGCTTTAATGTATATCATTGGCTGGTAAAACACATAAGGCCCTAGTGATATTCATAAAAATAATGGGATTCATATCATGAGTTATAGTTCTACTCATATCAACATCTATGGGAATAGAGAGAGATATGAGATTACAATCTACAAGTTTCTTAAGTAGAGAAGTTGGAGACTCAGGTAATCATGTAAATTATCTCCTTTTTAAATTATATAATACAAGTTTATTATTTTATTGTGACACCAAACCAATAGTTGTAGTTGTGTCTTTTTAGGTTCTAAATGCTTGACTTTGTATCTTGGTTTTGTATGAAACTTGGTAGTGTATGTAGTCAGTGTGTTGGCCACATACTTAATCTTGTTCAATGAGATAAGTTTCATTTTACCATATCGCACAATATGGAATAATTCATAAAAGGATTTAATTTTTTTTTATAATGATGGACTCATGTAAATGGGAAAGTAAAATTTAGTTGACAATTTCTTAAATCTCTTTATCTACCAATTATTTTCTCATTTTGCCTAACATTATCTTGTATCTCTAAACATTTTCATTGATAGGTTCATTGGTTCCTTTATTTTTCTTTAATAATTATGGCATATGATACTATTGGAATAAAAATCATTGAGAGGGGTCATGAATCAGTCCTCAAAATTTTTCATTCAATTAAATTAAACATACATGAACCATTTTATCAAGCATATACATCTTAGCAAGCATACACACCAATTCATAAGATCATGAAACACATAAACATAATAATACATGGGAAAAACTTAAATGAAATAAAAACAAATAATAAATAAAATTGACTAAAAACCTATAAGAAAAATAATAATCTTTTTTTAAGTACCCACTTCATATGGAGCACCAACCCCAACTAGCTTAGCACCAACCTAAGCTTAAGCACGCACCCACTTGCAAAGAGGAACCACCCACCTATATGAATCAACACCAAATTATCCACGTAATTAATTTATTACCTTCATAAACCTTTTTTTCTTAGACAAAATATGATGATCTTCTCCTTTAGTTATTTTCTAACTTCTATCCCTCTTAAACTGACTTCTATCTCTTTTCGTTCAAGTAGCCCTATTTATGGATTGATTATGTCTTCTAATCTTTATATTAATATGAAAAAAAATTGTTAGATATTCATGACATATATTTTATGGTATTCATCACCTCCTTATCCTCACCAATGATCTATATCATTTGTTGTTCTTTTCTCTCCCTCTCTCTCTAAGCATACAAAATAGGCCTAAACTCCCCTCCGTTTATACAAGTCACTTGATCATATACTTCTTAGTAAACCACACATTCAAAAAAATTATTCATCCATTAATATGTATTATAATATTAAAATATAATTCCTTAATCATGAATCAATTAATACAACAGGTTAACCATAGCTCAATTATCCCTTACTCATCTTTTAGGCTTTAAGGAGACCTAATATGTATTCTTAACAACATGTTACCCTTTGATCTTTATTAAATAATATTATAATAATTAAAATGATATTAAAAAATCATATTAAACCTAAATTTACCTTATATAACTTTAATTTAAGTCCATAAAAACTTTTAGTTCCAACCACCACTTGAACCCCTTATCAAATCACATGTTCATAAAAGGCCTGTGCATATACATAAACTTTGTCTTGAATAACTAAGGCATAAACTCAATTTTTCCAAAAATAAATGAAAAAAATTACATATTTAAAAACATAATTACCTCAAGGTCATCACACACTTCATTATATACTTCAACTCAGGGTAAATAAACTCAACTCTTCTCTGCAAGATACTTACTTAGAACTGCCAACTAACTTCAAAACATAGTCAAGGAAATATGAATTTTTGAAACTAGATTCTATTCATTAAATGGATTTAAATGCATGAAAAATATACTATACAATATTCATATCAACATAAACCAATTATATCATGATATCTAATGAAAACTATTGGTCTTGCAAACCAATCTATTGATCTTCTCTCTCACAGACTTCACTCAACCAAATAAGCTATTTTGGCTTCAATGCTTCAACATCTTAAATTGAATTCCAAGATTATTTAAATCATGGATATATTACTCAATACCTAAACAAAATAATTAGATACTTCAATCTATCATTCTTACTTGAATAAACATCTAGAATCATCTTCTCATTTTGCTTGATTTTCTTACAATCTATACCACTAGGTCTATTAGTGACTGACCAACTTGGATCATCAATTTTTTATATCTAATATTTTGAACCTATGTATAAACCTTTATGAAAATCAAATAAAATCTCAAACTTTAACCTTCATCCATTTATCAACTTTGACTTGGTCATCTATGTTTTATACATAAAATCTCTAAGAGACAAGCACTTGCCTATAGGGATTGCTCACTCACCTAAGAAACCAATCACACTTATATATGATTGAGAGAGTTGAATACAACCTCATATTACTTAAATGTAAATATAAAACCATTATGATATCTTTAGAACAAGATCTTCAAAATGGGTCATTGTTAGGGTTTTATGAAGTTTTAGACCATCTCCTAGTCTTAAAAATTATTCATAAAACTTAGCTACTCTTTATAGAAAAAAATGCTTGGAAATTTAAGATATAAAACTTCCTTATATACCATGAATAAATAATATTCTAATTTAGATGTTTTATGTTCCAATGATCTCTTTAAAACCTTCTCAAGTAGACAATTCTTCATTTTGTGCATTTGAGAAACCTTGAAATACTTTTCAAGCCTTTATTTATAGATTATGACCTTAAAATTTATGTAAATTATAAAAATAACTTGACTCACCTATATCAATGTTCACCTACTCATCCATGTCATGAAAACTAATCTTGATACCCCATCTAGGCACCATCTCTCTTCTTGCTTTCTAGACCTTGACCTGCAAGTGTTGTTAGGCCTTTAATCTGACCTTCTAGCCACCTTATAGGCTTCACATTTAAACTTTCATATGTTCCAATTCTACTTGTTTATTCTCAAGTAACCTCATACACTCAATCTTGTTTGTAGCTTCAACAAAGCATCTTTAGATCTTTTAACAGATCTTAAGAGCTTGACTAAGGATATTTGTAACATATTTAGATCTACACACATGTATATTCAGAGCTAACCTTTTAATAATTTTTAAGATCATAAATTCCTCATGAATAAACTTATATAACCTATCTTATTCTCAAACACTATCAAGCATTCTTTGGAGCATTCACATATTTGTATCTCATTTAGAGCATCTTCAATAATATTTACATAGATCTTCAAAGAATACTATTTCTTCTTCAGATATCACTCATTTCATCATGAAACCTATGCATACCTTAACATAAGGTGTAAATAAATCATTAAAATATTATTAAAAATTAACATACTGGCATGTACTTACTCATGCTAATTCTTAATGATATTTCTTAGGCTAACATAAGAACATTATTTAAACAGTAATATCACATTACTAATCTCATACAAAAACACTCACTATGTTGGAAACATAAATCATCATATACATACCTCAAGTCTTACTTGACCAAGAATTTTTATAGTAATCTTTGATATCAATGACATTAGATTCACATAAATGAAATAACCATTCATATTCATAAGAACCTTTGACATCAATGACAATATTAAATATAAAAGCTCAAAAATTAATGATAATGATAAATAATCTCCTCAATCAATGACAATTTTCAATAATCTCTATCTTTGTCATTGATGGAAATCACACTTACAAAACTATGTCAACCACTCTTGATGGAAATCATCTCTTAGATATGGTTCTTACCTTATCCCATCCTTTCTGATCTTGCCTTTTCTTTCTCTCTTTCTAATCTTTCTCCCTTTTTGACATTAATGACAAAGGTCTTTTACAACTATCATCTCTTTTCAAAATGAACTCAGATTATAAGACCACTTCAACATAGATCAAGATCAGTCAATAATCTTCAATATCTCCCCCTCAAACCAAGTATCAACCATGATTATATTAGTAGTAGACAATAAGGGTCACATATAACTACCAAAATCATAATTTCTTCCTTTGATCTGATACTATCTCTCAAAGATACTAGATGACACACTATCTTTAGAAACTATGTCAACCACCTATGGTAAACATTCTCAAGAACTTATCTCAATCAGATCACTCACCAACATAATCCATCAAAATATCAAAAAATAGAGTCTATAAAACATTTCAAACACAATATCTCCTTAACTCCATGCATATAAAAAAATAATCACTTTATTGATAAATAACTTAGAGCCACCAAACTCCCCCTAGATCAAGCATATCTTCTTTCAAAAGAAATAGAGACTCATATCACTTAGCTTACTTGATATGACTAAATAAGATCAAAATCTTGACCACACAAGGATATCCCATACTATATAAAAACTAAAAAATTAGGGACTCCCCTTTTGTCTTCATAAATCAATCTCAACTACTCAAATAAATAGATATAAAAAACTTACCTCTTATATACTAATTTTCTACCTTTGACTTCAAATACCTAACAATGGCCTTAGATCCTTCATCATGATTCCTTTTACACTTCAAGCCATAGATCTATCAACATAATAATGGATAATATCCATGTTTAAATCCTTGCTTGCAACATAGATAACCTAAAATCTTCTTTGATTACAACCTCATGCTTCTTTTGATAGAAGAATGTCTCTATGAAGCTTAATGGATCCACCCATTTTCATAGGACACTAAAATAACATAAGATTAAGAGATTCCTAGATATCCATATTCTTACAAGACTAAACATTCTTCAAATTCTATTTGGGCTTGACTGGCACTATAGGCTTTATCTCATCATCAACCATTTCATAATTAATGTGAGATGACAATAGACATGCCTTACTTGATTTCAAATCTAAATCATGTTCTATCTTGACAATTAGTCCACTTGAGATTGTAGACTAGTCATGAATTATCTTTACTACCTTTGGTTTCCATACATTCATTTCCATTCTTTCTTGCACTCTAGGAGCTTCAAACTACCTATTTTCACTTGATGACCTTATAACTTTGTTAGGATAGAATATTGTAATATGTCTTACATTATAATATTTGTAACACACTACCTTATACATACCATTTGACTAATGTTAATTATGACTCCTTCCATAGTTCTATGAGTACTCATTTTTGGAGGGTCTTTTATATTCTCTTGTTTTATGACAAAACTAATTGAATGTAAAATATTAACTATTAAAATAACTAACATACCTTGTAGTATTGGACTGTCTAATAGAGCTCTTCATGTTGATCTTCTTGTCTTCGATAGTGTTCTCCTTGATTTTATATGCATTCTTTTAGTCTTCTTTGAAACCAAGACCTATCTTGTCACTTGAAAACATTTGACTACTTAATATATCATCTAGAGCCTCATTACTCTTTTCAAATTTCACAAAACTTTTCACCTTTCTAAATGCTTGATCCAACTTAGATTTTAGAGATTCTACATCAATTTCATACCTAATGCATTATTCCTCTTTAGCCTTTAGGCTTGATATCACATTATCCATCTGGGTTTTTACTTGATATATGTTGTCTTCATACTTCTTAGAAGTGTTGCTCATCCTTTCCTCAAACAAATTAATCTATTCCTCATAGTCCTTAACTAATGAATTCAATTTCATGTTCTTCTTTTTCATAATCTTCAACTCTTCTAGAGAACTTAAAAAATCTTCCTCAAGATCCAATTTATATTATACTTATTCACTATCATAATATACTTCTTAATTTGATTCTACATCAACCATAAGGATTTTCCTATTTGAACCTTATTGTATGATTTTATGCCTATGAACAATGTTTCACTATTATCTTGTTCAGATTTATTACTACCATCATCATTTTTAGATGTGTCTAAATCAATTACATTAGATCAGCTATATTATTTGGTATATAAATTCTTCTTATTTTTGAATGATCCTTTCCTTCATTCTTTTCGAAATCTCGCTTATTCTTTTCATATTTATAGACTTTTATGTCATCTCTATGGTGTTCATCATGTTCTTCATTATGCTTAGATTTGTCCTTGTTATGACACTTGGTTGAAAAGTGACCAATCTTACCACAACTAAAACATTTTAAGGTTAACTCAGCCTTGTACTTCCCTAAGCCAAATCTTAACTTTCTAGCAAACATAATTATGAGTTCATCATCATCAATATCTGAACATATCTCATCCTTGATATTCTTGGTCTATGAATTCTTTTCAAATTTGAAATCTACATCCTTATTAGGATGTCTTCCTTCATTAGTTCTCATCTCATAGGTAGTCAAGATGCCATGAAGCCCATCCATCTCTATCTTGTCCAAATCTTGCATATCTTTTAGTGTAGATATCTTAGAGTCAAACTTAGGAGTTAGTGATCTTAACACCTTTTGGAAAATAGTAAATTATTTCATTTATTCTCCCAATAATCTAATGATATTGTTAACTTCATCAACCCTCAATAGGTAGGATTTAATGGTTTCATCTTCAAGCTTTCAAACTACCTTTTGGATTCTATAACTTGGCCAAATTTAATTTAGTGTCTCCTTCATAGATGGTCTTCAATTTGTATCATATATATTTGGCTGATAAAAAATTCATTACCTTTACAAGGTTGACCTTTGATAGGCCATAAAGAGTGGCATTCTTTTCCTTGGAGTTATTTTCACTAGCCTTCTTACCTGTTGCATATGTTGGTGGAATAAGAAGTACAATATAACCATCCATAAATAACTACCAAATATCATTTCCTTATGACATTATATATATATATATATATATATATATATATATATATATATATATATATATATATATATATATAATGACATTCCAAAAGGAATAATTATATCCATTTAATAATAAAGCCTTACTAGTGGCGAAACCACCTTGAGCTTGTTAATTAGTCATCCTTGCTTAGGATATCCTCTAGGATTTTAGACCTGCTTTAAAATATCAAAATTTGATACCAATTATTGGAATAAAAATGACTAAGATGAAGGGTGAGTCAGTCTTCAAAACTTTTCATTCAATTTTATTAAACATACATGAACCATTCTAACAAGCATGTACATCTTAGTAAGCATAAGCACCATATCATAAGATCATGAAACACATGAATAGAACATATACACGTGAAACCCTTAAAGGGAAGAAAAATAATGATGAATAAAATGGACTATAGTCTTATAAGACAAACATAAATATTTATTTAATCACACAATTCACATAGAGCACCAACCATAACTAAGTCAACACTAACTCAACTAGGCTTTAGCAAGCACCCACTTGCAAGGAGGCACCAACCCCATAGATGATTCAACACTAAATTAGACACATGATTTTTTTATCACCTTAATAAAACCTTATTTATCATACAATAGATGATGTTATTCTCCTTTATCTCTTTGCTTAGTTCTATCCCTCTCAAATTGGCTTCTAGCTCTCTTCACTCAACTAACCCTCATCATGGTTTGATTAGGTATCCTGACCTTATTTATATGCATAAAATTTGTTATATATTCATGACATATATCTTATGGTTTGAATTATCTCCTTTTTCTCGCTAATTATCTATATCATTTTTTGTTCTCTACTCTCTTTAAGTAGAGAAAATAGGCCTAACCATCTTTACTTTTATACAAGTCACTTGATTATATCCTTATTATTCAAAAACACATTGAAATAACTTAGGTCAGCCATGAATAAGTATTATAATATTATAATAACATTCCTTAATCATAAATCAATCAATACAATAGGTAAACCATTCCTTAATTAGCCCTTACTCCTCTTTTAGGCATTAAGGAGACCTAATAGGTATTCTTAATAATACATTACACTTTGATATTTCTAGAAGCATATTAAAAAATTTCACAAAGAAGTAAAACATCATATTAAACTTCAATATACCTTATCTATCTTTAATTTAGGTCCATAAAAAATCTTATGCCCAACCACCACTTTAACCCCTTATCAAATCACTTGTTCATAAAAGGCATGTGCTTATATAGAAACTCTATCTTGAAAAACTAAGGCATAAACTCAATTTTTCCAAATAACCATGGAAAAAAATTAAATATTAATAAACCTAATGACCTTAGGGTCATCAAACACTTCATCATATGTTTCAAATCAGGGTAAATAAATGTAACTCTTCTCTGCAAGATACTTATTTACAATTGCCTACTGACTTGAAAAACAATCAAGGAAACATAAATTTATAACACATAATTATATTAATTAAAGGGATTTAAATGTATAAAAAATATATTATACTATATTTATATCAACCTCAACCAATCATATCATGATTTCTAATGAAAACTATTGGCCTTGCAAACTAATATGTTGATCTTCTCTCTCATAGACTCCACTCAGCTAGGTAAGCCATTTTGGCTTCAATGTTTCAACATATTACAATGAATTATAATATTTTTTAAATCATATATATATTATTAAATTCCCAAAAAACATCATTAGATACTTCAATCTATCATTCTTATTGAATATACATCAGGAATCATCTTCTCACTTCTATCTAATTTTCTTATAGTCTGCATCACTAGGCTTGTTAGTGACTCACCAACTTGGATCACTAATTTTTAATAGCTAAGATCATTAATTTTTCCATAAACCTTCATGTACAAAAACTAAAAGTCTCATAGTTTGACCTTTAACCATTTATTAACTTTGACTTGGTCAACTCTATCTTCTATAATAAATTATTGAAAGATAAGAACTTTCTTGTAGGTCTACTCACTCACCTGAGAAACCAATCACAACTCAAGATGATTGGGATATTTTAATTCAACATAAAATTACTTATATATCCATATCAATCCATTATTAGTTATTTATAACAATATATTCAATGTTGCATCATTTTTAGGGTTCTATGCAAGTTTAGACCATCTTCTAGTCTTAACGATCATTCAAAAAACTTAGCTCCTTTTTATAGAAACCAATGTTTGGAAATTTTAGATAAAAACCTTATTTATATACTATGAAAAAATAGATTCTAATTCAAATTTTATATGTGTCAACGATCAATTGAAAAACCTTCTCAATTATACAATTCTTCATTATGTGCATTCGATAAACCTTAAAACACTTTTTAAGCCCTTCTTTGAAAACTATGACCTAAAACTCCATGAACATGCTAAAAACAACTTTAATAACCTATATCAATGTTCACCTACTCATATATGTCATGAAAACTGATCCTAATACCCCATTTAACCACCATCTCTCTTCTTACTTTTTAGGCCTTGACCTACAAGTCTCATTAGGCCTTGAATCTGACCTTCTAACCACCTTATAAGATTCACATTCAAAATTTCCTATGTTTCAATGCCCATTTTATATGATCAAGAAACTTCATACACTCACTCTTATTTGGATCTTCAATAAAGAATCTTTGGAGATTCTTACAGATCTTCAGAGCTCATCTAAGGATCTTTGTAACATCTTTAGAGTTGCATACATGGATCTTTTGAGTTGAAATTTTAATCATTTTTAATTTCCTAAATACCTTATGTAAAATATATTACCTATCTCATGATCAAATACTATCAAGCATTATTCAAATCAATCACATCCTCATAGCTCACTCAGATCATCTTTAGAACCATTTACATAGATTTTTAGAGCATACATTTTCTTCTTCGAAGCTCATTCATTTTATCATGCTACCTACACATACCTTGTCACAAGGTCTAGATAAAACATTAAAATATGCTTGAAACATAGAATAGTGAATTTTACTTACTCGTTTTGATTCTTAATAATATTTCTCAAGATAAAATAGGAACATTATTAAAGTAATAATTGCACATTATTGCTCTCATATAATAATAAAATTGACTATGCTATAAATATAACTCATCCTACACATACCTCAAAGCTTACTTGACAAAATATTTTTACAAGAATATTTGACATAAATGACAATAAATTGACTTTAATGAAAGAACCATTCATATTCATAAAAACCTTTGACATCAATGACAACATTAAATATCAAATCTCAACACTTAATGACAATGCTCAACAATCTCTTCCTTAATCAATGACAATGTTCAAAAATATCCTCCTTTGTCATTGATGGCAAACACACTCATAAAATTGTTTCAATCACTCTTGATGTAAATTATATTTTAGACCTAGTTATTTCCTTGTCTCATCCTTTTTGATCTTACCTTTTCTTTCTCCCTTTCTAATATTTCTAAACTTTCTATTCTTTTTTATCTTTCTTCCCCTTTGACATTAATGACAAAGGTATTCTAAAACTATACTCTCATTTTAGAATGAACTTATGTTATAAGACCACCTGAACATGGATCAAGATCAATCAATAGTATTGAATATCTCCCACTCAAACCAAGCATCCACCATACTTATGTTAAAAATAGACATCAAGGGTCACCTATAACTACTGAAATCATACTTTTGTCATTTGATTTGATACTATCTCTCAAAGATACTAGATGTCACATAGTCTTTAAAAACCATGGAAACCATTCTTAGGAACTTCTCTCAATCAAATCACTCTCCCAACTATACCATCAAAATATCAACAAATTATGTCTATAAAGCATTTTAGACACAATCTCTCTTTAACTCCATGCATATAAAAAATCAATCACTGTATTGATAAATAACTCAAAGATACCAAGCTCCCCCATAAAACAAGCATATCTTATTTTAAAATAAATAGAGACTCAGATCACTTACCTTCCTTGATATGACTAAATAAGATCAAAATCTTGACCACACAAGGATATTCCATACTTGATACCAACTATAAAATTAGGGACTCCCTTTTTGTTTTCATAGATCAAGCTCAACTACTCAAATAAACATATATAAAAATATCACCTCTTATATACCAATTGTTTACACTTTAAATTCAAATACTTGAAAATGGTGTTAGACCTCTCATCATGATACCTTTTACACTTCATACCACAGAGCTATCAACATAGAAATGGATAATATAAATCTTAAACTCCTTGTTTGCAACATAGATAACCTAAAATATTCTTAAAAATAAATATTCTTTGACTAAAAACTCATGCTTCTACTGATAGAAGAATGTTTCGATGAAGCTTAATGGATCTACCCCTTTTTATAGGGCACTAAAACAACATAAACTTATAAGATTCCTAGATCTATTTTCTTATAAAACTAAACATTCTTCAACTTCTATTTGGGATTGATTGGCACTATATATGTGAACTTATCATCAATCATTTGATCATCAATATGAGTTGACAATAGACATTTCTTACTTGATTTCACATTTGAGACATGCTCTATATTAACAATCAGTCTACTTGAGATTGTATACTAATCATGACTTATCTTTACTACCTTTGGTTTACATACATTCATTTCCATTCTTTCTTTCACTCTAGGATCTTCAAACTTTTTATTTTAACTTGATAATATTCTAAATCTATTAGGATAGAATATTGAAATGTGTCCTATATTATGATATATATAGAACACCACCTTATACATACCATTTGACTACTATGAATTATGAATCCTTATTTACTTCCATGAGTACTCATTTTTGAAGGGTTTTTTACATTCTCTTGCTTTATGACCAAATTGACTACATGTAAAATAGTAACCATTAAAATAACTAGCATACCTTATAGTATTGGACTATCTAATAGGTCTCTTCATGTTGACCTTATTCTCTTCAATAGTCTTATCCTTGACTTGAGATGCCTTGTTTTGGTCTTCTTTGAAACCAAGAAATATCTTGTCACTTGTATACTTTTGACTACTTAAGATATCATCTATAGCCTTAGTGTTCTTTTCAAATTCAACAAAACCTTTCACCTTTATAGATGCTTGATCAAACATAGATTTTAGGGATTATTATTCAATTTCATATATGATGAATTATTCTTCTTTATCCCTTAGGCTGGTGTCACATTTTCCATCTAGGTTTCTACTTATTAGATGACTCTTCATACTCCTCAAAAGTGTTGCTTAGCCTTTCCCCAAACAAACTTATTTGTTCCTCATAGTCCTAAACTAATGACTTCATTTTCATGTTCTTATTTTACATAATATTCAACTCTTTTAGGTCACTTACTAGCTCTACCTCAAGATCCACTTTAGTTTATCCTTATTCACAATCATTGTATACTTATTCATTTGATTCTACATCAACCATAAGGTCTTTCCCATTTGAACAATACTCATTGTCTGATTGTATGCCTATAAACAAATTTTCACTGTTGTCTTTAGATTTGTTACTACCATCATCAATATAAGATGTGTCTAAATCTCTTACATTAGACGATTTTTATTATTTAATATGTAAACTATTCTTTTTTTTTAATGATCCCTTAATTTTTTTTTAAATCTCTCTTGTTATTTTAAGACTTATAAACTTTTCTATCATCTTCATAGTGTTCATCAAGTTATTCATTATGCTCATATTTTTCCTTGTTAGGACACTTGGTTGCAAAGTGACCAATATTGACACAACTAAAACATTTGAAGGGTAAATTACCTTTGTACTTACCTGAGCCAAATCTTAACTTTATAGAAAACATAGCTATGAGTTCATCATCATCAATATCTAAACAAACCTCATCCTTGACCTTCTTGGTCTTTGAATTATTTTCAACTTTAAAATTTTCTTCCTTCTTGGGAGGTCTTCATTATTTCTCATCTCATCGCTTATCCAAATATTGCATATCTACTACTGAAGGTACCTTAGAGTCAAACTTAGGATTTAGTGATATTAACACCTTTTGGACAACATTAGATTATTTCACTCCTTCTCCCAATACTCTAATGACAACTTCATCAACCCTCAACAAGTAGGATGCAATGGTTTTATCTTCATTTATCTTGAGGTATTCAAATTGTCTTTTATGAGTCTACAACTTGGCCAAATTTATTTTGGTGTCTCCTTAATATATGGTCTTCAATTTTTCCCATATATCTTTATATTATACAAAATGAATTATATTTACAATATCTACCTCTAATAGGCTACAAATAATGGTATTAATTGCCTTGGAGTTATTTTCACTAGCCTTCTTACTTGTTGCATCTATTGGTGTAATATGAGGTGCAATATAACCATCCACAAATTATTACCACATATCATGTCCTTGTGACATTAGATATATCTTCATTCTAACATTCCTAAATGAATATTTATATCCATTGAACAATGAAGCCTTAATGGTATAGAAAACACCTTAAGCTTGCTGACTAGTCATCCTTATTTCTTAGGATCTCCTTTAAGATTTTAGACCTAATTTAAAGGACCAGGATCTGATACCAATTTTTGGAATCTAAATAATTGAGAAGGGGTTGAATAAAACTTAAAAAAAATTCATTCAATTTCATTAAACATACACAAACCATTTTAAGAAGAATGTACATCTTAGCAAGCATAAGCACCAAATCCTAAGAGCATGAAACACATGATCATAGTATATTCATGATAAACACTTAAAGGGAAGAGAACCAATGAATAATAAAATGTATTAATTTCATATAATATATAATCAATATTTAGTGAAGAATCCACTTCACATGGAGTACCAACCCCAACTAGCTCAACACCAACTCAACTAGGCTTTAGTAAGCACCCACTTGTAAGGACATACCAACCCCCTAGATGAATTAGAACTAACTCAACCACATAATTTTTTGATAAATTTAAAAAATTATTATTTATCATACAATATATTATTATATTCTCTTTTATCTCTTCACTTACTTCTATCCCTCTCAAACTGGCTTCTAGCCCTCTTCATGGCTTGATTAGGTCTTCTAACCTTTATATTCATATGAAAAACCTTTGTTATATATTCATGACATATATAATTTTATTAATTACTTTATTATAATCACCAATGATCTATATGATTCTTTGTTCTCTGCTCTCTCTAAGCATACAAAAAGGCCTAAACTACCTTGATTTTATACAAGTCACTTGATCATATCTTTGTTAGTTGGACACACATTAAAATAAATTAGGTCATCCATGATTAGGTATTATCATATTAAAATAACATGCCTTAATAATTAATCAATCAATATAATAGGTTGGCCATAGATCAATTAGCCCTTACTCCTCTTTTAGGATTTAAGGAGACCTAATAGGTCTTCTTAACAACATGTTACCCTTTGATATTTATTTAAGCATATTAAAACACTTTTCATGGTATTAAAACATAATATTAAACTTTAATATACCTTATAGAACTTCACTTTAGGTCCATAACAACTTTTAGGTCCAACTACCACTTGAACCCCTTATCAAATCACTTGTTCATAAAAGGCTTGTGCATATACAAAAACTCTATCTTGAACAACTAAGGCATAAACTCAATTTTTACAAACATAAATAGAAAATAAATACGTACTAATAAACATAATTACCTTAGGTTAATCACACACTTAATTATATGCTTCAACTTAGGGTAAAGAGACTCAAATTTTCTCTATAAGATACTTGCTTAGAACTGCCAACTGACTTCAAAACACAATCAAGGAAACATGAATTTATAACTCCTAAATGTATGAATTAAAGGGATTTAAATTAATGAAAAATATATTATATCATCATAAAATAAAACTCAACCAATATTATCATGATCTCTAATGAAAACTATCTATCATGCAGACCAAACTATTGATCTTCTCTCTCACAGATTCTACTTAGCCAGATAAGCCATTTTGGCTTCAATTTTTCAACATATTAAACTAAATTTATATCTTATGTAAAGCATTTATATAATATTTAATTCCAAAAAATCATCATAAAATACATTAATATATCATTCTTACTTGAATATACATTGAGAATCATCTTCTCACTTTTGCCTATTTTTCTTATAGTCTGTACCACTAGGTCTATTAGCAACCGACCAACATGGATCACCAATTTTTCACACCTAAGATTTGGAACATATCCATAAACATTAATTAACAAAAAATAAAATTCTCACACTTTTAACTTCATCCATTTATCAAATTTGACTTAGTTAACTCTATCTTCTACATCAAATCTCTAAGAAACAAACATTTTCTTGTAGGGTCTGCTCACTCACTTAAGAAACCAATCACACTTAGAGATGGATAAGAGAGTTTAATTAAAAATAAAATTAGTTATATGACCATATTAAATTATTCTTATCTATTTATATTAATATCTTAGACATTAACTCATTGTTAGGGTTTTCTGAGGTTTTAGACCATCATCCAATATTAATGATCATTCATAAAACTTAGCTCCTCTTTCCAAAAACCAATGCTTATAAATTTGAGATATAAACCTTCCTTATTTGCATTAATATCTGATAATGTCATGTGATTATTTTTTATGATAAAAATCACTTGAAAAACCTTTTCATTTAGATAATTTTTAACTTTGTGCATTTGAGAAACCTTGAAACACTTTTCAAAATTTTCTTTGCAAACTATGACCTTAAACTTCATGAACATGCTAAAAAAAACTTGAATAACCTATATAAATGTTCACCTACTCATCCATGTAATATAAATTGATCTTGATACCCCATATAGCCACCATCTCTCTTCTTACTTTCTACACCTTGATTTTTAAGTCTCATTAGGCCTTTAATATTACCTTATAGCCACCTTTTAGGTTTCACATTGAAACTTTCCTATGTTCCAATGCCTCCTATGTATACTCAAGCAACCTCATACACTCACTCTTCTTCAAAAATTCAAAAAAACATCTTTATATCTTATTACAGATCTTCAAATCTCAGCTAAGGATCTTCATAGCAACTTTAGAGTTGTATACATGGATCTTCGAAGCTGACCTTTTAATCATTTTCAATGTTCTCAATGCCTCATGTATAAAATTATACAACCTCTCTCATGTTCAAACATTATCAATCATTATTTAGATCATTAAAATCTTTTTAGCTCATTTGGATCATCTTCAAAACTATTTACATAGATCTTCAGAGCATATAATTTCTTATTCATAGCTCACTCATTTCATCATGTTGCTTGCACATACCTTTTCACAAGGTCTAGACAAATTATTACAAGATGCTTGACACTTGACATACTGAACTATACTTTCTCATGATAATTCTTAATGATATTTCTAAAGTTGACATAATAACATTCTTCAAATATTACTCTCACATTACTTATCTCATACAACAACACTCATTATGTTGGCATAGAACTCATCATACACAAACCACAAAACTTACTTGACCAAGAATATTTATATTAATCTTTGACATCAGTGATATTAGATTGACATTAATGAAATAACCATGCATATTAATAAGAATATTTGACATCAATGATAACATTAAATACAAAAGATTAACACTTAATGACAATGCTCAACAATCTCCTCTTTAATCAATGACAATGTTCAATAGGTACCTTTTTGGTATTGTTGATAGAGAAGTGTGCCAAAACCTGATCCATAATAAGTTTGAATTTTTTTATGAATTGGATTGGTAAAACATAAAACCACCTTAGAGCATAGTTTTTGAGGCTTATTGGAAATAATGTAATCAAAACTTCTCAATCAAGTCACTCTCGCATTTGATTCATCAAAATATCAATAAATAGAGTCTATGAAGCATCTCAGACATAATTTCTTCTTAACTCCATGCATATAAAAAAGAAATCAATTTATTGATAAAGAACTTAGATCTACCAAGCTCCCCCTTAGATGAAGTATATCTTATTTAAAAATAAATAGAGACTTAGATCACTTACGTTCCTTCATATGACTGAATAAGATTAAACTCTTAACCATATAAGGATATCCCATACTTGATACCAACTATAGAATTAGGGACTCCCTTTTTGTATTCATAAATCAAGCTCAACTACTCAAATAAACATATATAAAAATCTTACATATAATAAATCAATTATATACACTTTGACTTTAGATACCTAGTAATGGCCTTAGAACTCTCATCATGCTACCTTTTAACTTCAAACCATAGAGATATCAACATAGAAATGGATAGTATCGATCTTCAACTCTTTGCTTACAATGTAGAAAACCTATAATATTATCAAAAATAAATTTTCTTTGACTATAACATCATGCTTCTACTAATAGAATAATGTCTCTATGAAGATTAATGGAGCTACCCCTTTTCATAGGGTACTAAAATAATATAAACTTAGAATATTCCTAGATATCCATATTCTTAAATGACTGAACATTCTTTAACTTTCATTTGGGATTGATTGGAACTATAGGCTTAATCTCATCATCAACAATTTGATCATCAATGTAAGTTGCCAATAAACATTCATTACTTGATTTAACATCTGAGTCATGCTCTGTCTTGGTAAGTAGTCCACTTAAGATTTTAGATTGATCAAGACTTATCTTTACTACCTTTAATTTCCATACATTTATTACCATTCTTTCTTGTACTCTATTATCTTCACAAAAATTTATTTGATTTGTTGACCTTCTAATTATCTTAGAATAAAATCTTGAAATGTGTCCTACATTATGATAGCTATAACACATCACCTTATACATACCATTTGACTGATGTGAATTTTGACTCCTTTAGTTCCATGAGTTCTTAGTTTTGGAGGGTGTTCTACATTCTCTTGCTTTATGACCAAATTGACTACATGTAAAATAGTAACCATTAAAATAACAAGCATACCTTGTAGCATTAGGATGTCTAATAGGTCTCTTCATTTTGACCTTCTTATTTTCAATAGTCTTCTCCTTGACTTGAGATGCCTTATTTTGGTCTTATTTGAATCCAAGACATGTCTTGTCACTTGTATACTTTTGAATACTCAAGATATCATTTAGAGCCTCAGTTTTCTTTTCGAATTTCACAAAACTTTTCACCTTTTTAGATTCTTGATCAAACTTCAATTTTAGGGATTATACTTCAATTTCATACCTAATTCATTCTTCCCCTTTAGCCCTTACATTTGTTGTCACATTTTCCATCTATGTTTATAATTTTTGGATGATCTATTTATACTCCTTGAAAGTGTTGCTAAATATTTCCCCAAACAAATTGATATGTTCCTTATAGTCCTGAACTAATGACTGTAGTTTCATGTTCTTCTTTGTCACAATCTTGAACTCTTTTAGGGCACTTACCATCTATACCTCAAGATCCACTTTAACTTATCCTTATTCAATTTCATAGTATACTTATTCATCTAATTGTAAATCAACCATAAGGCCTTTCCCATTTTAACAACACTCATTATCTAGTCGTATACCTATTAAAAAAGTTTCACTATTATCTTGTTCATATTTATTACTATCTTCATCACTGTCAGATGTGTCTGAATCACTTACATCAAATGATCTATCTTATTTGGTCTAAAAAATATTCTTATTTTTGAATGATCCCTTTCTTCATTTTGTTTTAAATATCTCTTGTTATTTTTAGACTTAAAGACTTTTCTATCATATCTATGGTGTTCATCATGTTCTTCATTATGATCAGATTTATCTTCTAAGGACACTTGGTTTAAAAAATACCAATCTTGAAAAAACTAAAACATTTGAAGAGTAAATTACCCTTGTACTTACCTAAGCCAAATATTAACTTAATAATAAACATAGCTATGAGTTCATCATCATTAATATTTGAACATACCTCATATTTGACCTTCTTGGTCTTTGAATTAATTTTAACATTGAAAGTTTCTTCCTTCTTAGGAGGTATTCTTTCATTATTTCTCATCTCATAGGTAGTCAAGATGCCATGAAGCCCATCAATATCTAGATTTTCCAAATTTTGCATCTCTTTTATTGAGAACACCTTAGAGTTAAACTTATGAGTTAGTGATCTTAACACCTTTTAGAAAATAGTATATTCTTTCAGTTCTCCCAATCCTCTAATGATATTGATAACTTCATCAACCCTTAACAAGTAGGATGTAATGGTTTGATCTTAATTCATCTTGAGGCATTAAAATTATCTTTTATGAGTCTAATACTTTTCCAAATTTACCTTAGTGTCTCCTTTATAGATGGTATTTAATTTATCCCATATATGTTTGGATTATATACAATGCATTATCTTTACAAGCTTTACCTTTGATAAGCCACAAATAATGGCATTCATAGCATTGGAGTTATTTTCACTAGCCTTCTTACCTATGCATCTGTTAATGGAATATGAGGTGCAATATAACCATCCAAAAATGATGACCAAATATCATGTCATTATGACATCAAATATATATTAATTTTTACATTCCAAAAGGCACATTTAGATCCATTAAACAAAAAATCCTTACTATTGAACTTGATGGCTAGTCATCCTTGCTTTTTATGATTTCCTTTAGGATTTTAGACCCAATTTAAAGCACCATGATCTGATACCAATTTTTTTAATCATAATTATTGAGAGGGTGTTGAATCAATATTTCAAAAAATTCATTCAATTCCATTAAACATACATGAACAATTCTAATAATAATATACATCTTAGCAACAATAAATACCAAATCCTAAGAGCATGAGACACATGATCATAAATATACATGGAAAACCCTTAAAGGGAAGAAAACCCACTAAATAATCAAATGTAATACATTCCTATAAGACAAAGATAAATATTTAGAGAATCACCCACTTCATATGGAGTACCAACCCTAACTAGCTTAACACCAACTCAACTAAGCTTTAGCAAACACCCACTTTCAAGGAGGTACCAACCCCCTAGATTAATTAGCACCAAATATGACACCTAATTATTTCATCACCTTGAAAAATCCTTTTTGGTCATACAACATATTATGATCTTATCTTTTCGTTCTTCACTCACTTTTGTCCCTCTCAAATTGGCTTTCACCCCTCGTCACTCAACTAGCCCTCTTCATGGCTTGATTAGGTCTTCTAACCTTGATATTCATATGAAAAACCTTTGTTATATATTCATGAAATATATACAATTTTACACATGACTTACTTCTACTAATGAATGATCAATATGATTTGTTATTCTCTGGTCTCTCTAAGCATACAAAATAACCCCAAACTACCTTATTTTATACAAGTCACTTGATCATATCCTTCTTAGTCAGACACACATTCAAATCACTTAGGTCAACCATGAGTAGGTCTTATCATATTAAAATAAGATGAATTAATCATTAATCAATCAATACAATAGGTTGGCCATAGCTTAATTATCCCTTACTCCTCTTTTGGGTTTTAAGCAGATCTAATAGGTCTTCTTAACAACATTTTTTTTGGAGATGTGGAAAAATAATGCCTCATTTTATTTTAATAGAAAATCCTAAAACTTGCAGTTTCTATAAGAAACATGTAGGTGAATCTTGCACTAGCTGCAGGCAACTTGTAGGTGAAAACCTAAAATTGCTATGGGCAACCTGTAGGTGAAGATTGCAGTTGCTACAGGCAGCTTATAGATGAAACCTATAGTTGCTATAGAAAACTTATAGGTGAAGATTGTAGTTGTTATGGGCAACCTAAAAATATAAATCCTAAAACTTAACAATGCTATGGGCTTCTATATATAAGTGTTGTCATAAATTGATAGGAATAGGTTAATGTCAAATTTTAGTTCTAATATTGTGGATTGATATAATCACTATGTGATCATGGTTACATTGGTCATGGATCTGTGTTGTCAAGGTCAATGCTCTTATAGGCATTGATTGAATGTAGGAAAAACCTAAGGACAATTAGATGATGATTTATTAATAGCATGTGCATCACTATCATAGCCATATGACTATTTAAAGTAGTTTATTTTTAATGTCTATAAAATATTGTAACTACAAGAAGTTAGAATAGATTCTATACTTACTTATTTTTCAAGGAAGTTAGAATAGATTTTGTACTTCCTTATTTTGTAAGGAAGTTGTAACAGAATGTAACTATAGGAAGTTAGAATAGATTTTGTACTTTCTTATGTTTAGTGATCATTCCTTTAAAAGTAGGAAAAGAGGCAAAACAATTATGTATATGTGATTTGTAGACAATAATGAATGGAGATAAGTAGTAATTGATAGAAAGAGAAAATTAGCTTTAGACAAATGTGGTGCTAGAGTGCTTTGATATAAAAACTAAGGGGTAGAATGTGCTAGGCACTTGTATAAATTCCTTTGGAAGTTTAAATAGAAAAATTGTTGAGTTTCTTAGTGGACATATCCCAACATTTGTGTGAACCATGTTAAATACTATGTTAGTATTTTTATATGTTTTTTTAGCATCTCTTATTTCTCTATTTTCTACATGTATTTATTATTTCATATTTATTTGTTTAATTTGCAAGTACACGTTTAGATTATTTTTAATCTGTCGATTACAAGTTAGATTTTGATATAGATTTGTAAACTCCATTATTTTGATCTAGGTAATTGAGTAATCTTGTATGTAATAAAATCTTGAAAAATTCTATATTTAGCCCACTAAGTGGTATCAAATCCATCTTTATATGGTTTTGTGTACAATTTTGCAAGTTGTAAATCTCTGTAGGATCTCAGACTTAGAGTAACATCTTCTCAAGTAGGAGATATTGAACAATGCTAGATGATGGAATAAGAGTGATTGATAAGTTTAATGGATAAAATTTTATCCTATGGAAGATGTAGATGATTGACTATCTATATCAAAAGGACCTCTATCTACTACTTGATGGAAAGGCAAAAGGATAGGGAACAAGAACATATGAGGAATGAAATGTCTTAGATAGAAAAGCTTTGTGAGCCATAAGGCTCTAATTAGTAAGAAGTGTTGCCTCCAATATATATGAATAAAATACTACAAAATAACTTATGACCACCTTAAGCAAGTTGTATGAAACACCTTCAGCATCAAACAAGGTGCATCTGATGAAGAGGTTATTCAACCTAAAAATTAATGAGAATTCAAGTGTAGCTAAAGATCTAAATGATTAAAATGCTATTAAAAATCAATCAACTTTTTTGAAAGTGAAACTAGATGAAGAAGTCAAGGTCTTGTTGTTATTATGTTCCCTGCCTAAATCTTGAAATAATCTTGTGATAGTTGTGAATAACAACGTGTCTGGGAGTAATACTCTCAAAATGGAGGATGTTGTTAGTGTCATAATCTCTAAAGAAATGAGAAGGAAGACATATAGTGAAACCTCAAGAAGTAATACCCTAAATTTTGAATCCAGAGGGAGATAAAATAATAGACAGAGAAGCAAGAGCGATGGATCAAAGGGAAGATCTTTATCTTCTAAACATAGATCCAAGTCAAAAGGAAGAAGTGTTATATGATATAACTATGGAAAGTTTTTCCATATGAGAAATCATTTTTTGGCTCCTAAAAAGAATCATGAGTAACAAAATAATTATAATAACCAAGAGTCAAATATTGCCTCAAGTGATACTACTACTGTGTATCAAGATGCTTTAGTTTTGTCATGTGATACAAAGGTTGAGTCATGGGTGACTGACTTAGGGGCATATTTTCATGCTACTTCCAATCCCAAGTATTTTAAAACCTATGTAAGTGGAAATTTTGGCCAAGCTTTCTTAAGAGACAATGAACCATGTGATATTGTTGGCAAAGTGTCAATAAAGATCAAGCTACATAATGGAAATGAATAGAAACTCAAAGAAGTAAGACATGTGCCAAGTCTTAGCACAAATATTATTTATATAGGTCAATTGGATGAAGATGGATGTATTATTACTTTTAATTCAAAATCTTGGAAGGCAAAAAAAGGTAATCTTATTGTAGCCAGAGGGAAAAAGGAAGGCACACTATATTTGAATAATTGCATTATTGATTCTAATACTACATTAGTTTCTACCTCTGATCTAGAAAATGATTTATGGCATTCAATATTAGGTCATATGAGTCATAAAGGTATGATAATTTTACATAATAAAGGGAAGTTATCAAACTTAAAGTCTATTAATTTAGATTTATGTGAACATTATGTTTTTTGTAAACAAAAAAAAGTTTCTTTTTTGAAGGTTGGACCTATAAGAAAACAAAATAAATTAGAATTAGTACATTATGATTTTTAGGGAATAGATCTTGTATAATCATTGAGAGGATCAAAGTATTAGGTTGCGTTTTTGGATGATGCAACTCATAAGTTGTGGGCTTATTGTATCTAAAATAAGTTTGATGTATTTAGAACCTTTAAAATTTGAAGAGCCCTTGCAGAAAATGAGTCAGGCATGAAGCTAAAATGCTTTAGATCTAATAATAGATGTGAATACACCTCAAAATAATTTTGTAATTATTATGGACAAGGAGTCCAAAAATAAGTAACAGTACCTCAAACTCCTCAACAAAATAGGGTAAGTGAGAAAATGAACTGAACAATTATGGACAGAGCTAGAAGCAAGAGACTCCATACTAGTTTCCCCCCTAATTTTTGGGTAGATGTGGTTCATAATACTATTTATTTTATTAACATAGGACCATCTAGTGCTTTAGATGGTGAGATCCCTGAGGAAGCTTGGTCAGGTAAAAGTGTTTCCTACTCTCATTTAAAAGTTTTTGGTTGTGAAGCATTTGTGCACATTGATAAAGAAAATAGAAATAAGTTGGATGTTAAGTCAATGAGATGCAATTTCATTGGATATGGTGATATCTCATTTGGTTATCATTTCTAGTGTTTATATGATAGAAATATTGTGAGATCACGTGATGTGATCTTTAATTAAAGTGTGATGTATAGGTACCAACTTGTAGAAAATAAAGTGGAAAGTACACTTGCTAAATAAAATCTTGTCATACCTCCAAGTGTATTTAGAGAAATAAAAGAGAGCTTACATAATATTCTATTTACCTCTATAGAATCAGAGAATGGGAATAAGGTCATTAATGACCCAATGGAGTCTTCTAAGAATGTTGGGCCAAGAAAAGCTCAAAGTGAACTAGTCACACTTGTGGGGAGGAGGTTAAAAAGAGTAAATAAACCTCCTGATAGATATTCACCATCTTTATTTTATTTGTTACTAACTGATAGTGGGAAACTTGAATCATTTGTAAAGGCTAAGTAGGACCAAGATTGTGTGTAATGGGAAAATGGCATGAAAGTATAATTGGATGCCTTGAAACACAATAAAATATTGAAATTGGTATATTTACCACTTGATAAGAAAACACTACAAAATAAATGGGTTTTCCATTTAAAATAAGATGAGAGTGGGAAAACACATACTAATCAAGGCTTGTTTTTAAAGGTTTTGCATAGAAGGCTGGAACTGATTCTCAGAGGTATTTTCTCCTATTGTCAAAATTACCTCAATAAGAATTTTATTAAGTATTATTTATATTAATGATCTTCACTTAAAATATATGGATGTGAAGATAACATTATTACATGGAGATTTAGAAGAGGAAATCTACATGAAGCAACTGGAAGGTTTTGAGGTAAAGGGGAAAGAAAGCAAGGTTTGTAAATTGTTAAAAAGTTTATACGGTTTGAAATAGGCACCTAAGAAATGGTACCTAAGGTTTGATACTTTCATGTTGGAGCATGGATATGCTTGTACTCATAGTGATCATTATTTTTATAGTAAGAAATTTGAAAATAGTGAATTCATTATTATTCTACTTTATATTGATGACATGTTGTTGTGTGGAACTAACATGCAGAGAATAAGTAAATTAAAGAAATTGATTTCTTTAGAGTTTGCCATGAAGGATCTTGGACCAGCCAAGAAAATTATTGGTATGAGAATTGACAAAGATAGATTGGGTAAGAAACTAACTTTAACTAAATTTTAATATATTGAAAAAGTATTGTTAATATTTGGTATGTAGAACTATAAATCTATTTCTACACCTTTAGATGTCCACTTCAAGTTGAGTAAGACACAGTCCCCTAAGTCACAAGAGGAGAAAGATTATATGGAAAAGGTGCCATATGATTCATCTATGGGAAATTTAATATATGTTATGATTCTCACTCATCCAAACATATCCCAAGTAGTGGGAGTAATGAGTAGGTTCATGAGAACCCTAGTAAGCAACATTGGTTAGCAGTTCAATGGATTTTAAAATATATGCATGGAACCTCTAGTATGTGTTTATGTTTTGAAAGTTCTAATAGTGGCTCACAATGTTTTGTGGATAGTGACATGGCAGGTGATTTGTATGGTAGAAGGTCTACAACTAGCTATATTTTCATAGTTGGAGGAACTGTAGTCTCATGGGTTTCTAAGATGTAGAAAGTTATTGCACTTTCTACCACTGAGGTTGAATACATTGCTTGTACTAAAACAAGTAAAGAGTTGTTATATTTAATTAGATTTATAGAGGATTTAAGAGTGAGAAAAGATGGGTCCACTCTATATTCTGATATCCAAAGTGCTATTCACTTGGCTAAAAACTCCACTTTTCATAGTAGGATAAAGCATATAGAGTTTCGTTACCACTTCATACTTATAGTTTTGAAAAGTGGTTAGTTCAAGCTTGAGAAGATTCACTTAGAGGAGAATCCTATAGATATGCCTACTAATGTAATTGCAATAGTGAAATTGAGGGCACACTTAGCTTTCATGGGACGTCAAGCATGAGCTCTAAGAAGAAGAAAACAATAGTTTTAAGTGGGAGGTTGTAGAAGTTGGTGTTGTGGCATTATGTCTCCAAGTGGGAGATTATGGGAGATGTGGAAACATAATGTCTCATTTTATTTTAATGTAAAATCCTAAAACCTAAAGTTAATATGGGCAAATTGTAGGTGAAAACCTATAGTTTTTGTTGGCAACCTATAGGTGAAGACTGTAGTAGTTATGGGAAACCTATAGATGAAATCTGTAGTTGTTTCAGGTAACCTATAGGTGAAGACTACAATTTCTATGGGAAACCTAAAAATAGAAAGCCTACAACTTGATCAGTGTTATGGGATTCTATATATAAATGATGTTATAAATTAACAAGAATAGGTTAATGCCAAATTTTAGTTCTAATGTTGTTGATTGATATAAGCACTATGTGGTCATGGTTACAATGGTCACAGATCTGTGTTGGTAGGATCAATGATCTTGTGGGCATTGAGTAAATGTAGGATAAACTTGAGGATGGTCAGATGATGATTTGTCAACAGCTTGTGCATTATTGTCATAGCCATATGACTATTTAAATTAGTTTGTTTTTAATATCTATAAAAGATACTAACTACAGGAAGTTAGAATAGATTTTTTACTTCCTTGTTTTGTAAGGAAGTTTTAATAGATTGTAACTATAGGAAGTTAGAACAAATTTTTTACTTCCTTATCTTATAAAAAAGTTGTAATAGATTGTAACTGCAAGAAGTTAGAACATATTTTGTACTTCCTTATTTTTAGTGATCATCCCTTTAAAAGTAGGAAAAGAGGAAAAAAATTATGTAGATGTGATTTGTAGACAAAAGTGAATAGAACTGAGTAATAATTGACAAAAAGAGAAAATCATCTTCAGACAAAGGTGTTTCTAGAGTGGTCTGATACAAAGACTAAGGGAAAGGAGTGCTAGGCACTTGTATAAATTCCTTTGGAAGTTTGAATAGAATAATTGTTGATTTTCTTGGTGGACGTATCCCAACATTTGGGTGAACCACATTAAATATTGTGTCAGTATTTTTGAATGTTATTTTTTAGCATCTCTTATTTCTCTATTTTATGTATGTATTTATTATTCCATTTTTATTTGTTTAAATTGAAAGTATAAGTTTAGATTATGTTTAATCTATGGGTTACAAAGTATATTTTGATATAAATTTTTAAACTTAATTATTCTAATCTGGGCAATTCAATAATATTGTATGTAATAAAATCTTGAATTTTTTTGTATTTAACCCAACAACATTACCTTTTGATATTTATTTAAGCATATTCAAACAATATTCATGGTATAAACACATCATATTCCACTTCAATAGACCTTATCCAACTTCACTTTATGTCCATAAAAACTTTTAGGTCCAACCACTAATTGAACCCCTTATCAAATCACTTGATCATAAAAGTCTTGTGAATATATAGAAAATATATCTTGAACAATTGAGGCATAAACTCAATTTCAAAAAACAACCATGGAAAAATATTACATATTCAGAAACCTCATGAACTTAAGTTTAACACACAATTAATTATATGTTTCAATTCAGGTTGAATATACTCAACTCTTCTCTATAAGATGCTTATTTAGAACTACCAACTAACTTCAAAACACAACCAAGGAAACATGAATTTATAACACCTAATTGTATACATTCAAGGGATTTAAATGCATGAAAAATATATTATATCATCCTTATATCAACTTAAAATAATAATATAATTAGATATAATGAATTTATTGGTATTGTATGCCAATCTATTAATCTTCTATCTCACAAACTCCACTCACCCAGATAAGCCATTTTGGATTCAATGTTTCGACATCTTACCTTCCAAGATTATGTAAAGTATGGATATATTATTTAATTCCACAAAACAATCATCAAACACTTTAATTTATAATTCTTACTTAAATATATATTAGGAATCATCTTCTCACTTTTACCTAATTTTCTTACAGTCTGCACCACTAGGCATGTTAGTGATTGGACAATATGGATCAACAATTTTTCACACCTAAGATTTAGAACCTATCAAAAAACCTTAATTGACACTAAATAAAAGTCTCACACTTTGAAATTCATCCATTTACAAATTTTACTTAGTTAACTCTATCTTCTACATAATTTTTTTGAGAAACAAACACTTTCTTATAGGGTCTACTCACTCACTTGAGAAACCAATCACACCTGAAGATGCCTAAGAGAGTTTGTTTCAACATCCAATTACTTATTTGTCCATATTAAACTATTATTATCTCTTTAGAACAATATATTCAACATCATGTCATTGTTAGGGTTCTATGAGGGTTTAGACCATCTTTCAGTCTTAAAAATTATTCATAAAACTTATCTCCTCTTTCCAGAAAATAATGATTGGAAATTTGAGTTGGAATCTTTAATTATCTACCATGAATAAATTAGAATCTCATAAAGTTATTGTGAATGCTAAAAATCACTTGAAAAAACTTCTCAGTTAGATAATTCTTCATTATGTGCATTCGATAAACCTTAAAACACTTTTTAATCCTTTCTTATCAAACTATACCTTAAACTTTATGCACATGCTAAAAATAAATTGACTCACCTCTATCAATGTTCACTTACTCATCCATGTCATGGAAATTAATCCTAATTCCCCATTTGGCCACCATCTCTCTTATTAATTTCTAGGCCTTGACCTACAAGTCTCATTAATCCTTTAATCTAACCTTTTAGCCACCTTATAGGCTTCACCTTAAAACTTTCTTGTGTTCTAATTCCTCTTGTGTATACTCAAGAAACCTTATACACTAACTATTCTTCATAACTTCAATAGAGAATCTTTATAACTTGTTAAATATCTTTGAAGCTCGACTAAGGATCTTCATAATATCTTCAAAGATGTATACATAGATCTTCAAAGTTGACCTTTTAATCATTTTCAAGGTCCTCAATGCATTATATATAAACTCAGACAACCTATCTCATGTTCAAACATTGTCAATCATTATTCAGAGAATTCACATCTTTTTAACTCATTTGGGTCATCTTCAAAATTATTTACACAAATATTTACAGCATATAGTTTCTTCTTCAGGGCTCACTCATTTCATCATGCTACCTGGACATACCTTCTCACAAGGTCTATACAAATCATTAAAAGATGCTTGAACTTGACATACTAACCTGTACTTACTCATGTTTATTCTTAATGATATTTTCAAGCTAACATAAGAACATTATTATAACAATACTTTCACATTACTACTCTCATACAAGAACAACACTCACTATGTTAGTAATAGAACTCATCATACACATACTAAAAATCTTGCTTGACCAAGCATATTTACAATAATATTTGACATCAATGATAATAGATTGACATCAATGAAATATCCATGCATCTTCATAAGAATATTTGACATCAATGACACTATTAAATACCAAAGCTCAATGCTCATTGACAATGCTCAATAATTTCCTCCTTAATCAATGACAATGTTTAACAGATACTTTTTTGGTATTATTGACAGATAATTTTTCCAAAAAATTATATGCAATAGGTTTGAATTATATTATGAATTAAATTGGTAAATCATAAAATCACCTTAAAGCATAGTCCTTGAGGCTTATTGGAAATAATTTAGTCAAAATTTTATCATTGGAAGCATAATCAAGGCATGTTGTGTATACATATTGAATCTGTTGTTAAGGATCACCATTTCCATCTTAAAATGTGAAATTAGGTGAAACAAAACTAATTTTAAATGGGTACAAAGATATTTTTGGTGTAATAGGGTTAAGCATCACCTATTTTAAATCAATAACATAAGCTTACTTCATATAATTTTGATCAATACTTGTGAAAGTTTGATATTTTGGACAAGATATTTAACATTTTGATCACTAAGGATTGAAGTTTGAGAAGTTACCAAATAATGTGTATCCATAGTTTTAATTGATATAGGCATTGAAACTAATAACTAGGTTGATGTGTCAATGTTTCCCATGGGGGATGTCAAAATAGTAGGATTTGTTTCAAGGAAAAATGGTGTAAACTAATAGCATGTGCCGCCATTATAATTATGAATTGATTATGTACTCAAGGGGAAAGTTATAAGAATATTAGGATGTCTCATAGTCCTAATAACATGGTCAATAGATGCACCTAGTTATTCCTCTATGATTTTTGTTTTTTAGTTTATAATATGGTTTTTAGGATCTCATCAAGATCTTTAGGGTTTTTATGGATTATATCTAAAAACATAGAAGGATCTTGTACTTGATATCTATCTATTTTATCATATTCATTGTTTGTATTAAATTTATTATTTTCATGATCAAAATCATCTCCTATGATATCCTCTTTAGTATGTGGTCCAGTTTCTTTATTGGCACTTTCATTAGGCACAAAAATGGATGCTTCATTCCTTTGGTCCATATTAGGTGGAAAATGAAGAAGATCCAAGTATTTTATAGAAACATCAGTTAATCTAAGGCTACACCTAGGTTGTATATAAATAAAAGAGAATCCAAAAAAATACAAGAATGAAAAACATCAAAAAGCTAAATACCCTAGGGCAAGCTAGGGTTTAAATAAATAGATGGGTTCACCAAATATTTAAACATAAATATAGATATATGTGGTATATAAGGTTAAGGTGTATTAAATTATATTTTACATAAGGATGATGAACTAACCTAATGAGTAGGAAAATTAATATAAACTCAAATAAATAATATTCAGAAATTATGCAACTAAGATTGCTAAAGATATTAAAGTACAACTATTAACAAATATTCAATAAATATGGAATAATGATAATTAGTTATTTTTTTATGCTTATGTAAGTATGATCTATAATGTGTTATAACTATACTATAAGGTGACCCTAGAATAATTTTTATATTCTAGGAATATTCTTTTTATGGCCTTAGAAGCTTGTATCAGATCTAGATAGTTGCATTGATATAAGTGTTTGAAATCAACATAGGTATCCTTTATGTAATATTGATTGGATATGGATGTGACCAAATATAACTATTGATGATTTAAAATTGTGCTTGTTCTAACACCAACAATGGGAAGTTTCAAGATGTGGGACTTGTGACTTGAAACAACCTCCAAATTTTTGAGAAGCTGGTTCTTCTTTATATGAAGTGTATACTAGGAAAAGGGACAGGAATTTTAATAGAAACACAAATGCAAGAAAGAAAATATAACTATGGTGATGTGCCTAAATGTAATTCAATCTTAATCCTAAGCACAGTGAGACTATATGTAAGATTCATTTACATTTAAGAGAAAACAAGTGCATGATCAATGTAAAAGATGGAAATAATAGAAACAAAGGCTCATAGCATTGACTACTTTTGTAGTGATACAGAAAATGTCAAAAAAGGTACAAGGTTCAATCTTATTATTTGAATTTTCCAGTCACATAAGAGGCACAGAAACATGCACTATTATATAAACTTTTCAACTCAATAAAATGAGACAAAGGCAAATGACATTGCTAATCATAGCTCTAGAAAGTCTAAACTCTTGACAACACAGCCTACACTACTTTTTCAATGACACAAAAAATATCAACAAAGGCATAGGATTCAATCTTCTCATTAATTCTCCAGTCACATAAGAGGCACAAAAATACACATAATTACATAAACCTTCCAAATTAAGAAGATAGAACAAAAGCAAATGATATTCCTAGTCACAGCTCTAGAAAGTCTAAACTCTTAACAATAATTATCTCCTAAAATTATCTCTAGTATCCTCCCCCTCCATCTGGTGATCTATGCACCCTTATTTATAGTCTCAAATTCACTCCAAATTGTCTGCTTATTCCCAATCTAATGGCCCAACTGAAATCTAACTGAACTGGAGTGTCTAACAGAAGATATTTTATAGATTTTGAAATGCTTTATCTTCTGGAAATTCATTGGTTGAAATAGATTGTAGGATGCTCCCTTCTCTTAACACTGGATAACACTTTCCTTGAAAACCTTCTTATTACTTTAGGAGACACCAGAGGATGACACTTGGTAGTTTCTGCAGCACTTATCGAAGACACATGACATTTTTTGAGTAACTTATACTCCTTTTGTGTCTTTGCTTATGAGTGTTCCACCTTTGACACCTATCGCAATCCAATTCCTTGAAACCTTAACAATTTAATAGAAATAAGACCCATAGCATTTCTTACCTGAGTAACTTTAAAAGGGGCACAGGGACAGGTGGCAATCTATGCTGCTTCATTAAAGGACACATGGCAATCTCTGCTTTACTTATCTAGGGTTATGTGGTGGTCTCCACTACTTTTAGCTATCCTTTTATAAACTTGTAGAAGGTGACATGTGGTAGTCTCCACTTTACTCTATTTATACCAAAGAAATAATTGAGTCTCATTTCATATTTACACAGATAGAGACACCTAGCAGCTTTCGCTTGCTTAAAAAACAACACTTAAGACCCACCACAGTCTTTGTTATATCAGTGAAGAAAAATGAAGATAATTTAGATCTTGACACATGGTATCTTCCACTCTCTTCTGCTAAGATACGTGGCATCTTCTGTCACTTTTAGAAAAGTAAAATTAAGACCTTTCATGATTACCACTTGGCACTTTTTGCCTGATCTTGATACTTAGCTTTTGAAACCTTCCACTCAAAAGATATTTAGAACATGGATGCCAATATGAAATGTGGATGCTGACACTTGTCACCCTCTATTGAGTTTCTATGAGGTACGTGGAAATCTCTACTTTACTAAAATTATGAAAAGTGCCATGGATGATGACACTTGGTAGCTTTCACTTGACTTCGACACTTAGACAAAAATGAATCAAAAGGAAAAATAGTGCCTACACTCTATTTTAAAACTTCACCATCTCAGATCAAAATATGCGAGAAAATTTTTTTACAGTGCACAATTAAAAATAATAATGAAACATAGAGTAAATATTTACTCTACAGTTATTGGTGACCCCAAGGACTTTTAAGCTTGCTCAAAAAGAAAAACCACAACTCCAGCTAGATCAAAATTTCAAAATTATAGCTTCAACAATGCTATTTGGTAGGTGGACCACTCCTCATCTGATAACCCTTGCTTATTCTACAATTTATTGACGGTTAAATCAAGGTTAATAATATCCTTGTGTGAAAAATTCTACAAAATTTTAACCGTAGCCTTCAACTTGAATTCCAACTGGGAAATAGGAATCAAGACAGCTTCTATTTTAAGGACTGATGAGTCATCCCTTAGATCCTAAAAACTGTCTGATCATTTTGTTCAGCCAACAACAAAGATTTAATTTCATCTACCATCAGCATGATGTTGTTATCAAGAAATGGAGAAGGAAGACCTAATTACATTAGATCTTCAATGTGTTGTTTCATTTCATTGATTCCTTCTTTCATGACATCTAGGAACTCTCTGTAATTGATTGCCATGGAATTGCAACTGAGAACCTCATTCACTCACTTAGCAGTGACCATTCTATCATTGATTCCTGCTGCTAACAAAGTTGCATCCATTGCATCATAAAGCTTTTGTAGTAATGTTTCAAAGTCCATTACTCTCCCAAAAATTGTAGCCAAAGTGTTTGCAACTAAATCCTCCACCTTTTCGCACAATTTCTATGCATTTAGTAGGAAGGTGAGAGAAGGCCTAAGCTAAATAATCTTTGAAGAGATTCTCTTCCACATGGATTCATATAGCTCCTTCACCAGACTTAACACTCTGACATTCCTTGGCCTATTGGCCAACTCCAATGTCAATTGCGCTGCTCTCTATTGCTCAGCTTGAAATTGGGCTTCTATAGCCATAGTATTATTTTGTTTACTTAGCATCTTTTGTTGCAATTGGGTAACTTGTAGTAGGTGTTCCTCACATTTTTCTTATAATGCTAATTTTTCCCACCTTAGGATTGTCACCACATCCTTTACCTGTGTGAGCCCTACTTTTAAAGAATCATTTTCAATTGAACTACCTGATGAGTCTAAAGAGAAATAGTATCTTGCAACTATTTATTCAGATTCTCTATTTCATTGTCTTTTCTATTGATCTCTGAGGTCAAACTGTTAAAATTTGCCTTTTCCTTGGCTAGATTAGTTTCCATCTTTTATAACCTCCTTGATGTCTTCAAGTAATCTTTAGCAACTTAAAAAGTGGATTCAGTTAGCAGCTCAATTTTGTCTTGTGGCTTGAAGAGGGACATGTTGATGGCCACTGCATTCATCGTGCAGTCCTCCAGCTACATCTGCTCAGTTGGCTTTATTACATTTGGTGACAAATGAGTCACCGTCAATTGCTACTAAATGGGGTCAAATTGTGACTACAGATGGGGAGTAGCCAAGGCTTTATTTTCCTTGATCTTCTTTTTCTCTCTTCAGGCTTCCCTTGCTTTCCTAGTAGCATCTGCTTGTGTATGGAAGGTAGAAGGAGAGGCAATATGCCCACCCACAAAAGGATGTCCCTATGGTAAACCATATTGAATAGCCAATTATTGGCTATGGGCAATCTGAGGGGGAAGTTTTTTGGGAATAGAGGGGGAGAAATAAGGTAATGTTAAAACCTGAGGAACAATTATAGTACTCTATAATTGGCAATGTGGGGTGTCCATCTCCTCTTTTGAATCAAACTAAAAATGCACCCTCTTTCACTTCTTGGGTGTCTCTTCTTCTGGTTGCATTTCTTTTCCTTTCAATGATGCTTGTGGAGAACTGGGAATATCTATAACCAATGCCAATGGGGAACCTTGTGGTGGTGAAGGCACCACACTCTTTTACTTTTCCATGATGCTGAGAGATTGGGGCCAAATTGATACAATTATTGTAGCTACAATTTGTTCTAAGGCTTGTGACTCTTGGCTTGACTCGGCCCTAGCTTCCTGCTCTACACCCAGTGTCAAAAAATTACTTGTCTCTAGGCTAGATACAAGGGAGAGATGGAACTCATCCCATAGTTCTTCCCATCTCTCATCTATGTCTACATTCCCAAAATAATGGGTTGTTTGACAAATTTCCTGCCTATATTTCCAATAGGCCTCTATTTTCTCAGCATCCCAATCTTTATTCTTTAGTGTCCTTCTTAAGCTAGAAGTCATTCTGACTTTAGGATCATAATCCCTCTGTTTAACATAGAATGTTTCCAAATGTCTATTTTGTGGAAGGGGCAAGTCTGTTAACTCAACATAAAATCCAGAAGCATCTTCTCTAGGATTTTTCCTAGTTTCCCAAAAAGGGCAGCCTTCGTGTGCAATTCTGGTTGCAACCTTGTTAGTCCTTATCTAGGAAGCTATGAAAACATTTGGGTCATAAACCCATTTTTCCTCTATTAGAAGGAAACCTAGAAAGGCTAGCTTTTCAACCAACACAACTTCAGCATCTCTGGTTTCCAAAACCATGCTGGTTGTCATCCATGGGAGGTCATACATTTTCTTTTTTTCTTCCCAGAGCCATATTCATTGTTGATTGTAGATACCTACCTGGTGACCTATAAGAATGCTAACCTAAGAGTTAGAATCTAAGGTAGCAACATTGGTTCCCCACAAAAACCATGGACTCTTATAATTGTATGGTGAGACCCAAAATAGAAATCACAAGGAATTGGGCAACTAGACAAAGGTTTGAAACACTTGGAAACAATCTATTCATGACTAGTTCAGGGCTAAGGTGACAAAAAGCAAGGGTAACAAATAATTCCCACAATTCATATGGGTCACTAGTCTTTGACAAAATATGTGTCCATGCAAACACAGGAATGGTCCTTTAGAGATCAAAACTTGGGTCATACATATCAAGATACATATGTTGGGTAAAGAGGTCAGAGTTCTGAAATAGCATGAGGTGAAACAAATAAGAAGAGTACCTGAAAACCCCTTTTGATTTGAAATGTGCCAATTGTTCCACCATTGAGAAATCAATTTGTTTAAAAAATTCAATCCTATACTCTTGAGTTTTGTCAATGGTCTTCAGCCTGAAGAGGATAGCCATTTGTTCTACATAAACTACCATATCATCTTCCATGCCAAAGATGAAAGCCATCATAGACAGTGCATCTTTGTTAGCTTGTGTGAATTGGGCTCTTACTGCAGGGAGTGTAGGCACCGTAGTGTCATCATCGCCCATTTGTAATTTAGATCTCAAGTACCTTGACTGAGTGTTGATGTTTGCCCATGTTCTTTGCATTTTAGCAATAATGGGAAACGTAGTTATACTATTGTGATACAGGGCTAACATATCCCTGATAGCCTATGGTGTGATTTGTACTATAAATGGACCATGTTGAATGGTGCATGAGGGTGCACGGAATAAGTCTATACATAATTCGACCAAGTCAAGACATGGATGTACAATTGGGACAATGAATTGTGCCAGTTGTGAAGTCCATATCCTCATAGAAAATGTCTCATATTGCCATACTCTGGCTCTCTAAAGACACCTTTGATGTGTGCCTTCTCTAAGAGTTTTGATACTTGTTCTTTGAAGGATTAGTTCCATAACTCCATCTGCATAATATTTTATCTTCACTGGGTCACTTGCTTGACCAACTTCAAGAATTCTGGTATGTGGATAGGTCTTCAATGGGTGTGTGGGAGCTGAAGCATATGACTTACTTGCAAGAAACTTATCAAGGGATTCATACATCCCAGCTCCTTATTATGAAGATTGTGCCCCCTCCATCTCTATATTTTTTTGTGATAACTTGTATGAACTTTTGGAAAATAGAGACACTTTCACTGAAGCAAGTTTACTAGGCACTAAAAAATACAAATAACAAGATATTTTCTTGCAAATACAAGAATGTTTGAGAATTTGTAAGCTTTAACTCTTTCTAAGAGGTATTTATTGACCTATCAAGTCTCAAAATGGAATTAAACTAAGATAACTATTAGCAAATCCTACTCAATCTTTAGGGAACAGTGAGATAGGCACATTATGCAAGTGGCAACGTAAGGTAACTTGGATATTTCTAAATATTTGGGAGACATTCAATGTATTGGAGAATTTTGAAAATTTTGAAAATTTTGAGCTGCTGACTACATGTTTAAAGAACACTTATTTAAAAGAAAATCAGGAAAACAAAGCAATACGAAAAGGGGAAACTATCTAACTATATTAACCAAGTATATTTGCCTACCTCTCAGATCAAAAGGAATATTTTTGAAGTATCCTTTATGACATGGAAACTTATTATGCCAAACAAGTGATTGAATGGTATGAAACTCTAATGACTTGCTCTTCTTGTTTGCCACCTTAATTTGCTTGTATCCAAATGAATCAGATTCAAACATGTCCCCAACATATACATACTCTTCTTGTTCTTTAAAACTTATTGAATGCTGATTTTTTATGTTGTCGTGTCTCATCAAGAAATCAATGTCTGTTGGCTCTTCACCCTGTGTCTCTTGACATACAACATTTTTTGGCTTATCTCCTTTTGCCTCATGCTCGAGTTCCATTTCATGATCATCCAATTTGATTACTTCAAAAATATCATCTTCAATTTTACCAACCTCTTGAAAGAACAATTTTGACATTTTGCAGCAATTTCACATATTTATTTGAGTCTCAATGTTGCCTTCTCCACCTGAAGCCAGCTCACAACCTTCTTGAAGAATAGTGTAACCTGCCCCAATGACTTCAAACAAGTCATTCAAAACATGATAAAAAATTATCTCTTTTTCATCAGAGATAGAGGCAAAATCTTGTGACTTGTCCTTTGGTTCATCAAAGGGTGTACCTATGGTGATTTCTTCTTGATCTGCACTCATGAAATCTTCTTGACTAGCCATGAATTGGGTATACTCCTCTTTACTGGCTTCCTCCAAAATATTTTCTTCTTTGACAAGGGATGAAGAAGAAGATTGATGGTTATACAAATGCAAAAGAGGAGATAATTCTTGAGCTAGAATTGAATGATTCTCTTCTTTCCATCTGTCCATCACTTCATCTATATCAGATGTAGCTTGGTAGCTCTCTTGGAAGGGTGTAGATGGGATGTGTTCAAATGTAGGATCTTCTACTTGATTATCACCATGAGTAAGAGCAGCCTCAACTTCTTCAAGGTTTTGAGCAAAACTTTTCTCTTCTTCTCTTCTGCCCCATGATTCCATTATTTGTTTCCAACTCATGACCTTAGGTCTAGAGCTTTTCTCTTGGAAAGAGTCAGCAATTTTATCTTCTTCAAGGTTTTTAGCTGGTTCATGATTTTCTTTCTTCCCACTTGGAATCTTGTCATCATGATGAAGGACCTGAGGATTGGTATAAGAGGTATCTTTTGGCATAGGCTCCTTTCTAAGGTCTAAAAGCTCTATCTCTCTTTCACTAAGCAATCTCATTTTTTCTTCTAATTCCTCAATTTGCTTAGCTAGATTTTCTTGAAAGAATATTTTATGAAACTCATAGGAATCATTAGATAAATGGGGAGTGTATGAAGGTTGCCGTAAAAAATAAGAAGATTCTTGAGGAAGGGTGGGAGAGACTTGAAAGGGACTAGCCTCATTTTGTATCTCACACTCTTGGACAATGTCTTTCTCCTTCTTTCTGCCCCATGATTCCATTGTTTGTTCCCAACTCATGACCTTAGGTCTAGGACTTTTCTCTTGGGAAGATGGGGTTGTAAGGTGAAAGGAAAGTGAGGGTTTAGATTCCAATTCCCTTGTTGCCAACATAGATTGATGTTTTTGAAGATTTGCCAATTCAATCTATTTATCAAGATTGGCCTTAAATGCCAAATTTATTGTTTCTGAACTTTCCTTAACATGATTGGGAAAAGAACCATGACAGGCTTGACTTGGCTCCTGAGTAAGGGTTGAGTATGTCCGATATGAAACTTGGGGCAGTGGATATGCAAGTTTATAGACTTGGTAAGGCTTCATCTCATGAATACTTAGTTTCTCTTCCAAAGATGCAATTAATTCACTCACATCCAACATCTCATATGTAAGCCTTTGCCAATTTGCTCTTTCAAAGGGAGCCCATTCACTTTTAATCATATCTACTGCATTTCTTACTTGATGGATGACATGATTAGGAATTTCTTGGCCACATACCCTTCTATTTTCAAGCTCTAATACATATTTTTATATCCCAGTAATGCTTGTTTGAAGGTGGAAATGAGATTAGGTTGAGCATGGGATGTAACATATTGGGAAGATTGGGCATAAGACTGATATAGCTCATGACAGGGTTGAGGCTGGTCATATCGGACCTGTGAAGGGCAAAACATATAACCATATGCATCCTTGTTGCTTGATGTGATTCCACGAGCAACTTGATCTTGATTAAAAATATATGAAGGGGCATAAGACCCATAGCTCTAAGTAACAGAATTATACATACCAAACGGTGATTTCTTCTTGACTTTGATTCTTTGAGGTAATCGATGATGATAGAATATTTAGATCTTATTACTGATCCATAACTCTGACTCCTTGTAGCTCTCTTGTTCATATGGTCTTGAAAGAAACTTCAACATGGTGTCCCACTGGGCGTACCAAAAATTGTTGATGATTTAAAATTGAGCTTGTTCTAACATGAACAATGGGAAGTTTCAAGATGTGGGACTTGCAACTTGAAACAACCTCTAGATTTTTGAGAAGTTGGTTCTTCTTTATATCAAGTGTATACTGGGAAAAGGGATAGGAATTTAAAAAAAAACACAAATGGAAGAAAGAAAATCTAACTATGGTGATGCACCTGAATGTAATTTGATCTTAATCTTAAGCACAGTGAGACTATATGTAAGATTCATTTACATTGAAGAGCAAACAAGTGCATGGTTAATGTAAAAGATGGAAACAATAGAAATAGAGGCTCACAGCATAGACTACTTTTGTAGTGCTATAGAAAATGCCAACAAAGGTATAGGGATCAATATTCTTATTTGAATTTTCCAATCACATAAGAGGCATAGAAACACACATAGTTATATAAACTTTTCAACTCAAGAAAATGAGACAAAGGAAAATGACATTCCTAATCATAACTCTAGAAAGTCTAAACTCTTGACAACATAGCCTAGACTACTTTTGCAATGACACAGAAAATATCAACAAAGGCATAGGATTCAATCTTCTCATTAATTCTCTAGTCACATAAGAGGCACAAAAACACACACAATTACATAAACCTTCCAAATTAAGAAGATAAAACAAAAGCAAATGATATTTTTAGTCATAGCTCTAGAAAGTCTAAACTCTTAACAATAATTCTCTCCTAAAATTTTCTCTAGTATCCTCCCCCTCCATCTGGTGATCTCTGTACCCTTATTTATAGCCTTGGATTCACTCTAAATTGTCTGCTTGTTCCCAATCTAACGGCCCAATTGAAATCTAACTGAACTAGAAGTGTCTAATAGAAGATATTTTATAGATTTTGAAACACTTTGTCTTCTGGCAGTTCATTGGCTGAAACAGATTACAGGACACTCCCTTCTCTTAATGCTAGATAACACTTAGCTAATTCCTTGAAAACCTTCTTATTACTTTAGGAGACACTAGAGGATGACACTTTGTAGTTTCCTCAGCACTTATTGAAGATACACGACATTTTTCATGTAACTTATACTCCTTTTGTGTCTTTGCTTATGAGTGTTCTGCCTTTGACACATGTCGCAATCCACTTCCTTGAAACCTTAACAATTTAATAGAAATAAGACCCACAACATTTCTTACCTGAGTAACATTAAAAGGGGCACAGTGATAGGTGACAATCTATGTTTCCTCATTAAAGGACACATGGCAATCTCTGCTTTACTTATCTGGGGTTACGTGGTGGTCTCTACTACTTTTATCTATCCTTTTAGAAACCTACGGAAGGTGACATGTGGTAGTCTCTACTTTACTCTATTTATACCATAGAAAAAAATGGGTCTCATTTCATATTTACATGGATAGCGACACCTAGCAACTTCTGCTTGCTTCAGAAACAACACTTAAGACCCACCACAATCTTTGTTATATCAGTGAAGCAAAATGAAGATAATTCATATCTTGACATGAGGTGGCTTCCGCTCTCTTCTACTAGGATACTTGACATCTTCTGTCACTTTTAGAAAAACAAAATTGAGATCTTCTGTGATTGCCACTTGGTGCTTTCTACCTGATCCTGATACTTAGCTTTTGAAACCTTCCACTGAAAAGAGATTTGGAACGCAGATGCCGATATGAAATGTAGATGCTGACACTTGTCATGCTCTATTGAGTTTCTATGAGGTACGTGGCAATCTCTAATGCTTTACTAAAATTATGAAAAGTGCCTCAGATGATGACACTTGGCAGCTTCTGCTTGACTTTGACACTTAGACAAAAATGAATCAAAAGGAAAAATAGTGCCTACGCTATGTTTCAAAACTTTGCCGTCTCAGATCAAAGTATGCAGGAAAAAAATTTTGTAGTGCATAGTTAAAAAAAGAATGAAACATAGAGTAAATTTTACTCTACAATAACCTTCTAGGTTTTTTATTACCTTTATTCTGATGTCTTCAAATCATGCGCATAGGCTATCACTATTCTCATCACTCTTAGAGTGAGTAGAGAAAAATAAGTTAGTTTGCTCATAGTGTCTAGTTTTGCCAAGGACCCCTATCTTAATGGGAGTTGTCTACATTAATAATAATTTGAATAGGGCCTCAAAATTATGTATTTCTCCCCTATGTGTTTTCTTATTTTTGTACAAAGATACAATGTGTGATAAACATACACATGTAGTGATCTATCTTGTAGCTTTGCAAATATAGATCATGGTCTTCTATTTGAATGTTTCAAACCTATGGAAATATTTTTCATATAATTAATATAGAAATAGGGATAAATAGGGTATTTTTCTCACTTGAATTATTGATTTAGTGCTTCTTAGCATATTGCCTTGTGAGTTGTATTGGATTTCTAGGTGAGTAATGAATGAGGGATGACCTTGTATATACAACAATCCCATTTGGAGGTATCTTTCCCTAAATAAGTTAGCAAAACCTCTATGATACATTTCATTTAAAAATTAGATGAATTTTTAGCACTAGACACTTTTTAGTAAAATTGGACACTTACACTAATACAAGTATCTCTTTTGGATGCAAGTGTCTAAGAAGCTAAAAAATAGGTACAGGTCTAAAACTAGGAGTGAAGGATAATGATGAAGTTTAGATATTTTTTCAAAGTATAGAATCCATGGTAATCAAAATAATAATGGTTATACTAATAAATATTTTATTTAGACATAAATAGTTAGTGAATGTGAGCCTTTTGATAGTGGGTAGGTCTATAACTGAAAGGTAAAACCATGATGGATATTTTATAAGTGTACAAGACTGGAGTACTACATAAATTAGAATTTAGTATCTAAAATAACTACCTAATATTATTTTATGATTTATTTCCATAATTGAGTACCCCATTCAAATATATCACTCCATTTATTGGATGCAGGGTGTAATTAGGAAAAATTAAGCTCATAAAACCTAAATATTATAATCAAATGTGATTTTTCACTCAATTTCACTAATTGAATGTCCTATTCAATGGACGTGGTGGGATAAATAAGGGAAATATGAACCCAAAAAACCTAATTATAACATCTAAATGTAATTTTGGACTTAATTTTACCTAATTGATCACCCATTTAACCAATCACTCAATTTGTTGGATGAGGGACACAATTAGGTGAAATCAAGTTTCAAATACCTAATTCCAACCACCAAATGTGATTTGGGGATCAATTTTCCCTAATTGAGTTCCCCATTCAAACCAATCACTCTATTAGTGGATGTGGAATGTAAATAGGGAAATTTAAGCCCATGAAACCTAATTACAATAATTTCGTATGATCTTCAACTCAATTCTACCTAATTAAGTGCCCCAATCAACCAATCACACATTTTATTAGACATGGGACACAATGAGGGAAAATTGAGTTCATAAATACTAATTGTAACAACCTAATATGATTTAGGACTTGATTTTTCCTAATTCACTACCTCATTCATCTAATCACTTGATTGGTTGTATGGGGGACATAATTAGGGAATATCAAGTTCCCTAAATTTAATTTCAATTACATAATGTTATTTTTGGTTTTATTTTCCATAATTGAGTGTCAAATTCAACTAATCATTCCATTAGTTAGATGAGGTACACAATTAGATAAAATCAAGTTCTTGAAGTTACCTGTTGTAACAACATTATGTGATTAGTGGTTTAATTTTATCTAATTGAGTTCCCCATTATAGCAATCACTTGATTGGCTATGTGGGGGATGTAAGAAGTTAATATTAAGTATAATAAACCTAATTTCATCAACCTAATGTGATTTTTGGCTTAATTTTCATTAACTAAGTGTCCCATTGAATCAATCATTCAATTGGTTTGATGGGGGGCATAATTACGGTAAATAAAGATTTTTAACTTGTTATCATAATGCAATTTGATAATTGGATTGATTTGGCTTGATTGATTGGCCCATTTAATTAATAAATCCACTAGTTAAATGTGGAATACAACTAAGGTAAATTGAGCACATGAAACCTAATGTGATTTAGTCTTCAATTTTTCCTAATCGAGTGTCTTATTCAACCAATCACCCCATTTATTGGATGTGGGTTGTAATTAGGATAAATCAAGCCCAAAAAATGTAATTAAAAGAACCAAATGTGATTTTGGGTTAGGTTTTCCCTAATTTTTTACCCAATCTAATCAATCATGCAACCAATCACTCCATTAACTAGATGTGGGTTGAAATTAGGATAAATTAATACCACAAATTCTAATTATAAAAACCTAATGTGATTTGGGGATATATTTTCCCTAATTTAGTATCCATTTAATTAATCACTTTATTGGTTATATAGGGGAGTAAATTAGGGGAAATTGAGCCCATAAAACCTAATTCATATAGCTAAAAGTGATTTTTGACTTAAATTTTCATAACTGGGTGTTTCGTTTAACCAATCATTTTTTGATAGATGTGGGATGTAATTATGAAAAATTGATCCCACAAAAATGTAATCAAGACAACCAAATGTGATAGATTTATTTCCCCTTAATTGAGTTCCCCATTCAACCAATAACTCAATTTATTAGATGTGGGATGTAATTAGGGACAATTGAGCCCATTAAACCTAATTATGATAACATAATGTGATTTGGGGATTTATTTTTCCTAATTGAATGTGTCATTCAACCAATAAATCCATTATTTGGATGTGGGACATAATAATGGAAAATAGATTCATGAAACTTAATGTGATTTGGATCTTGATTTCCCATAATTGAGTGCCACATTCAACTAATCACTTTATCAACTAGATTTGGGACTAAATATCTTTAGCGGTTATAACAATGAATGGCAACTTCAAGAAGTGGGGGTGTTGGTGATATAAGGCTTGAGGAGTGTGTGACAAAGACTGGTTGTTGGGGAGACATTAGTGGGAGTTTGTATGGTGTACTTGTGTTTTACCCTATTTTTTATAAAACACATAAAATTTTCATTGTAATCATAGGAATAAAAAAGATAATATCATAATGCTATATATGTATAATAATCAACAATTTAATTTTGATAATTTGCCAAATATGGAAATCTACTATTTTTAGAAAGCATTACAAAAATACTTAGCTAAAAATGAGATCTCAATTGAATATTTTAAATGTTTAATAATGATAATTAGTGAGAGATATAAATGTAATGTTAATATTGGTAATATAATTAGAAACTCCTTCTAGACAGGTTTGATTTATGTGGATAGGAATGTAGGTTACTATAGTCTATTGATAGTGGTCTTGTCCTAGTTGACTATGATGACTAGCTAACAAGAAAATATATAAATAAGTAGAGTTATGGAAATGATATATCATAGGTTTAGTCATATAATATTCCTATACATGACCAATTTAGTGGGAATTCACACAAACTACTCCACTTTAGTGACTATAAGCTTGAACTAGTTTACTATACAAAAACTTAATCACTGCACTTATTACATATTTATTTATTACGCAATATGGAAATATTTCACTTATAATTATTCCATGTAGAAATACATTTTTTTCTTATTTTGTGTTTAAAACCCTAATGGCACTTTGATTGATTGAAAACCTACATAAAATAGGGGGATTAATGGAATGAGCTGACCTTAATTACCCTCTTGATGATGGACCATTACCTATGTATCCAATACTCCAAGGATCAAAATCAAGCCCACATAGTTTTCCCACCTAGATTAAATGTACAATTATACTCCTTTGAATATATGTATGTATCTATAAAATGTATTTGATATTTGAAAATGATATATATTGAATTTCCTTTGATTACTCTTGACTTGGCTTACAATTGTTCCTTGTGAGCAATCTTGAAATTGGAAAGTATATGACATATTTTTTGAACATGAAATAATGTGTAAGATTGAGATAGTTAAATTATAAGTGGGTTAATGAATTAATTTTGAAATCTATTTATAGGTGAATCTTTTGATAATTTCATTTAGTTGAACTCATGAAATGTGCAAGAAGTCCCAAAAGAATTTTTTGAATTTCATAACCTATTTGTTATTTGGCATAGGATTTGTCTATCTAAAGTAAATAGGGGAATTTCAATGTTACTATTTTCCTAAAGAAAACTAGTCCTAAAAGATCATGGATAATTTTACTTATCATGGGATAATATGATGGTGATATTGATTAGTTTTAGCATTTGTCATTAAAGGTTTTTTATAATAGTGATAGAAAACAAAAGGTCGAGCCAAAATATGGATAAAAGGCTTATACGAATGGAAAATAAGAGTCATGTAATTGTGCCAAGTCATTTGGTTTAGGACATCTCAAAAATTAGCATTGTCAATTAACTATGACCAAATTTATGTGTCTACAACTTGAGCATGATAACTTCAATTTTTTCTAAGGTTAATCTTGCCTTTATGATTTTATATGAAGTCTTGAAACCCAATTTTTTTTGTAATATATTCAAAGTGTTTTGGAGATATAATTTGGGAGATGCAAGGACACAAGAATAGTGAAGTAGGCCATGGTGTGGGAGATAATGACGTAGATGATAAAAATAGGGAAGCACATCATGAAAGTTCTTAGCATATAAGAATGAGTTATTGAAGATAAGGAAATGGAGAATGAGGAACATGATGTAGGACTCAGAAAATCACAAGACTAGGACAAAGGAATAGGGAGTAGAGGAGGTTACAAAGTAGTTTTTAGAAGCATAGGATATTAATGGAAGCATGAAAATACCACCATATTGTCAAGGAGGGGGAGCACAAACACAAAGATCTAGCATATAAAGAGTATATATGGGTTGTTAGTCCCAAATTTAAAGGAGTTAATTATAGTGGCTCATAGTGACTTCTTTATTTTGAAATAGTCATTAACTTGTCATCTATAATATATTAATGATGTAACATGAGAGGTGTTAGCTTGTGTATAAATACACCTTAACTTTGAAGTGGTTATAAAGATAGAGATATGAAGAGATTGTGTATTGAATGAAGTATCATTATAATCTTATCAAATGAGTTGAATGGAACCATTACTTTATCTAGGAATCTTGGTGTGTTAATCTCTATGGTGATATATTTGATTTTACGATAATATATAAGTGTATGCTCTATTTGAATACATAAAATGGATAATTATAGAGTGATGATAATAAAAAATAATAATTATGTTAAATCAAGCATCTAAGTAATATAGAGTTATCTATCCACCACCACATAGTAAAATTGATAGGAAATGATCTAGGTAGTGTGCCTCATGTGAGCATGCCAGGTCACTTCTTAAATGATATATCGGTGTGTTATCTTATTTTTTTGTTTCTTATTCTATGTGTGACTAGAATTAAATCATGAAAAACTAAGGATGAAATAACCCCAACATTTTATTTTCATTCTCAGAACCCATTGCACTTGTTAACATGATGATAGAAAAATGTTTGAGTGACTATATTTGGAAAATGTCAAGCACTACATTGGTACCATAGAAGAGACATTTGTACTTTAGTATCTTGAACCAAAAGTTTCTACATTGTTACATCCCAATTTTCCTCTAGACTCAATAATATGTTAATTACTAGATTATGTGGTTAATGATGGGTTAGTTTATTGCATTGAGTTATTGGTTTAGTAATATGCTAGTTTATGGATAGTTATTTATTACTTATGATCATGATCATTAACTTGTTATTTTTTCATATCCAATTATGGTAAATTATGATCATGATTATTTAGTTTATGTATTTACAATAGTTTATTATGATATGATCTAATTATTGTTTATTGTATTAAGGTGGATGCAGGATGGATTCCACCCTCATGACTATGACCAAGGAGGGCATCATCGGAGAGGATGGAACATATAGAGATAAATGGGGGATGAGATAATGAATCTAAAACCCTAAACACACCACTTATATTATAAGTTTTCTTGTTATTGTTAATGAGTTGATATTTATTATTACAACATGCATCAAGTTACTAACATGTTTTATTCATTTGGTAGTTTTTAATTATTATTATTGCATATTTCTTTAATCTTTATGTGAAGTGTTTGGGATATGATTTCATAATCTAATGTTTTTTTGGTTACAAATATTTTATATAGTTTTCATAACTTATGCATTTATATCATCATACTTTCATTCATAAGATCATCTAATGGTTGAGATGCTTGTATGGTTGTCTTACTCTATCATCTTGGCATTGATTGGAAACTTACAAAGATTTTAGATATTGAGTACCATATGGGTCGAATGCATGTCATGTTTATGTTGTGTTAATTGAAATATTTGATGTTTTTAATAGTTATCATGTTATAAATCTTTATTATTTTATAATTATGGATGATAAATACGTTTCATAAACATATACATATTCAATAGTTATTAGAAGAGTTAATTTATTAGCATTAGTCTTAATGTTTTGTAAATTTTTATGGCTTACCTTAGACTATGTTTGAATTTTAAAAGTTTATAGTTGAAAACAAGGCATGATGATTATTTTTTTTTGGTCAAAACACAATATTTGGAATTATAATGTTAATATGATTATTTATATTGGTATAATAGAAGAATCTAAGGTTTGAACTATTTGGTTCTTGACTCTTTAAATCCATTATTAAAAAAATGTAGGCTTTGTTAGTTACATGGTTTTGATATGATTTCAGTTTTATTAGTTAACTAGACTGTGATGGATTTTGGTGAGCCACCATGCCAAAATTTTAGAAAATAGTAATGGAACTGGATATTCATTTTGCAAAGACCCAATTTTATGGAGTTTTTTTGTGATTTTGGCATGAAAAATTTGGGATCTGATGGAGATATATGGATACCAAGGGTTTGGATAAAAAAGGAGGTTGACAAGGAGATCTTGGTAGAGAAAAAAATTACTTTTTGCATTACCAAGATAGTATTGTAAGTAGGGATTTTTTGATATTTACTTATGATTTTTCCATTTTGATATAACATGTGAAACCTTGTATCTTTTCTATTGATTATTTTAGATTGGGTTTTTTAATTTTATAAGGTTATGTGTGTGTGTGTGTGTGTGTGTGTGTGTGTGTGTGTGTGTGTGTGTGTGTGTGTGTGTGTGTGTGTGTGTGGAAAACCCTAAGGATGTGTAAAACCCATCCATAGTACTGAACACTTACATATTTATCCCATTCATAATAAAATGTGAATTTTATAGTTTTTAAATGAATGAATGGAATTTGGGTGTTTTTAAAGGGTTACATGGGTTTCAAAGAATATTATGTTTGATTATTTATAAATCTGGGAATAATTTTGAATTGTTTGTAAGATAAAATATAAAATCATGAGGGCTTATTTATATAAGACCCTATAGACAAGTTCAACCCACCCACATGGCCAAATACAAATGAGTAAAACCTTACTAGTTATAGTTGTATGTATTTTGTAGTCTAAAGGTTGTATAATCTTTAAGGTTTTATTTTAATATAGTGTTTTGATATAGATCAAAAGGGAATTATTGGAAAATTTTAATTTGTTGAATTCTTTTATATTTTGGATGAATGGAATGACCTAAGGTTATTCAGATCTTTCATGTTCATTTTATGACTATTTTTTAATTTGAATTTTTGGGGAAAAGGGGTTTGAATTCATATGAATTTTGAAATAGTTTGAGGAAAAGATGTTATTTAACTTTTTGATCTTAAAATTTGTCATTTTTTTATTCTTTTTAAAATGTTTTAGGAATCAAGTCTATTTGACTTCAAAATAGAATTATTTCATAAAATAATTGGGTCCAAGTTGTAGTTATGTATTGGTGTTTTGGCTGAGTGTTGATTGTGATAAAAAATGATCTTATGGATTTTGGTATTAAGTCAAATATGGACACTTTTAGTTGTGGTTCAAATTTTTCATAATAAATATTTGATTGTATTTTTGCTAAAACAAAATGACTTATTGATATATTATTGTTTGGCTTCCATATTAGTTTTAGGAATGAATCTATTAATATGAATTGAGCTCATAATTGATATGGGGTTTTCATAAGATGATTGGAAATCATGATAGTTAAATGAGAACATTAAATTTGAGAATTGGTATTTTAAGGTCTTTGAATGGTTGTTTTTAAATCTAAAGTTTTGATGGATTGACTATAGGGTCATTATATCCAAACTATGAAAAATTATGTGTGTGTCTATATATACCAAGGGTCAATGGATTTATTTCCATAATGACCATAAATTATATATATAAATATATTTATTTATACATACATACATATATGTATATATAGTTGTATATATTAAATTAAAGATGAATAGTACATATATATAGCTATCATTGTAAAAAAAAAATTAGGATATATAATATTTGATGTTTACTAGGTTTATATACTCTTAATTTGGTAAATGAGTCTTACCTAGAACTTATACCTCTTTTGAGAGTATGTTAAACATATGATTGTATTATGTTATTAATGGAATGTGGATATAATATGAGTTTTAATTTTGATGAAATAAATGGTTGGGTAGTTGTAACATGAAAAGAACTTTTGAGACATGTAGTCTTATAAGGATCTTGTGATATATCATTAGACTATTATGTGGTTATTCAAAAACAAGAATTGTGTACGTACTTGAATAGTATTTTATGAATAATTTGACATAGTTGAAAATTAGATTGTTAAACAATAGATCATTATTTTAATGGAGGATTAATTGATCATTATTATTGTATGTTAAATAAATTAGTTGGTTTTATATAAAAGGTTGTACTTAATGTCAATGAGCTGATTTATAACAGTTATAAGCATGTGATGAAAATTATGCTATTTAATGATTTTCTTGTGCTAATTTGTGTTGTGAAATTCTTGTATGGAAATCTAGTACCTAAATATTTTGATTTAATTATTATTAATATTTAAACAAATCTAGTATTAATGATTCTAAGTAATTACATGAGATGGAATTTTCTACTTACTTAGTGCCACAAATAGACAAATTAAAGTTATTCAAATGAGTTGTGTGTGAATTTGATTGATCTTAAGATCTAGAAAACTACATTAAAACTTTAGCCAAATCAATTTTTATGGTTTGAACATTGTCAATTCACCTCTTTGATTTAGTTTTCATGTATTTTATGATTTTATATTAAAACATATTTCTTTATGATATGTTGCATGTGATAGTTATCTTACATCACACGGATTTCTAGTTTACTTTCGCAATTTTTGTATTGTTGTTATTTGCTCATCTGTGAAGGGAAGGCCATTCCCTTATTGGTGTATTATGTGGGTGATCAATAGTCCATGGTTGATTTGGAAAATTACTTAGATTATAATTTTCCTCCCCATCTAATAGTTAATTGATAGAGGATTTACTTAGAATTATTTTTTGATATTAACGATTTCATTTAGACTCATATGTTGTATGGAACATTGTATATTTTTAATATAATATTTAGATATATAATATTGTATAATTATACTATTTAATGATAAAATTATAAAAACAACATCTATCTATTTGTATTTGTACTTGTTGTAATATTTAAATCAATAGTGGATGAATAATTAACTTGGGTAATTTAGTACTTTACTATGTTTTAATTGTGAAAGTAAATAAATATTTGTTATACAGTTATCATTAGCTAAATGAATCAAAAAGTTAACCTAAGGTTAATAGTATAGTATACATAATTTATGCATTTAGTTAAATACCATTAGTGTTGTAATTAGTTAATGTAAATTGTTTTTTAGTTTTAAAAAAATATAATTGTAGTTAACCCTGAGGGGTTGTTACATTGTGGTATCAGAGCTAACGTTCAAAATCTATAACTTAATAATTCCATTAATGTATTTTTATTTTTTTATTACTAGAAATAATAATTTCACATTGAAGGATAACTGGTAAGCGTACATCAAATCTCAATAATGTAACACTCTAGTTGACCTAATTCATTTTGCCACTAAACTAGCTACAAAGTTTGATTAGATTGTTATAGCCATGAATGAGACAAGAGACTGAATTTATTCCCTTGAAAAGTAAATTCATGGACACGTAGAGGAAAATAAGTAGATAGAACTTAAATATCACCCTATAGAACATTAAATTCCTTGAGAGCCTAGGCAAGAGGAGGTGCCTCAAGATGCAAGAGAATGTGTAGTTGTTGAGCTTGCACAAGATATGAAGAAGTTAAATCCACCCCAGTTCAATGGAACCATTTTGAGAGATGGAATATAAGTGTGGATAACTAAGATGGAGAATTATTTCAAGATATAAAATTAACTTGATGTTACAAAATTCATTTCGGGAGCTTACCAATTAGCTAGTAAATCAGTAATGTGGTGGGGAAAAAAAGAAATTAGAGATGAATCTTGACTCTACTACCACCATGTGGTAATATTTCTTGACCTTATTTAGATCATGATGGTTGTTCTAATTCTATTTTGTTTAGAAGATGATAAATTTTTAGAATCTCAAGCAATGATACCTTTTAGTGAATGAATATTGGGAGAAATTTAACAAGCTCTTAAAGTATGGTCTTTAATATCAAGTCAATGAGAGGTTTTGCATCATGAAATTCATTATTGGATTAAAAACCCAAATTATATGTAAGATGGATGTGCATGGGTCATCCATTATGGATCAAGTCCTTAAAAAGGTAATAAATTAGGAGAAAAAACTAAATTCACTTACTCATGTTAGAGATAAATTCAATAAAAATTTTGGAGTTCTTAAAATGAATTTTGAAAATAAGAATTGGAAAAGGAGTGGAAAATCTAAAAATCAATTCAAGAATCAGAATGCAAAGTTTAAAGTGATTCAAGGAATAGGAAATTGAAAAATGGTTTCAAGGGAAATCAATAATATGAAAGGAAAAGACCAACTAGTGGATTCTTCATTTGTGGTGGTGATAATTGCATTAGGGAATGTGCTCAGGAGAAATCATATGGTAATAATAAGGGTTTCACTTCATAACAAGTATATTTATAGTAGATAATTCATTTAATTGTTGATAATTCTCAATCTTGTTGTGCCTATTTTTGGCACCCCCTCTTTTTATTTTCTAAATTAAAGTGTTTAAATGATTATGCCATATTTAAAACTTATGTCATGACATATAAAACTGGTAACTGGGTGTCTTAGTTTATTACATCATTTAAATGTTCATTATTATGTTTAATGTTTATTATGATTGTTGTATTTAATGAAATTGTTACTCAGCATTATAAGTGGTTTCAAAAGCATTAAGTGGATTCAATGAAAATATCTAGTTTGAATAGAATTGGTAGGTGAGCAGTTGTTTGATCATGTGAATATAATTTTAAGTGATCAAATTTATAAGCATTCATGGTTTGATGCACACATTGATTGATAAAATGACAATTTTGACCATGAGGTTATATATTGAAGGATATATGATTAACATTATTTATATTGAATAATTTTTAAGTTGTGATATATTTTGATTTATAAATTAAACATATAACTTTTGAATGATTTAGGTTTGAATTATATTTAAACCTAATTGTTTTTCAACCTAATTTTTTAAAACTGAGACCTAAAGGTCGAATCAACTTGTGGATTAAAACTTTAAACATAAGGGTAAAATGTTATTAGGCCTATGTGGTAATGGTATTAAGGGCTAATGTGGAGGAATGAAACCTAATATTAACCTAGGCAATAAATTTAATTTGAGTTTGAAAAAAAGGTATTAAATCATGTAAGCTAGTAGTTTTTTGGTTTATATTCTTTGGAGATATGGTGATTGTGTTGGAGATTGAGTTTAGTCTATATTTTTTATGGAATTTAAGATTGAAGTATGTGCATCTTTTAAATTAATTTAGTAATGGATCTAGTTGTAACATTAGTCATGATTAACATAGCCAAAGTTGTTAAAAGAATTAGATAGTTTGGCAAGGTATTGACAAAACCAATAACTAATGTAATTGAAACACACAAGCCACGATAATTAATGTTATTCAAAATAATATAAAAGGAATTTTCATTTGATTTATTACCAATCTTTGGCAAGATCTGGGTGGAAGTGACATTCTATAAGCGAGGAGAAGATTTGTAAACTTGCATAACAGGTAAGGTATTTTGAATTTATCACTTTAGTGTAGTATTTGTATGAATCAGATTATTTCATGAATTTATATATATTCATGCATAAGGAGTTTATGATGTTACTATTGTTTGAGCATGCAATTCAATTATAATATTCATTTAGAAAATGGTGAAGACTTTAACTGCGAATTGTTATTTATTAAAAATGATTAAGATTCATTTATTGATTCCATGATGTTTGTAGTGAATTGGTGTTGGTATAAGCATGAAATGTCTAGTTATTGAGTTTTATTTAGAAAATAAAATGTAGATTTAGACTCTATATTGTGTTTTTTTGTTTGGTTATGAGGATTTATCTAGATGATAAATGTAGACTAATTGTGTATTGATTATTGGGTTGAAATTTTTTTGGTGCATTTAATGTTTTATTTGATTATATGAGGTTACAAAATGTATAAGATGAATTTCAACTTTCTAGGTTGAGTAACATTTGGAAAAGATGTGGATTTTGTTGATGGCTAGTAAATTTGGAATAATAAGTTGAAATTTTCAGGATTTTTTTTTAATTTTTAGATTGATATTGGGTTTAGGCAAGTTAATATGACAATTTTGTGGTGACTAATAAATTTGGATTAGATATAAAAAATGTTTGTCTAAACTTTTCTATAGTTTGTGTTGGGTTTTGGATATAAGCATGTAATCTATCTTTTTCAGTTGTAAATGTTAACAATAGTTAGATATGGTAAATACATTTGATTCATTTATTTATTTTTTAATCGTTATTTGGTTTGGAAATGAATTATGATGTTCTTGTCTAGTTTGGGTTGAAAATGTTAATGGAATATAAATATAGCAAATGGTTTTTGCATGAAAATGTTGGGTTTTCATTTAAGAGTTGGTTTCTCTATGTATAAAGTTGAATATGGTGAAACTGTTTTGAAAGAAAGCGCACATTTTTTTAGGTGATGGTTTTATTTTATTACACAAATGTTTTGATAAAGGAAATATCATTAATTTCAAATAAGGGTTTATTCAGAAATAAATAATATGTTCTGTTCAAAATTTTGTTTCCATATTATGAACATTTCTAGGATGAGGAATGTCTCTTGATTTGGCCTGGTTATATTTTTATAAATGGATATGAGGAGGTTATTTTATTTAGTTTGACAATGTTGTGCTTAAATTCATTTTGATATTAAAAATCAAATGTAAAGATAGAAAATTTTAATATTTGTACCATAGTAGTTGACAATGTTAGTTAAATATCAATATATTAAGTGAAAATTAGTGGGTTTATGAGTAGAATTTATATATCAATTGGTTTTTGTTTTACCTAAGTTTGTATTATTTTGAATTCATGAGAGAAAACTCTCAGTCATTTATGTAGAATAATTTTGATGAATCTATTTTCAAATTTAAATGTTTTTATTAAAATTTATGTACCTATAGATATAACTTTATATATATTTGGCATATATCTAAGAGTAATTACAAACAAGTAATCAAGGTTTTTGATTTGTTTCATATTTCAAAAGATCTTAGGGTGGATACTCATGGTAATATATGGAGGAATGACCACATTTAGAATAAGGAAGATTAATATTCTCATAATTTTTCTTCTAGAGGTCAATATTTTGGAGGTAGGAGGCCTGGTAGGAATTTCCCTAGACCTTTGAATAGAGGAACTTGTATGTCAATTCATTTTGATGCCTCAAATCCTACATGTTGTAATGTAATTGATGTTTTACCATTCAATCCTATAAACACTCAATAAAATCAAGGAGTGAGAAGACCTCATTGGATAACTCATCCTCCTAGACATGGAAATCTAAATGTTTTGACTAAATGTATGAAAATAGCCCTACAGTTTGAACATAATTCAATTTCCTGTCAATCTCCATAGCACCATCAACCTTTATATAAGAATGAATTGAAACAAATTGATAAATTACATTCTCAAGCTTGATTATCTCTAAACCATAAAAATTCATCTCTTAAGCATAATAATCCAATTGAAACATGTTCAAAATTGAATCTTGTAGATTTTTCTCATAATTTACTAGAAGTAGAAAGTTTATTGCCTCTTAACAATAATAGATGAGAGATAAGTCCCTCAAATTCACCAACTATCAGTAGGATGGTTAATAAAATCAAGATAGAAATAGATGATGAAGATAATGAAGATGGTGTCAAGATGATAACATTTCCTACTATGATAATGAATTATATAGAATATCTAATTGACAAGGGATACTTGTTGATTGGAATCCTTTCTAATTTTGATGAGGAGTAAAATATTGAGTGATGCTTAGTTATACTACTTTAACACTTTGAAATAGTTTATATTCTTTAATATTGTTTGACCTTTTTTTTTTTTTTGCAGTGGATTGACATAGGTTTAAAACATTTTAGATAGTATATATTTTTATTCTAGAACATATGAACTTATGAATAATGCACATGGTTTGATGTTAGATGTATTAATTTTGCATTTAAATTGCTTATGTTGTTCTATTTTTTTTTGCATAAAATGTTTATTTTAGATGTTTATGATGTTTAAGTGCACCCATACATTTAGAGTCTATCCCTTTTGGTCTATTAATATTTTATTTTTATCTTAAGATTTATTATCTTAAATAAAGTTAAGTTATAAATAAAATTTAATTGGCATAATTAAATTCAATTAGGACGTAACTAATAACTAACTAAAGTTAGTTATAACTTATCCCTCAACCGTATCTTGAGAAGAGGATTATAAAAGAAGATCCAAGTCATATATGAAAGGGAGGAACATAACATGTGTATTTTTAAAGCCTATGATTTGCTTCAAAGTTCATCATTATACCCTTTTCTATGCAACATATCTGAGATAAAGTAACTTTTGTAAATAGATAAAGGACACATTTATGACAATTAAGTAATATGATTAATTAGCACAGGTATATCTAGGTTTCATTTTTTATGTTATAAATCGATTACCTGAAAAATTTTAAGTTTAATAGCTCATGATGATTGTAGATTTTTAGTTATATGAGTGGAATTTGAACTACTTGGCCCAAATATTGATGAATATTTTGTTGTAAATGACATGTTGTTGATCCATACAAATTTTATTGGTTGTTATATCAAGGATTTATGTACTAAAAATATTGTTTCTCAATAAAATCTAGTTTTTCTTACTAAGATGATCTTCTATGAAGACTCATAACCTATATTTTTAATTTATTTAATTTTTTTTAATTTAAGTAATTAATTTCAATTTAATTACTTTATATTATTAATTTCTAGTCACTAGTTAGATTAAATTGTTTTTCTTAAATCATTAGTCATTTACTTAATAGTTATATTTTTTTTGATAGTTTTGATATTTTAGTTGAAATATTATAGTTATATTTTCCAAGTTATTTGTTTATTTTCAGGTTAGGATTATTATTATTTTTTTAGATAAAATTAATTTGTTGTTGTAGTTTTTATTTACTTTAGATTAAATCAAGTTTTATTAGATTGTTGAATCATTTATGTAGTTCATTTTTAGATTAAATTTAATTTTAATTTTAGATTTAGGTTAGTATTTAGCTTTAAATTTAGTTGTTTGTTGTTTTTCCCTTAGAGTTAGTTTCTTGTGTGATTATGTTAATTGTTATCTCAATTTTCTTCTTTGATATTCATTACAATATGTATTTATATCTTTTAGGTCTTTTTTTCTTTTCTTTTGATATTTTCTTAGAGAAACATGAAGATTCCAATGAATTTGAGTAAAACATAAATATTTATAAGGAACATAAATATTTACTTCAAGAGATTATATTGTTTATAGGTCTTATCTATCAGATAAGTTAGATTATATGTTCACATCTATTTCTTCTATTTTATTTAAATAAAATAATTGATTCATAAAATTATAATGAAGTGTTGATCAATATCTGGCATACTTGTTATTTTCCTAGAATATTTAAAACTTCTTTGTGCAAATTTTAGATCCTTTTTGACCTTTCAAACCTTAACTATTAGGCTGGTAGAATTCCACCTTAACCTTTATGATAGGTGAAAGGGATATATCATTGACATAATAATTTTGACTATCAATAAATTTGGTGACTCTAATGGGGACCCTTTTTAAAGTCTTGTTTTATTATATGTTTTATTTTTAGTTGCCTATGACCATTAGAGGTTCATGCCCTATCATTCAACCCTTATTTGATATCATTTAAGATTAGGTCGATGTCACTTCTACTCTAACTTATTTTTCTTGGTATAATAAACCTTATGATTTACATTATATTATTTAAGTATTTAATGAAGAATTAAAATAAGAATATATTATTGATATTCACACAAATCTTGAACATGAAACACAAATCATATTTAAGATAATAATAATAGAATTAGACTTGATATTGAAGTTATTTAAAATGCTAATCATCAACCTAGAATTTATTTTCTTTCATATTCCATTCATTCTAAAGATTTTAGCTCCTAATGAACATAGTATAAATCAACTTGATCAATTGATTAAAATATATAAAAATTCAAATGAAAGAAGAGTAAACATAATAGTAGAGGGTTCAGGATTTGATTATAGGAGTTTAAAAAAATAGAGATCAAGTTAAAGAAACTAAAAAATAAAATGATTCACAAGAAGACATTGCTTAGACCCTAGTCAATCCTTGGATTCATGGAAATCAAATCAATATTGGGGTTCATCCAATTAAGTTACCTTCATTAAATGGACTCAATGTCCCTAAGTTTTATAGAATCCCTAGTGAGTCATGATAATATCACTTACATACTTTCAAATTAGTTCATGCTACCCTTAGTATTGATAATAAAAAAATTATCTTAAAATTTTCTCATAGACTTTAGAAGGTAAAACATATCAAGAATTTATTAGTCTTCCAACAAGTGTTTTTGATTATATAAGGCATTAAACCAAGGGCCAAACCCTTATAGAAGCAAATGAACCACGAAGCCAATCAACATAAATGATGCCTTACAATAGGGATGACAAGATCAGTGTACCAGCAGACACAACAAACTAAAATAAAACTACAACAGGAAAAAATGAGAGACAGAGAAATCTCTCCTTACATAAACATAGATTTGATGAGGTCATTCGATTTCTCAGTGTTCTCCACATTGATAGCAAAAGAAGTATTACCCAAGTCTTGTAGCATAGACATGTTCAGGAGAATAGAATTCTAGAGCCCAGTGGTAAAGTTTTGCTCCATTTTTTGGATGCAACCCTTCAGGGCAACAATTTTAGCTTTCAAACCAATCTCAATTTCAGTTTCTCATCATCTTCCTCCACATACATCTTTCCCTCTTTTTCAGCATTTTTTGTAATGTCAGCAACATCTTCCACATTAGCCTCAAATTGTCTTGTCTCTTGCTTACCTTCAGTATCCTTAGAGATTTCCTAAACTTCCAATTCTTTGTTCTCCTCCTCCTGGGTGGCTTCCTCCAAGGTGCTCTCTGAGTAGTCAATAAGCCTAGCCTTAGGAGTAGGTTTGCCAGCAATCCACCATGACCATCAAACTCCTAAGGAAAGGCCCTCCTTACTAACCTTAGTGGATAGATGGGATTTACTACCTTGACCCCTAGTGGTCCTACAAGTATTTTTAGGAGTCCCCATAGTGGTCCCCCCAATACCTTCTTCACCAGCATAAAACTTCCTCTTCTTGCCCTTCATACTCACAAATGAGCTAGGGGTGTCTACGGGGGTCTCCTCAAAAGTAGAAAAGGAGACTTCTTTAGTTTTGGTAGAGACAGGGAAAGGACAAGGCTCTTTAATAGCATCACCAATAAATGGGTTAGAATAAATTTCCCTGCTATCAATTCTAATAGTCTTGGATGGCTCAAGGGCACAGTGGAAATTATATAAATATAAAATGGGGCCCTAATGGAGGGGGATAGGATTCATATCAAGTTTTTTTTCCAATTTTGTTCTCACCCTAAGGACAGAATGTTCTAGGGAGGAGAGCAAATAAAAGGGAAAACTGATGAGAGAATTATACCTGAAATGATTTAAAAGGGGGAGATGATAATTATAGAACCTGGTAAAATTTCCCTCCATCATAAAATACTTCATGAGGATGAAGTACACTCCGTCCCATGGCTCTGGCAATTTGGCTCAATCAAATCCTCTGAGAAACAGCTTCTGGCTGGAGAGGTCTGTGATTTTTGTTTTATGTTATAGCTTCATCCCCTACATCGACATGCCTATAGCCATAGCTATCACCTTTTCAAAAATCTCAAAGCTAATTCCTCCAATAGTGACTCATCATTTTAGCCAAGACCTTATGAATTATTCAGATAGGTTTTCATCAAACCCATTGAGCCTCTCTAGGTAGGGGCTAATCCCACCCTCTTTGCAGTAGGGCCAGACCACCAGGTTGTCTTTTTACTCATAGAAAGAGACTAGTTCCATTCAAATTTTGTCACCCCCCATTTTGGATTTACAAAACAAACCAAGAGAATTCCCAATTTTTACCTTTGTAGTTGAAGTAGCTTCAAGCCCTTTCTCTCGAATATGCATAATGATAATGTGATGGCACATAATTCATAGTATCATTCAGAGATGAAATTTACTCCTTCCATGCTTAAACATCATTTTTCAGTGATCTCCATAATGAAGTTCGCTCGCCTTAACAAATTGGTACAATAAATCAAAAATGATTATCAAAAGAGTATAATAGGCCCCAAACTCTGATATCCATGTCAACAGCCTCCAAAGGGACCACATAATAGAGTTATCCTTCCAATATGTCCAACTCATCCTTAACAAGTCATTTCATTTTAGATAAGATCCCTAATATTTAAAGGGATATGATCTATTTGGTGCCAACATCGCCAATTTGAAAATTGTTGGTTGAGGTTGGCACAAGCATCAGTAACATTATTTTCCTCTCTATAAATATGTGAAATATCAACTCTGGTAAGCTTCTATAGAAGAAATTAAATATCCATAATGATATATTTTAACTTAATGCCCACATTCAATGCTTTGTTAACTGCATCGATAATTTTAGTCCCCCTGGATACTCAAATTCCTTATACCTAGGGATATAGCCAATTTTATTCCCCATAGGAGAGCAGTTGCTTCAGTATAGTTATTACTCTAGTAGCCTATTCCACTAGAATATATAGCAATCATCCACCCTTTGTAATTTCTTATAATCCCTCCCCCACTGGCTTTACCATCAGACTTGGAGGCCCCATCAAAGTTAAGTTTCATCTAGTTAGGCTTCAATGGATTCTATTTAGTATTAAGTCTCTGAATAATTTTGGAATTATTATAAGTAGGAATATGATTTAGTACCTTCCATTTATCCGTAATTTATTCTTATTCTTGAGTTAGGGGTTTCTCCACAGTATGTATATGATCAATGGTGACACTTTCCAAAAGAGTCTTAATAAAAGAAGTGAACACCTGAGAGGCATTTCTAGTAGTATCCCTAAAAATTTTATGGTTGTGCTCTTTCCATAAAATCTAACTCAAACAGGGTAGAGTTTGATTCCATAATTCCATGAGCCAAGGATGAGAAAAGGTAGGATTCTAGCTGATAATGACTTCCTTAAGGTTAGAGTTATAGACCCACTCAATACTAAAATTATTTAGGATTACTCCCCAAAGTTCCTAGGCAAAATCATAGTGTATGAAAATGTGAGAAACTGTTTCCTCTTTTAAATAGCACAAATAACATTTGTTGACCAGGGTAAACCCTCTCTTCTGAAGGTTGTCTTGGGTTAATATTTTGTTATGAGCATAAGCCCGCCAAAACATGTTGATTTTTGGTATAATTTTATAGTTCCAAACTTTTTTCCATATCTCTTTATTCTGAGCCTCAGGAATTAGCAATTGATAAGTAGACTTGACATAGAACCATCCATTCTTATCTGGCCACTAGTACTATTCATATTCTCATGGGAAGAGAGGGATTCTGATCCCTTGAATCAACTATTGAATATCTAGAATTCTAGGGAAGAGCTCAAGCTGATGATCACAACAATCTGATAGATTTTTCTAGCTCCTTATGCCATTGTTGTTATCCATGTAATTACTGACTTTATCTCCAAAAAACTGAGTAGTAATGTCAGTAATTTCTCTATAGTTTACCTATGTGATAAGAGCCTTATCCTTTACCCAAATCTCAATCTAGAATTTAATATGCCAGCAATTTCCCAATTTCCATCTAATTCCTTGCTTAAGAAGGCTTCTACTTTTTAGCATTTTATTACATATCACAGATCCTTGGGGTAACCCTACCTGTTGAATAAATTTGGAACCATTAGTACTATGAATATATTTGGCATACATTATTTCCCCCAATCATTATTTTTATGAATTAAGTTCCAGTTGATTTTAGAGAGAAGGGCTTTGTTCATGTTCCTGATGGATCTAATATTGAGGCCACCATTTGATTTTGGAAGACACACTTTTTCCCATCTGACCAAAGATATTCTCTATTTATCTTCAAGTCCCATTCATAATAATTTTCTTTGAATCTATTCCAATTTGTCAGCAAAATATGCATGTATTTTAAAGAGAGACAGGAAGTAGGTAGGAATCCCTTGTAGAGAGGCTCGAAGAAGTTGTAGTTTGTCTACACTGTTGAGAAGTTTCCCTTTCCATCCAAGAAGTTTCTTCTGAGTTATTTATAATATACCATTCCAAAATCTTGGAGATACCTCTTTGACCATGAGGGGAAGTCCCAAATAGGTAGTAGGTAGAACAACTTCAGCACAATCTAGGATGTCAATGATTTTTTGTCTAAGGTCATTAGGAGTATTAAAGAAGTACACATTACTTTTTCAGAGATTTATGCTTTACCCAAACTCTATGGCATAGTTATTTAGAATATTCTTCCATATCCTAACTTTAATCACTGAGGAGATGCCAAAAAGAATGGTATCATCCACAAACTACTGCACCACTATAGGGGAAGGGAGGAAGCAGGTAAGCCCACTATATGTTTAGAGACTATATTAGCTTGTATGTATCTCACCAGTGCCTCCACCATTATGATGAATAAGTAAGGGGAGAGACGATCCCCCTGGTGGATTCCTCTCAAAGAAGAGAAGAAACCTCTAGGGACCCCATTGACCAAAATTGAAAATTTTGCAAAAGAGACAGTGTTCCATATCAAGCAAGACATTTTACCATTAAACCCAAATTTCCTGATGACTTGGAATAGAAAAGTCCATGAGACCCTATCATATGCTTTGGAAATGTCTAGCTTAAGAGCCATACTAGGGATTCTACTCTTGTCCATGGAATGAATAGTCTCATGAGTGGAGATCACTACATCAAGAATTTGTCGACCTGGGACAAAGCCTTTTTGAGCAGGGGAAATAATTTTGTCTTAAAAAGGTTGAATTCTCATAACCAACACTTTAGTGTAGAGCTTATAAATAGTGTTACATAGATTAATAGGTATGAAATGTATAAGGTGTGTGGGCTGCAACTTTTTAGGAACAAGTAATATAAAAGTATTATTAGCTTATTCCAAAAGTTTACTTGATTTGAAGAAGTCATGGACAACAGCAGTAAGATCCATTCCCACTATATCCCAATATTCCTAGAAGAATATAAGAGGGAAGCCATCAGGACTTAGGGCTTTGAAAGAACCCATAGAGAATAAAACAACATGAAATTCCTCCTCAGATATAGGCCTTAACATCTCCAGGTTGTCTTCCTCAGTTATCAAATAGGGGATTTTATCAATGAATTGATTCATAGTTCCATCATTCCCATCATCATTAGTTTGTTCAGTTATCAAATTTTGAAAGAATATCCTGGCTTGTTCCCCTATCTCATTATCTTTACTTATAATGTTAACATTATCCAAACATAGCTTTGTTATGGAGTTATCCTTCCTGTGTTTCATGGCTGAGAGATGAAAGAAGGCCATGTTCTTGTCTCCCTCTTTGAGCCACTAAACTCTAGATTTTTGTTTCCAAAAAACCTCTTCTCTGTCCATCATCACTTTGAAAGATATTAAAGATTAGTTAGAGTTATGTTTTGGTAAACCAAAAAAGAATTTAGATTCAATTAATGAACTAATTAATATTTAGATTGATCTAGGTGAAACCATTTATGGGTTCATAAGTAAATTTGCTAAATTCCACCAAAAAATTCTACCTAACGTTAGACCATTTAAAATTTATCAAAATTGTATTTTTGTAATTATTTACCTTTAAAGTATAAAATGGCTATAGAGGATAAAGATATTAAAGATTATAATGAAACTGCAAATTTTTGTATATAATATGAAAATAAATTAAAATGAGTTGGTTTTAATGATAGAACTACAATAGGTGTAAATTTAGATAATGCAAAAATTTTAAAATCCATTTATAATATTAGTAATGAACTGGCCATCATCAAGTGGTAATTAAATGACAAGACATCTTCATCAGGTAAGTCATCATTTACTTCAAAAAATAAAATTGAATAGAAGTTTCTTTATTACAACATTTGTGAACTAGATTATGATCCAAATACGTATATAGTTGTTAAAAAATTCAAAAGATATATTCAAATAAATGAAAGTATCTCAATTGATTTAGATGATAATATAAACATGTGTGGGATTAGTGAATATTTGGATGACATCAAAACTAAAAATGCTTATGTTGTTAATATTAGACAAAAATATTATTTTAATTCTAATATAGCTAAAAATAATCAACATTCTTCTCAAAATCAAGATAAAGGTAAGAATATATAGAATAATGCATAAGATAATATTGCAATGAATTATAAACATAATGATCCTTTATTCACAAGTTTTAATAACTTCAATATACTAATTATAATCCTAAAAATTATACTCATATATGTCATCCAGATATAAGGACTTATGATGATTTATCTATTATAAAAGTAGGATTTTCATTATTACATGCTGCTAGTTTTCTAGGACAACTTGAAAAAATCAATGAGGCCATTAAAAATCCAAATGTTAAAGATGTTTTAGGATGGGAAAAAAATAATGAACATCACCAGTCATCATTTTTTACTTAGATATATGACCATCCTAAAAATTACATACCACTATTTTATATAGCTATCAAAATTATTGATAAAGTCATACATAACTATATTTTAGATATAGGTGCATCAAAGAATATTTTGCCAAAATTTATCATTGATCAAATAAGTATCTCTTATGAAATGCATAATATAAAGCTTACATATTTTGATTCACACCAAACAAAAAGTTTTGGTAAGTTTTGAGATCTTGTGATTAATTTTTTGCAAGATGAAAGGGTCATATGTATGACCAACATTCAACTTCTAAATATTTATAGAAAATATGTAATTATTTTGGGTAGATACTGGTCTAAATCAATTAGGGCATTTTTTGGAAAAGATATTACTTGGGTTCTAACTGAAAATAAAAAATTTTTTATTCAAAGGGAAGACTGGTCTAGTAATCTTATTGACTCTATACCTCTTACTATTGCTTATGTTGAAATATGAATTGATACATATGATTTATTGACCCTTAATGAAAATACACAACAATAGAAAAACATATTTTTTAGCTGTGATTTATGGACCTTATATTTTTAGGGTGCTTATTCACAAGCTAGAAGTAGTGCATGAATTTGTCTCATTTCTCCTATAGGTATATTTTTTTGTTGTGCTTATAAATTATCTTTTAATACTAAAAATAATATGGTAAAATTTTAATCCTTGTGTATTAGTTCATAAAAGGTGATAAAATTAAATGTTAAATAATTAGAGGTCTTTAGTGATTCTAAATTAGTTATTGGACAGGAAAGTAAAGTATATAAAACAAACCAAACTCGTCTTCATCAATATACTCAGAAGGTTTTGTCCTTAATTGAAAAATTTGAAGCTTTTATTATCATCCATATTCTTAGGTGATTCAATATTCGAGTTAATAAACTTGTTTTTTTTGCTTCTAACCCTTCCATGAGTGATATAGAAACTATTGTTAAGTTCTCATTTTTAGAGATTTTCAAACTTAAAATTCTTGACTTAAATGAAAAATTACCTATTTTTTTATTATGATGAACTTATTGATGACTTTAAAGGAAATTATTTTAATAATGATGATTATATTCTTAATTATGGAGACTATTTACGGTAAAATACTAGTAAGTTATCAGCTAGTTTAGTGAGTTTAGAATACATGTTTACTCCACATGATCAGTCTAATATCTCATGTACAAAAGAAACTTCTAGGATAATTATTGGAGATACCATCCCAATAAATATTATAACTAAATAAGAACCAAAGTTTTTTTGTTTGGGAATTTAATGTACACCTAATGAGAAGGTTGTTTAAGGAATTTATTAATATTTTTTTTTGGTCCTATAAAGATTGAAAGGGGTATGATTTTAATTATATAAGACATGAATCTCTTATTAATCTTGGTATTAAACACATTAGGTAAAAAATATGAAGGATAATCCCTTGGCTACAAGACATCATTAGTAAAGAGCTTTCTAAAATGTTTGATGGTGGTGTCACTTTTCCTATAACATATTCTAAATGGGAATCTAATCTAGTACTTGTACATAAAAATAATTGAGACATTAGACTTTGTGTATATTTTAGAAATATAAATAATACTAGTGTAAAGGATAATTTTCCTTTTCCAACTATTGATTAAATTATGCAACAAATTATAGGATATGAAATTATGTCTTTACTTGATGGATCTTCTGGTAATAATCAAATATTTGTTAATCTAGATGATAGACACAATAAAAATTTCACAACTTGGAGAAGAAATTTTGCCTTTAATAAAATGTCTTTTGGTCTCATAAATGCAAGATCAACCTTTCAAATAGTTATGCATGTAGTTTTTGATGATTTAATCAACATTTTCATTTAAGTCTACTTAGATGACCTTACAGTTCATTCTAAAAATAAAAAGAAATGTCTACATTATTTACATGAAGTATTTTGAAAAGTATATAATATATGATATTTCCCTTAATATTAATAAATTTGTGTTTAGTGTTATTGAAGACAAGCCATTAGGAAATGATATTTTTAAAAATGGTATTTTAATTGATCATGAACATGTTAAAGCAATCAAGCAACCATAGACACCTAAAGATCATTTTGGTCTTAGATATTTCTTTGTAAACATTAATTTTGTGCTTAAGTTTATATCATATTTTTCTGATAAATTAAATCCTTTACATATTTTGTTAAATAAAAACTAATCATATGTGTGGGATACAGAAGTTGATTCTACTTTTAATAATATTAAAAATGTCATTGCAAATACACCTATGATTGCTAAAACTAGTTTTTCTAATCCTTTAATTATCTACATTAAAGTAACAGATAAATAAATATGTGTTTTAATAACATAAAAATATATAAATAATGATGAAAAACCTATTAAATATATGAGTCAAGTTTTGAAAGACATAAAAACTAGGTACCCTCTTATCGAGCAATTCATTTTATCTTTGGTTTATTTATTAATTAAATTTCATCATCTCTTGATTGGAAATAAAGTTATTTTAAGATCCAATGTACCTATTTTATCTTCTCTTTTAAAACAAACCACTATTCAAGGAAGGTTGGCAAAGTCGATTTTAAGAATCTAGGAGTTTGACCTTGAGTTTCAAACATTTAAAATCATTAAAAGGAATGAATTATTAAAAAAATTGTCTTAAAATGCTTCCTCAAGTATTAATGTTTTAATTTTATCTATTTATGAATATTTAAATGCAGAATCTCATTTTTAGTATATGAAGGTAACTAATTTTTTAAAAACTTTTTACATTTGGACTTGAAATGAAAGATTATAACTATTTAATAGTTTAGGATAATTGGTATCATGATCTTGTATATTAATTTCAAAATCAAGGATTCCTTAAAAAATTGAATAAAAGACAAAGGTCATTGAGAGTGTAGAATTTAAAATTATGCCTACTAGAAAACTTTTTGATATATAAAAATCATGATGGCATATTTTTAAGGTGTCTCACTTGTGATCAAATCTATAAAGTTATTAAGGGTTGTCATGAAGGTATTTGTGGTGGCTATTATGTTGCAGAAACTATAGGTTATAAGATTTTATGTGTAGGTTATTATTGGTCTATTGTTTTAGGATACTTATAAATTGGTACACTCTTATATGCCTTATCAATTATTTGTTCGTAGGGATAGATTACTAGTAATGTCTTTAAATCCTATAATATATGAAAAACTATTTAATAAATGGGGAATTGATTTTATATAATTTACATTCATCCTCCTTATTCTACTGACCATAGATATCTACTAACTACAAGCATTTATTTTTAAAAATGGTCTAAATCAAAATCTCTAAAAATTTTGGTTGCATTTAAAGTTATTTCATTCCTTGAAAATTAATTTTGTTATAGATTTGGTGTTCCTTACGAGATTATTTTAGATAATGGTCCTCAATTTGTTCCAAATGAATATCTATTTTAAATATTCTATTATTTGTAGTCATTCTTCTAATTATTACACTGAAAGAAATGGATAGGCTGAGTCTATGAATAAAAATATGATTTTTATTATGAAGGAAATAGTTTGTGAGAATAAAATAAATTTACATATTAAGATATTTGAGACATTATGGTTGATTGAATTATTGTTAAAGTATATACAAGACATTCTCCTTTCATGCTAACTTATGGTTTTGAAGCTACATTACCAATAGAGCTATAAATCTCATGTGCTCATATTTCTTTACAATTTTTATCAGAAGATAAAAATTTAATTAAACAAAAACTTAATGATTTATTAGCATTAGATGAAAGTAATGTTAATACCTTGAAAAAGTTGGAAGAATCTTAAATAAAGTTGAAGAAATATTTTGATAAAAAGGTTTCTAGTAAAACATTTAAATTTGATGATCTTGTTCTTTATTAGGATAAATACCATGAAAATTCATGTAAACATAATAAGTTTGATTCAATTTAGTTAGGACCATATAATATTGTTGCTATACTTGGATAAAAAAATCATTTACAAGATATAAAATTAAATTGGCTACATTATTCAATCAATGGACATTATTTAAAATTGTTTCATCAAAAGCTATTTTATTTGTTTGTTTTCATTTTATTTGTTTCCTTTTTGACTTGCATTTCTATTATGTTGTTATTTTATTTTGATTGGATCAATGATGGTTACATCAAAAAAATTATTCATCAGAATGAATGAAAAATACATTGATATTGCTATATTTTTGTAAGTCTACTATCATGATAATATAGTTTACATGACATAATTCATATTGTTCTTTATAAATTAGCTTGAGTTGGTTATTAATGTGTTTAAAGTAGTACTTATTTTTATAATTTATGTTTAAATATTTTACAATTGATTGTTTATTTAGCCCAAAATTCTTTATCTAATCTATCCTTTTCTTCGTGACATGCTAATCAAACACTTCATCCCTTAAAAATAACTTTATTATTCAAGTTTTTCATGTCTATCTTTCTAAGAAATGATTAACATAGATCATACTCTCAGGTGTTTTATTTTTAAATAGGACTTTTTTTTCTACCTCATTTCATTTTTTAAATCAACGAGAAAGGTTTTCAGTGTTGTGCCTATTTTTTACACCCCCCTCTTTTTCTTTTCAAAAATAAAGTGTTTAAATGATTCTATCATATTGATGACTTATGTCATGACATCTAAAACTACTAAGTAAGGGTCTTAATGCATTACATCATTTGAATATTCATTATTATGTTGAATGTTTATTATGACTATTACATTTAATGAAATTATTAATCAACATTATAAGTGGTTTCGAAAGTATTAAGTGGATTTAATGAAAATATTTAGTATGAACAAAATTTGCAAGTGAACGGTTTTTTGATCATGTGAATACAATGTTAAGTGGTTAATTTTATAAGCATTCATGGTTTGATGCATGAATTGATTAATAAAATGATAATTTTTACCATGAGGTTATATGTTGAAGGATCTATGATTAACATTATTTATATTAAATAATGTTTAAGTTGTGATATATTTTGATATATAAATTATACATATAAATTTTGATTGATTTAGGTTTGAATTATATTTAAACCTAATTATTTTTTAACCTATGTTTTTGAAACTAAGACCTAAAAGCCAAATGTTTATGGATTGAAACTTTAAATCTAAGGGTCGAATGTTATTAGGCTTATGTCGTAATGTTATTATTGGGTTCATATATTGTACCCTAGCTAAGCAAGGGGATTTTTCAAGTCCTCTTACACAAATCTATTCCAGCATGGGAATGAAACTAGGGTATGGGTCACCTAAATTTAAGTCAAACCTATATAGAAGGTTAGATTCCTTATAGATATATCACCTAAAATAGATCTACACTAACCATTGCTAGGAAAAGAGGAGAGAGAGTAACAATAATATATAAAATCATGTAAAATGAGGTGATACACAAGTAATTGGAACACTTATAATTTTCACAAAACACACTATAATAAACATTCAAAACTAAATAATATCTATCTCACATAAGTATTTCACAATAAGTCATTGACCAACTATCAAACTAGCATGAGAGGGTAGTTATCCACTTCCAAAATAAATAATGAACTGTAAATTGCACTTAGAATATCCTATGAGAACTACCATGAAATTCATGAAGGTGAGAAAACTTATCCATAGACAAGTAAAATACATTCACTTAACCAAAGTACATGAGTTCATAGAAAACACTTTAATCTAGCTTGTAAAATGATGGATTTCAGTCTTTATTGCATCAAAAGGTGTTACAGTACAAATTTTGGTATAACCTAAGCAAGCCAAAGCATAAGAGTCTATTATATAAAAATTTAAGAGTTTTATTTCTAAAAATTATAGAGAAAGCTAAAATGTGGTAGAAGATGGAACATTTATATAAAAAGGGAAGGAGAGAGAGGGAACTGTGATGTATTATCACACATTCAAGGATGTTGACTCATGACCCTATCAATAATGAACCAATTATTAAAATTTATGTAAAATAATTAAATGCCCATTTTCCTTATCCATATATCAAGTATCCTTTTTTCAACTCCATGTCATTATCTATTTGATCTACTAATGAGGACCAAGTCTTGGAATTAATATAATTATACCACATCTGCTTTCGATGGCCATATGTACCTGCTCATTGAAAATGTGACCCTATTGATAGGAAAAACACCTTTTCATGATCACATTTATGTTTGTATTTATTTCAAATTGAACTTAATTCCATTATATATTAAAACTAATCCAAATTTTTGTTTTCACATAGTCACAATATCCATGGAAATCTATAGATTACTTAGTCCTATTTCAACACTATTAGTCCATCTTCAATCTCTGTATTAGGCCCAAAAAGACCTATTTTACCTCTAAAACCTTCTGAGAGATGATAAGATAATGTATATAAGATCCTCCATATAAAATTAATGAATATGTTAATGAAATGACTCTACAACAGGGTTGATAGGTTTTGAATTATCGACCAAAGGTCTTGTTTAAACTTTAATGGTGATAGAGCTTTATTATTCACCACCTTGACTATATAACTATGTCTATTATTGATCAAGCTATAATGGGAATATGAATTTTTAAAATTTTGTTTGTCTAGGTCAAAAATTGGTTTTTTGACCTCCACTAGAAGCTTTTTTGGATTTCCCCTTTGTGCATTGGTTATTGATTGGCAACTCAGACCTTTTTCATTGTGCCAAATTATCTTTGTTCCTATTAGTTCTAAAAGATTTTGTAGTTAGTTTGTTGACTATTTTTGCCTCCTGCACACCATAGATCTACCTTTTATGATTTAACATAGATAATTGATTTCTTACCATCGAAGATATTTTAACTTTTTGACTCGAGCTCATACCATCAATCTACCTGTATGAAAGAACATGAGCTCTTGATCTTGCTCAGACCCACCATTTAAACCAAAATGATTAATTCATGAGGCCCAAAATTTCAATTTGTGTCATTTTTTGAAATTAATTTAAACATGTTTGACATCCACATGACCATCATAATTTAAACCCCATTTTTTAATCTTAAATTTGACATTTTCTCACCCATCATTGGCATTCACAATGCCATCATTGATGTCTATAAGCCTATTAGAATTTAAACCCCAATGGTATTTTTACTGATCTTTATTTTGATGTTTGCACACCCATTATTAATATCCATGATAATATTAATTACATCCATGATAAAATTGTAAATTTAACCCAAATGGTTTTTTCATGGGGCCTAAATTTGATGTCTATGTGAATGTTTAACACTACAAGTTAAACTTTAGAGATTCATAACTTGATCTAGAGATCTTATCAAGTCATTAAAATTATAAAGAATGTTCTTAGCATGTATTAATATATGTCCATGTGACCCTTTTGATTGTAGGGGATTTTTTTAATCAAACTTTGTAAAATACACAAGTGGACTAGTCTACTCATTTTTGCATGACATCCTAATGATGGTCTGGTCTCTTAAAATCACCAAATTTACATTTTAATCTTATTTTAAATGTTTCAAAAGGTTAAAATTTATATTTTATCTCATTTTGAAGTCTATATGATCTTTGTGACATTAGGTCACTATTCAATCAAGACTTAGTTTGTCTTCTTGATCTGATTTAGGCACATTTTGGTATGTAGGCCAAATTTAGTTAACATCTTTGGTGACTCAACTGGGTAACATACCTATTATGATTGAGAACCATTTAAATGATACATGTACCAATTATAAGATACATGGACCATTTACAAGACTAATTTGATCCATGACTACAAGAAATCCTTTTGACTTGCAAAGACAAAGAATTCCACCAAAAAAAAAGGAAACAAACTATAAAGGGAAACTAACTTATTGAATAACTATGCAACAAAGCACTTATTTGGGAAAAAAGAAAATAAAAATAAACTAACTAACCATGACAAAACATGATCCACCTAGATCAAAAGGTAAATTCATAAATTCACTCACTCTAAGAAATGGTACAACTTGCAAAACAACTTGTTCATTGAGAATGACCTTTGATGAGCCACTCTTATTACTAAATAATTATCTTAATATCTCCTCAAGTGAGTCATCAATATAAAAAAAGTCACCAATAAAGACAAACTCATCTAGTACTTCCAAATCTTTCTCATACTTCTTGTCAACTATAACCTTGTCAAGTGATATCTCATCTATGCATTATTTTGGAGTGAGTTCATGTTTCTTTCCATCTATTACAAGTTCATCAAGCTCTTTAAGGAGATTTTAATATTCAACCCCAGATGTATCATTATATTTAGTAAGCCAATGAAAAAAATTCTCATAAAAATACTCTTTAATGGAAAACTTATCCCCATAATGCTCTTCAATCTCTCGAAAAGACTCAAGGTATAACTATGAATCATCTTTTTATTCCTTATTTTGATCAACTTGAATAGGATTAGCTTGAATTGTATCTTGATATTTCTTAATAAGAGATATCTCAAACTCATTTATGACTTCAACTTGTAATATCTCATGAAGTTCTTCCACATCAAGACTAGCCTTGTCATTCTCAACTATAATCTAAAGTGAAGTATCAATGAGAAAATATTCCTCATACACACTTAAAATAATTTCATTCACACTCTCCATGAAATTAAATTGTAATTGTAACCTCTTTCTCTATCCTCAATAGAAAAATCTCCTCTTAGGGAAGGGAGATGGTGGGAGGGTGATTAAATTAATTTATTTGAGAGGAAATATGAAGCATGGAAGGTTGGTCATGATCATATTTTTTGATATTGGGAACAATGAAATCATTTATGGAATCTTGAAGAGGAGGGAAAGATAAATTTTTGAATACCTCTATATTTTGTTCCTTCTACTTGGCCATTACCCCATCAAAATCTTAAACCTCCTTGTCCTAATGGATAACTTGAACTTGAGGTACAATTAAGGAAGAAGTGGAACTACAAAGAGGTTTAGTCTATTAAATAGGCTCTTGAATCTAATTATGAAGCTCTCTTGACTCAAACCGAGCTTGGCTAAGGATTTCATGAGAGTAAGAAACATAAGAATATTGGTAACGAATACAAGAGTGTTCTTGAGACAACTAGTTCAAATAAATTTTATACCTCTCCCAAGCCTCCATCTTCTCTAATAAAAGATTACAAAAATCTTTCCTCTCCTCTAGATCATTGCATATATTCTAAAATACACCATTCACTTCTTCATATTGAGAGTTTGAACACACTTTTCTTGTATATGCTAGAATTTTGAGCTCTATCTCATCCATTATTTCTTAGAAACAAGTATAATCATATGAAACATCATATTCATATGGGAAAGTTTAAATATTTTCCTGAGATTGATATGGTGCATAAGGAAGGTAAGATTCATACTCTTGATAATAAGGATCATGAAAAACTTGCCAAGGCTCATTATAGCTTTGATAAAAATCTTAGAAATACTAATAATGCTCATAAAAAATATCATGTAGATCATGAAAAGACTGAAATTATCCATCATAGGGATGATAAGGAAGATTGCATAGGTATTCTCCTCATACATAGCCATAAAAATAGCATCAAGATAGTGCAATAAAATTAGACTTACTTAGAAACTTTGCCTAGACTATTAGAACCAATTTCTTGGGCTCAGAGTCACCAAATTATTCACAAATAATGTTCATATAACTAAAATTTCATCAAGACTAAATCCAATGAGTCCCACTGGGCATGTCAAAACTATTGATTTCCTAGATTGCACCCTAGATGAGTAAGGGGTTTGTTCAAATCCTCTTACATAAATCTAGTCCAATATGGGAATGAACCTAGGCTATGGGTCACCTAAACTTGGGTCAAACCTATAGATAAGGATATCTTTATTTTATATCTATCACCTAACCTAGATCTAAACTAACCACTGATAGGAAAAGGAGAGAGAGAGTAACAATAATATATGAAAAGCATGTAAAATGAGGCAATACACCAGTGATTGGAACACTTATACTTTACACAAGATACACTATAAGACACATTCAAAACCAAATAATATAAGTCTCACATAAGTATTTCACAATAAGGCATTGACCATCTATCAAACTAGCATGAGAGGGTAGATATCCACTTCTAAGCTAAACAACAAACTATAAATTACACTTAGAATGACCTGTGAGAACTACCAATCACTTAATTAAGGTGAGAATACTTATACATAAACAAGGAAAAAACCTTTACTTAACCATAGTATATAAGTTCATAGAACACACTTCAATCTAGCTTGTAAAGTGATGGAATTCAGTTTTTATTGCATCAAAAGGTGTTATAATGTAAATTTTGGCATAGCCTTAGCAAACCAAAGCATAAGAGTATTATTCTCTAAAAATGTAAGAGATTTATTTTTAAAACTTATAAATAGAGATAAAATGTGGTAGAAGATGGAACATATATAGAAAAGGGGAAGGAAAAAGAGGGAATTGTGATGTATTAGCACACATTCAAGGACACTGACTCATGACCCTATAAAGATTGAACTAATTATTAAAATTTATGTAAAATAATTGAATTCCCATTATCCTTATACATCCTCTAGGTATCTTTCTTAGAAATCCATGTCATTATCTATTTGATCTACTGATGAGGACCATGTCTTGGAATTGATAAAATTATGCCACATCTACTTTGGGTGGCCATAGGTACCTGCTCATTGGAAATGTGACCTTATTGATAGGTGAAACACCTTTTCATGATCACATTTACAATTATATTTTTTTGAATTTAACATAGGTAAATTATATATGAAAACCAATTCAATTATTTGTTTTCACATAGTCACAATATCAATAGAAATATGTAGACTACTTAGTCTTGTTTTAACACTGTTAGTCCATCTTTGATCTCTGTATTAGGCCTAAGAAGACCCATTTTACTTCTAGAACCTAATGAGAGCTAATAAAATACTTTATAAATATATCCTCCATCTAAAATCAATGAACATGTCAATGGAATGACCCTACAATAGGGTTGACAAGTTCTAAATTATCAACCAGATGTCCTATTTAAACTTTAATGGTGACAAAATTTTATTATTGACCATCTTGACTGTATGTCTATGTTTTTTGTTGACCGAGCTCTATTGGTGATATGGTTATTTAAAAAAAAATCCTATGTCAAAAAATGGTTTTTTTTACTTTCATTGAAATATTTTTTTGGATTTCCCCTCTGTTCATTGGTTGTTTATTGCCAACTCGAACCTTTTGTATTGTGCCAAACTATCTTTGTTCCTATTGGTTCTAAAATATTTTGATATTAGCTCCTTGACCTTTTTTTATCTCTTTCATACCATATATTTTCCTTTCATGATTGAATTTAGATCATTTATTTCTTTCCATCAAAGATATTTTGACCTGTTGACTCAAGATATCAATATCGATATACCTATACAATAGAATGTGAGACCTTGATCTTGGTAGGACCTACCATTTGAACTCAAATGACTAATTCATGAGGCCCAAAATTAATGTCTGTGTTCCCTTTTTTTATTTTCATGTGAACATGTGTTGATGTCCATGTGATCATCACAATTTAGACCCCAATGGTTTTTTGTTATGTTTTAAATTTGATGTCTACACACCCATCATTGGCATTCATGTGCCCATTATTGACGTCCATAAGCTTGTTAGAATTTAAAACCCAAAGGTATTTTTATTGATATTTATTTTGATGTTTGAATTCACATCATTGACATTTTTGAGACCATAAATTGAATCCATGAGACCATCATAATTTAAACCCCAATGGTTTTTTCATAGGGCTTAAATTTGATGTTTGCATGAACGTTTGACACTGCAAGTTTAAATTTAGAGCTGCATAGATTGAGATAGAGATCTTACCAAGGAATGAAATTTTTAGATCATGGTCTCAACATGAATGAATACATGTCCATGTGAACCTTTAGCTTTTGTATGATTTTTGATTAAAATTTTTAAAATGCACAAGTGAACTAGTCTGCTCATTTGTACATGACATCCTAATGATGGTCTAGTCTTTTAAGTTCACCAAAATTTCACTTTAAGCCTATTTAAAATGTTTTTTAAGGTTATAAATTCTATGTGATCTCTTCTTAAAGAATATATGATCCTTGTGACATTGGATCACTATTTAATGAAAACTATACTCGACATCTCGATTTGATTTAGGCACATTTCGGTATGTAGGCTAAATTTGGTCAATAGTTACTAAGGGCTAAGGTGGTAGAATGAAACCTAATTTTAACCTAGGTAATAAAGTTAATTTGAGTTCAAAGCAAAGGTCTTAAATTATGAAATCTAGTAGTTTTATTGTTTAAATTCTTTGGAGATATGGTGATTATATTGGAGATTGAGTTTAGCTCATGTTATTTATGGGATTTAAGATTGAGGTACATGCATAGTTTAAAAGAATTTAGTAATGGATATGGTGGTAACATTAGTCATGATTAACTTAGCCAAAATTACTAAAATAAATGGATAGACTGGTGAAAGGTAATGAAAAAATTGGTAGCCAATGTAATTGAAACACGTAAGCCATAATAGTTAATGTTATTCAAAATAATATAAAAGGCATTTTAATTTGAATCATTTTCATTATTTGGCAAGCTCTGGGTAGAAGTAACATTCTAAAATCAAGGTAAACATTTGGAAAGTTTGTAAACTTGAAAAATGGGTAAGCTTTTTGGAATTTATCACTTTCAGTGTATGTCTTTGAATGATTTAAATTATTTGATGAATTTATATATAGTCATTCATAAGGAGTTTGTGATGTTATTTTTGTTTGAGCGTGATGTTTGGTTATAAGTTTCATTTGGAAAATGGTGTAGACTTTGATTATGAATTGTTATTTTTTGAAAATTATTAAGATGCATGTATTGATTTATTTGATTCCATGAGGTTTGTAGTGAAGTTTTGTTGGTATAAGCATGTAGTGTATATTTATTAAGTTTTATTTAAAAAATAAAATGCATGTTCAGAATGTGTATTATGTGTGTTTGTCTAGTTATGAGGTTTTATCTAGATGATAAACGTAGACTGACTACATATTTATTATTGGTTTGAAAAAAATTTGGTACATGCAATATTTTGTTTAATTATATGATGTTAAAAATGTATAAGATGACTTTCAACTTTTGGGGTTGACTAACATTTGGCAAAGACATGGGTTTTGTTGCTGTCTAGTAAATTTTGAATAAAATGTTAAAAGTTGCATGGTTTATTTTTTCATATTGATATTAGGTTTTGGAAAGTTAATATGATAATTTTGTGATGACTAATAAATTTGGATGAGACACAAATAATGCATATCTAAACATTGTTATAGTTTGTGTTGCATTTTAGAAATAAGCATGTAATCTATCTTTTTCATTTGGAAATGTTAAAAGTACTTAGATATGTTAAAGAGAGTTGATTCATTGATTTTTATTTTAATCAGTATTTGGTTTTGGTCATGAATTATGATAGTTCTTGTCTAGTTTTGATTACAAATGTTAATGGTAGATAGATATAGAAAATCGGTTTTGCATGAAAATGTTGGGTTTTCAATTAAGAGTTGGCTTATCTATATATAAATTTGAAGATGGTGAAAATTTTGTGAAAGAAAGCACATATGTTTTTAGGTGATGGTTTATTTTCTTACATGCAAGCTTTAATTAAGAAAATATAATTATTTTTAGATAAGGTTTTACTCATAATATGAAGAATATGTTCTATTAAAAATTTTGTTTCTATATTATGAACATTTCTAGGATGAATAAAGTCTCTTGATTCAACATGGTTATATTTTTATAAATAGATATGAGGACGTTATTTTATTCAATTTGACAATGTCGTGCTTCAATCCATTTTGATATTCATAGTTAAATGCAAATATAGAAAATTTAAATATTTGTATCATAGTAATTGATAATATTAGTTAGATATCAATCTCTTAAGGGGAAATCATTGGGTTTATGATCATAATTTATATATCAGTTGGTTCTATTTTGAGATGAGTTTTTATTATTTTGAATTCATGATACAAAACTCTCAATCATTTATGTAAAATAATGTTGATGAATTGATTTTCAAATTTTAATCTTTCTATTGAAATTTATATACCTACCGATATAGCTTTATATGGATTTGGCATAATTTTAAGAATAATTAAGAATAAGTAATCAATATTTTTTATTTTTTTCATCTTTCAAAAGATGTCAAGGTGGACACCTCCTCATTCTAATAATTCCTATGGTAATATATAGAGGAATGATCAAAATTGGAATAAAGAAGTTTCATTTTCTCATAGTTTTGCTTCTAAAGGTCAATATTTTGGAGATAGGAGGCCTAGTAGGAATTTCCCTTGACCTTTCAATAAAGGAACCTATATATAAATTAATTTAAATGCCTTAGATCGTACATTTTGGAATGTACTTGATGCTTTGACATTCAATCCTGAAATACACTCGAGGAAATCAAGGAGTGATAAGACCTTAGTGGATAACTCATCCTCCAGGACATGGAAATCCAAGTGGTTTGACTCAAAGTATGCAAACAACCTTGAATTTTGAACATAATTTGATTTTAATACCATTCTTCACAGCACCATCAACCTTTGTCTAAAAATGACTTGCTGTAAATTGCCAAATTATAGTATTGATCTTTAGTGTCTCTCAACCATAAAATTCCATCTCTTGAGCACATTAATCCAGTTGAAACATGTTAAAAATTGAATATTTTAGATTTTCCTTGTCATTTACTATAATAAGAAAGGTCATTGCCTTTTAGCTATAAGAAACAATAGATAAGTCCCTCATCTTCACCAACTATCACCAAGATGGTTAATAAATTCAAGATGGAAATGGATGACAAATATATTGAAGATGGTGTCAAGATAATAAATTTTCATGTTATGGTAATGAATTATAAATAATATCTAATTGATAAGGGATATCCATTAATTAAAATGTTTTCTAATTATGATGATTAAAATATTGAGTGTTTTTTAGTTCTACTATTTTGACACTTTCAGATAGTTTATATGCTTTAATATTGTTTAAGACTTTATTTTTTTGACAATGGTTTGATAGTGGTATGAAAAATCTTAGATAGTATATATTTTTGATGTGGAACATATGAACTTATGGATAATGCATATGGTTTAATGTTAGATGTATTTATTTTTCATTTAAATTTCTTACGTTATTTTAAATGTTTCTGCATAAAATGTGTATTTTAGATGGTTGTGATGTCTAAAGAGCCTCACCCATTTAGATTATATCCCATTTTGTCTATTAATATTTTATTTTGATCTTAAGAATTATTTGAAAGTCTTAGATAAAGTTAAGTTATAACTAAAATTTAATTGACTTAATTAAAGTCAATTAGGACTTAACTAATAACTAACTAGAGTTAGTTATAACTTATCCCTCAACCATCTCTTAAGGAGACGATTATAAAAGAAAAAAAAAGTCACATATAAAAGGGAGGAACATTAAAAAAGTATTTTTGAAGACTTTTATTTACTTCAAATTTCATCATTATACTCTTTTATGTGTAACATCTCTGAGATAGAGCAACTTTTGGAGATAGATCAAGGACACATTTGATGACAATTAAGTAATATGATTAATTAGTAAAAGTATATCCAAGTTTAATTATTTATTTTATAAACTTATTATCTAAGATTAAGGTTTAATATCTTATGATGATTCTATATTTGCAGTCATATGAGCAGAATCCTAACTGTTTGGCATAAATACTAATGAATACTTCATTGTATGTGACATGTTTTTGATCCATTTAGATTATATTAATTGTTATATCAAGGATTTATGTATTGAAAATACTATTTCTCAATAAAATCTAGTTCACGTTTTCTAAGATGCCTCTTTTCTAGAAGACTCACAATCTATTTATTTTTTATTTATTTATCTTATTTTTATTTTGTTTGTTGTTTATTTTAAGTAATTAGTTTTAATTTAATTAGTTTATATTATTAAGTTTTAGTCATTAGTTAGTTTAAATTATTGTTTTATTAAATATTTAGTCTTTTACTTAATAGTTAGATTTTATTTGATAATTTAGATATTATATTTTAAATCTTTTAGTTATATTTTCCAAGTTATTTGTTTATTTTCAATTTAAGATTTTTTTTTTTTTTTTTTAAAATATAATTAATTTTATATTATAGTTTCTCTTTGAATTAGATTAACTTAAGTTTTATTAGATTGTTGAATCATTTATTTAGTTCATTTTTTAGATTAAATTTAATTTTATGTTTAGATTTAGGTTAGTATTTAGCTTTAAATTTAGTTTTTTATTGATTCTTTCATTGGATTTAGTTTCTTGCACAATTATGTTAATTGTTATCTCAATTTATTTTTTTGATATTCATTTAAATATTTTATTTTTATCTTTTAGGTCTTTTTATTTCTTTTCTTTTGATCTTTTTTGATATAAATGTGAAAATTCCAAGGTTTTTGAGTAAAATAGAAATATTTATAAGGAATACAAATCTTTCCTTAAAGAGATTATCTTGTTCATTGGTCTTCTCTATCAGATAGGTTAGATTATATGTTCACATATGTTTAATTTGTTATTTTTAACAATAATAAGTTATTTATAAAACTATAATAAAGTATTGATCATTATTTGGCATACTTTTTATTTTCTCAAAATATTTAGAACCTCTTTGTACATATTTTAGATCCTTTATGACCTTTTAGACCTTAGTTATTAGACCAACACAATTCAAATTTAACCTTCACAATAGGTTAAATGGAATATTTGTTGATGTCATAATTTTGATCATAAAAAAGGCTAAGTTTTAGGCTTCTCCTATTGAACTATCAAGTATTTTATTTGGACATCCAATTTTAATTTTGATTGACATAGCAGTTACTAAATATTTTATTGCTCCTAAAATACTTAACAAGTTGTCTAGAAAGATGGAATTATGGAAAATTCTTACATAGTTCAATATGGTAATAAATCTAAGGTCAGTGTTTATAAATATTTGGTCGAAGCTGAGATAAAGCTACCCAAATTCACTAAGATAGTGGATCTATTTGCAGCACCACTAGGGTCATATGATGTGATCTTAGGAGTAAACTAGTTAGCTCAACATAAAGCTAAGGTAGATTAATTTATTAAAAAGTTTGAATATCTAGATGATTTGAGGAAATAAACCCAAATCCAGGGAGTAAAAGAGTAACTAAAGCTTAGATATATTTCAACAATTCAATTAAAGAAAACATAGAGAAAAAGATGTCAAGAACTTATTGTTAAGATAAATAAGATGAAGGAATCAAAAGAACTTTCCATCAAAGATTATACCTTTCTCTAAGATTTTTAAGAATTTTTATTTTGAATAATTTCCTAGTTTATCATTAATGGAGTGTTTTATTTCTCAATTGATATCATTCCAAGGTCTGAACTATAGTCTCAATCCCCTATAGAATGGTAAAAACTAAGTTGGTAATGTTGAAGGCTCAACTTCAAGATTTGAAGTCCAAAGGGTTGATTTAACCAAGAGTGTCACAATAGAGTTCACCAACTATGTTCATTAAGAATAAGGATGGAACCCTTAGTCTATATATTTATTTTAAGATGTTGAACAAGGCAAAAATAAAAATTAGGTATCCTTTACCTCACATTGATGATCTCTTTGATCAAATGTATGGAGCATCAGTTTTATCAAAGATTGATCTTTGATCAGGATATCATAATTTAAATATTCATGAGGAGGACATTCTGAAAACAATTTTTAAGACTCAATATAGGCACTATGAGTTCATAATTTTTCCTTTTGGGCTAACAAATACACCTCATAAATAATGTGTTTAGGGATTATCAAGATAATTTATTGCTTATTTTTATAGAGAATATCCTCATATATTGTCAATCCAAAGAGGATCATCTAGATCATTTAAAGTTTGTTTAGCAACAGATGTAGAAACATAAACTTCTTGGGAAACTATCAAAGTGTGCCTTTTTTTAGAAAAAGGTACATTAAATTTGGAACATTATATTTATATAAGTAATATCCATGGATCCTTCAAATATTAAAGCCATAATGGAGTCGCCAACACCTAAAAATGTTCATGAAGTTAGGATTTTTATGGGTTTAGTTAGATATTACATGAATTTTATTCTATACTTTTCTAAGATAAAAAATCCTAATACCTCTCTTCAGTAGATAAAATTGAAATTTGTGTGGTTAATGAAGTGTGAGGAATATTTTTAGGAGCTAAAAATGATTACCTCAATGCTAGTGTTGAGAGTTCCTGATTCAAATGGCCAATTCTCAGTAATAATTGATGCTTCAAGAGATGGTCTTGGAGGATTTATTCTGTAATAAGGTTCTATTGTATCATATGAATCAAGAAATTTGAAGTCACATGAGGAAAATTATGTTATGCATGATCTATAATTAACTATAATAGTACAAGCCTTGCAAGTTTGAAGGCATTATCTATTGGGAAAATCTTTTGAGCTCAAGACTGGTAACTTAGGGCTCAATTATATCTTCACCCAACCTAACTTGAATACACATCAAAGCTAATGGTTATAGTTATTATTAGATTATGATTTCAATATTAACTACATAAAATATAAATAAAATAGGGTTGTGGATATCCTTAGTTATCGAAGCTATATAACATCTTTGGCTACTATCAAAAGTACCTTTCATGATTAGGTGGTTAAATTTTCTCTTAGAGATAATTTTTATGAGTATGTATAGTTGGCATTAGCTCAAAATACTCAAGATCATAAGTATAAAGGATTCAATTTTGAGGGTAATGGTTTGTTGATGTACAAATGAGGGATTTATTTACCAAACAAGGAGAATTTGAGGAGTGTAGTACTCAAAGAACTTCACAATGCTCTTTAATAATGGAATTCAAGTGTGACTAAGCTCTTGGCAGAGCTAACGCCATTATATTTCTAGAAATGAATTAAGAAATATGTAGTATATTATGTTTCATAATGCTTAGAATGTCAGTGATTTAAGGCTGAGCATGTGCATCCTTATAGGTTGATATACTAGCATACCATACCAGAATGGAAGTGGTAGATCATTAGCATGGACTTTGTTCAAGTTTTATTGATATCTCAAAACTGACATGATATGATTTTGGAGGTTGTTGATAAACTCACCAAGGTATCTCATTTCATTCTTGGTAATATTTATGATGATGCACCTATGATTATGAATATATTAATGAAATAAGTGTATATATTGTATGGATTTATAAAAAATATTATTTTAAATAGGGACTCAAAAATGACTTTCTAAATTTTAGTTGACTCTTAATTTATATTTAGATACATAGATAAAATTTAGTACAACAAACCATCCATAAACTAATGGATGAGGAAAGAGGGTGAATCAGGTTTTAAAAGATCTTCTAATAATGTATTGCATGGACCAGCAGTAAATCTGGGAAGAATATCTTCCACTAGTTGAGTTTGCCTAAAATAACTCATACCAATCAACTCTAAAAATGGCTCCATTTGAGGCATGGTATGGAAAAAGGTGTAAAACACAAATCATTTAGGATAGGTTAGAATATAGGGTAGTCTTTGGTCTAGATATGCTTATAAAAATGGAAGATCAAGTTAAATTGATAAGGAAAAGGTTGGTTGAATCCAATGATAGATAGAAAAAGCTATGCTGATCTAAAAAAAGAGTAAGGTAGTTTTTAGTGGGAGACAAAGTATTTATGTAGTTTAAATCATAGAAAAGCTTTATTAAATTTG
>JARHVA010004702.1:132500-337500 GCA_037957365.1 Torreya grandis | reverse complement strand
ATTAAAATAGTCTTATGAGATATATAAAAGAGATCATGATCTAAGGAGTTTTCCTTTTCTTTAACATGCCACCTAAGACAAAGTATCACTATACTATAAAATATGTGATGCATATACACATGATACTAATGGATTTTGGGTCATCAATGAGATTCATGAAACATGCATGTAAGGTAACCACCAAAATTATATAGATAACAACTAAAAATATAGTGTATTTTGATCTTTTAGAGGTTGAGGTCATGGGAATGGATGCAGAGGTGGTCAGTTTCCACCTAGGACATGTTATGAGTGCATATCTCTAAACCACTACCAGTATGATTCCATAGTCTATCCAACCTGCACCTTTTGTAAAAATGAGCATCATTTGAAAGAATATCTTGATTTATATGTTTTAATTAACAAATAATTGAATGATAAGGGCACCAAGATGATACATGTTTAAAAAAATCCAAATACTTAATACATATTTCACCCTACCACTCCACCAGTTGGACCCAAGTTAAATATTAGTACATGAAATAATGCTTGTTCCCAACTAATTTCAAACCCACCTAAAAAGGTTGAGCATAAATAAACATTTGTGTAAGATCAAAGTTAGAAAAAAAGTGTTACATGACATAATGGCCTTGTTACATGAACTATAAGGTGAAATTGAGTTATTTAAGGATAATTATGCTACCATGTGTGCTGAGATATAAAGAGAGATGACACCCACAACTTCAAGTCATGATGTGTTATGAGAGTTGTGCAAGTTATTTCTTAGTGAGGACATCATCACCCTCCTAAATAATGTCTTATGACAACAAATGAAAAATCCTTTATCTGATCATCATTTGAACCATGCATTATGACAAGAAACCCATATTTAACCTAATCAATAATGTGACAAAGAGATTTTTATCAATGCATCCATTTATTATTGGATGATTTGTGATATCTTGATGGACACTTTTAAAGATATTAATGTTTTAACCAAATATTCTTTGAAAAATATGGGGAGACCCACTTTTTATCCCTCCCCACATGTTTTTTTCATGGCTAATAAGACTCATGCACTTCCCATAGGAATTCATAAATATGCCACCATCAACATCTTGGGTGTCACATTCAAATGTGATTTCAAGTCATCAAGCTTGTTAAATATGATAATTTTATAACTCTTTTGGATCAACCTTATTTTTATGCAAACAATTCTAAATTGCATTTTAAGAAGTGTTATATAAGCTTTTAGAATGACATTGAATGCATATTCATTCCTTTAAATAATGACCAAGGACCCCCCTTTATGGATCCCATTAATGTTGATGAGGATGTCAACATAATTTATAACATCACTACCCAAGAAAATTAAAATGTGGATCTTACTCTTAATTGCATCTTGAGATGGGAAGATTTACAGTCCATTTTTGACAATACCAATATCGCTTGTGACCAATGCACTCAAGGTGAATATGATATGGTGATATGAATTTGTGGTGTCTTTGTTATCCACCTAAGCTCCCCTATAATTTAGCTCAGTTCCATAAGAATTTTCACCTCATTGGTCTACCATACACCTCAATTCCATGGTCAAATGGAGGTTAGGGAATATTTGCAATAGATGGAAGACTATTATGTTAATGAAGATGAATGGTTCCATGCTATCAACTTTATACTTCAAGGGATAGTTGCTTAATGGTGGTCTACTCATTAGTACCAAATAGATACATAGGAATAATTATGTAAAACCATGCATAATCACTTTCACCATGACAATCATGTTTGTGTCACCCTGAATTACAATGGTGTTACTTATATAAAAGAACATATAATAAAATGAAAAAGTATTTGGAGCATCGATGAAACATTTTTACTAGAATTATTATGGGTTCATCCATTTTATGGTACTCTATGTGCCTTAGATACAGTATGGTATATTCATCATGAGAAGCATAGAGAAACAGATGCCTGGCAGGGTATCAAACATGATCTACTTACAACATTTACATATTTTTCACCATAAATAGATTTTAATTTATCTCTACAATTAATTCTTCTAGTATTTATAGGAGATTAGTCACTAGTTAAAGACTAAATAAGACACATGTATGGCACAATTAAGGATATTTAACCCATCTTCCAAGAACCTAATACTCCTAACATGGCTTGGTTAGAAATGAACTCGCAATTAGAATATGACAATTGAGAATAGATTTGTAAGGGAAAGGAAAATGTAATATATCAAGTTAATGAGGGTACTAGTTTTGATCTACTAGAACCAAAATTTGATCACTTAAATTTGCATATGGAGTATAGGGCATGTGAGGTCAGAGATATGATGCAATTTAAGTATAATCCATATTTTATGACAGTTCAAATGGTTTATTACAATATTGGGACATAGGACATACCCAAAATGGACACTATGGGAAATTAATATTCTAAGGTTGAGTTAACCAAAAAAATTGAAATATTATAGGAGTATCAATACATTTTCCTAGGGAACTACATGAAAATGAAAGAGTGCATCCATCATTAGGAAATATGCAAATCAATTTGTTTGAAGGCAATCAACCAGTGAGAAAATGACCTTATCAAATGAACCCTAATCGATGTGTTCAAGTTAAATAATAAATTGATAGCATGTTTCATGATATATTTATTACTCCCATTAATGATTTGAGTGGCTTAGTATAATGGTGATCACCATTAATAAGGATGGATAGATTTGAGTTTGTGTAGATTACAAGATACTTAATTTTGTATGTGTAATTGACCCTTTCCCAATACCTATCATAAACGAGATTTTAGAAGGTGTTGTTAGGTGTGAGATATAAACCTTTATGGATGAATTTTTTAGTTATCACCAAGTACAAATTGATAAAGAAGACAAGGAAAAAATAACTTTTACAATTGAATGGGGCTCATTTGCATATAATTTTATGCTTTTTAACCTCAAGAATGCATTGGTGGTGTTCTCATGAATGGTGGTGGATGCCTTCAAGGAAATAATCCAAAAATTTCTTTAGGTGTACTTGGATGACTGGACCATTATGGTTTAGTGTGTGACCATTATGATAATCTTTGCCTCATGATCTAGCATTATCACTAGATTTATATTTCCTTGAATCTAAATAAGTGAATATTTGCCACACCATATAGAATTATATTGGTACATATTATTTATTAGGATAGACTATTGGTGGATCTAGCTAAAATTATGGTCATTATATAACTCCTAGCTACAACCACTTAGTGTGAGGTTCATGGCTTCTTAGGTCACATAGGGTAATATCAAGAGTTCATTTAGGATTATGCTAGCATATCCACATTGATGGAAGAATTACTAAAGTAGAATGGCCCATTCTTATGGATGGATCAACACCAACAAGAGTTTGAGGCCTTCAAGGAGAAATTGGTAATTACATCCATTCTCTAGTTCCCAAACTAGACCCATACATTTCATGTACATGTTGACACTTCATGCATGGTAGTGGGTACAATCCTTACACAACCTATTGATTCTAACTTTGATCATCCTATTTATTTTACTAGATATAAACTCACACCAATTGAACAAAATTACTCCAGTATAGACCACAAGGCCTTGTTCATGGTTTATGTGCTCCATATTTTTTTTCAATACTTATTGGTAACCCCATTTATTTTTTATATGGATCATGAAGAATTTAATTATTTGGTAAATAATCCAATGTTGTATGGACACACCTATCATTATATTATCCTCTTCTAGGAGTTTTAGTTCTCCATGGTCATGAAACCAAGCAATGTTAATTTTAGTCTAGACCACCTCTCACACATTTAATATATTTAACCATCATGAACCATAGAGGATGATTTACCTAATGTAAAAAAAATTCAAGCTACACACATGCCCAAATAAATGGAATAAATTATGGATTTTATTAAAGCAAGCTTAACACCAAGCCACTTTATATCCTAAGAGAAAAAGTAGTTAGCTATATGTGTTACCCCATTTTAGATTATTAAATGAGATCTATAAAAACTTGGATAGGATGAAGTACTATTGTGATGCATCATGCAACACAATCACATGGAAGTCCTTTAGGATATCCATGAAGGTGTCACTATAAGACATTGTGTTGGTTATGTAATATCATGAAAGGTTCTACTAGCTAGGTTGTGGTGGCCCACCTTATTTAAGATGCCAAAGCATATGTGTGCCAATGTGATATCTATCAGTACATTAGTAAACCAAACTAAAGGGATGTTATGCCTCTCCATTTAGTTTTTTATCATGAACCTTTTCAGAAAAATGGGATATTCTTTTTATTGTCCCTATTCATCCCACTACAAGAGAAATTGTTGTGCACTACATCATTACTACCGTAGATTATCCCACATGCTAGGCTAAAGTAATTCCCACATGATATTTTACTAATGCTACCATTACCATATTTATATAGTAAAATATAATTAAAAGGTATGGATTCCCCTTAATTTTAAAAAAAAAATATTATGGAAATAAATTTCTTAATGAAATAATGTGCATCCTTTTGGTTAAGTTCATGATTGCACACCATAATATGACACCCTACTAACCTCAAGCTAATGGCATAGTTGAATCCTTAAACAAGATCCTAAGTAATACATTATGATTGGGTTTCATAAATCATATAGGCTTATCGAACCAGATACAAAAGGTTAAATAAGATTACTCCTTTTAAACTTGACTTTGGAATTAAAATAGTTTTACTAGTGGAGTTCCTTGTGCCTTCCTTAAATATTGTGTGCAGTTCATGATTATATGAATAAGAATCCCTTAAATCTCTCTTGGATAATTTAATTTATATGGGTGAATAATTTTTTATTACACACTAGAGTCAAGGAGTTGAAAAACAAAGACAAAAATCATGGCATGATTGACAATCAAAATAAAAGTTTTTCATCCGACTATTCATGTCTTTGTCTATGATTCAAAGTTTGCATTCCATATAGGTAATCTATGGATCCATTGGAATGGTCTTTTTATAATTCATGATATTCATCCAATAGGCACTTTTAAGTTGAAAATATTAGATGGCGAATTCCTACTAGGCCATTTCAATGGTAGTCAGTTCCAACCATACCATTCTATATAATTCTTTAATCCAATGAATAATACATATGCCAATAGGTTAGTTTAATAATTAATTTATTTTTAAAATAAGCATGGCATTGGTTTTTCACCTTTTGAAATTTTATTATGGTATTTTTGGTAATATTTGATATTAACAACTCTATTTATCTATCTCTTTCTTGACATATATTCACTAAGTTATGATGTGGAGGACCATGCACATATTTTAATGTGGGGTAGGTTTTAAAGTTGGATAAGCTACTTAATATAAAATGTGCATAAATAAAAACTTGGAAGGGATTGCACATTCTCAAATTAAAGCTCAAGACAAGGAGGCATGTAAGATGTGGCACACAGATAAAACATAGAAGAGGAGACACATTAAGGAGGTGTGTAAGAGGTGGCACATAACATAAGAATTCATAACAAAAATAAACACTTTATAAATGTGAGTTAAAATTAAAAGGTGATTCTCATGAAAAACTTAGGAAATTTAAATTTTTATAGCTGGCATGCACTTCAAAAAAGGTGCAACAACTCTTAGAGGAAGGATGGGACATGCATTTATTAATGACAATGGTATAAATAGAAAGCATGTCAAATAGGTGCCAAGGCATGACAATTTTAGGTACTAATGGTTTAAGTTATGGATAATGGCATGGGGGGAGTAAATGAAAAAAATTTATCTACCTATAAAAGACTTTGAGACAATCCATTTTAATTTTTATTAGAAAATTCTAAGTGATTGTATATCTCAAACAAGCATGAACAAGTGACAAAGAAAGTGACTATATATTAATTTTAGTAACAAATGATGAATCGAGGATTGAGTCAAAGAACATTCAATGAAATAAGTGACAAATTAATCATAGGAGTAGGTGTGATGGAAGTTATAGGTTTAATATGTTATGACCACCATTAGATGAAAATAAATTAGGAAGGTGTAGTATTTTTAGTATAGGATAAAAGAATCAATATGTATTCATTTGGAAGAGTTGGTCAGCTATGCATTAACTTTACAAAACCCAAGTTGGTAATGTTTCCAAAGAAGAAAGGTAAGAAAAGAGATCCACTACTAGTCATTCCTAAGTAGAGGAGTGTAAGGGTGAAAAATAATCCTTGTGTTTATATAGGAAGAAGGATCTAGTATATGTGGCATATGAGGTGAGGACATAACAAATTTGGTAGAATACATCTAGTTGAGAGGCACCAAGAATTGTATGGGTAGCAAAGAAGGTAGCCACCACATCACCCCCACCACCAATTCTAATTGAATAAATGCATTACTTTCACAAAATTTTGTGCATAGATAAATGGAAATCCAAGGTTTCCACTTGTCAAGTCATAGATTATAATCATCACCAATCTAGTTATGAGGGTGACTTGTAGTGTGACTACTATGTTGACCATCAGAATACAAGGAATGAGGTCACATGTGATCTCATAGTTTATAACTTGTTGGAGGATATGAGCATGCTCTAATTTTTACAAGTCCCTTACTTTGTAAAACCCCGTGAGGTTTTTCAGTTCTTGAATTCATGCATTCATGAATATTATATCTACTTTATAGGGCCCATGATGAGGATCACACCTGAATAGATTAGTAAAGTAACTAGGTTGATATGTTCAAGGACTGATGTCAATGTAAATCTTGAGTATCAAGAATAAATTGAGAGGATGACAATGACGTTAAAATATAATAAATAAGTATATGCTATGTACATTACAAGCATAACATATCCTACCATTTGGGTATTTTTACGCTTATCCATGACCAAGCAAGGGGGTGTAGATAGGTGAAAGTAAGTCGATATAGACCACTTATACATTCCAAGCCAAATGGACAAGGGGATAAAGTAAAATTAATCTTAGTACTTTGTTGATAAAATTGAACAATATAAAGATAAGGTGTAACACCTACCCAACCATAAATTTATTTGGGCCACAATTTTATTATTGTTAGTTTTGATGAGATTAGTGTATCAAAGTATTTTGGAAAAGAATTATAGTGGGTATACCTATTATAGACATTATAAATTTACACAATTTTATTATAAATAAATGTGTCTTACCCCTTCCCCACCTTTTTTACACCAATTAATGTATTGTTACCATCTACCATCTTACATTGTGTAATTAATCTAGTAAATTACCATTTTTTCCTAGGTAATTAGGTGATCATCCCTAAAACTAGTAAAATCTCCCCAAACTTACTAGGGTTAAGCTATTTTAACCTCCTTAAAAACTTATCCATACCCAAGCCCCATTAAAACTACCCCATGTTTTAAGTTTAGTCTCATGATCTTGAGTGACTCAAACCAACAAGTTAAACTTTGACCAAATTGATAATGACCCATGTGATCATCATTGATCTTGTTAGGATCGATGTTAATTTATAGCCAGTCCATCCTCATGGTAAAGGATTCTAAATTTGCACACTAGAACATTAACACAACTCCCTTGGAATGCTACAAAATAATGTCACCCCTATTTTAGTCCATCCACACTCTGTCCAAGGCCCAACACATCCATGTCAATAAGATATTATCTATAGCATAAGAAGCATTTTTAGAGGTAAGTGTGTTGTTTGTTTTAGTATATTATAATTATTGTATTATCCATTTACATTTTGTTTATGGCTCTAAGTTTATTTAGATGGTTAATAACTAGTCTTAAAGTCTTTTAAAATCTATTAGATCCCTCTTTAGGACCCATCCTAATTTTTATAGCACCCACTATAAGGATCAACCATGATTATTTATGGGTTAACATTGATTACATAATAAATATCAATTGTGATATAATCATCATCAATCCATGTGTTTTTTTTGTCTATAACCCAAAACTAGTTTAGTATTCTCAAGTGTTTTCAATTTATTTTTTCAAAGTCCTAAAATCATGAATTGTTATTGTTGACCAATTTTTGCCCATGAGCAAAATTGTGGTCAACTTCTTACCCTGCATTTTAAAACCAATCATATTCAGGTTGCAAAGTCCATCTTTAGTTCATGCTCAGTTCATCCTGGTTCATCTTGATTCAAGCACCTCAGTTCAATATGCATTAAACTTTCGTACCGTTGAACCAATTTTTTGGTTCAACAGGCTGGGTTCAATGTACTTAGTTCAATGGGTTCGGTTCATGGACGTTCAACATCTTTGGTTCATTGGCACACACGGCTTAATAAAAAAGGCTTGGCTTTTAATAAAGGAAAGGATCCAAGCGTGGCTCAAATCAATGGCTTAACGCATTACTAAGCAAAGGGTTAGGTCGCTTATGGCACAAAAGCAAAGGGGCATAGCTTAAATATTCAAAGCCCACACAAAAGACATAAGGTAAATGGCCCGAGAAAATTTTTGTGGACAAATTGTCCATGGGAAAACATCTGCGGACAAAAGCCCATAGGGGAAATAAGGAACAAGCCCAAGAATTTCCACAAACTTTTTGTCTACGAGAAAACATCCATGAACAAAAGCCCGTGGGAGCCTGACACAAAGTCCGTAGAACTTTCAAAGCCTGCAGACCATCCAAGCAAGCATAAAGAGACTGCAGTAGGCCATGAAGGAATTATGAAGGTTCGAGGCCAGCTAAGGACTGACGATGGCTGCATGGCCATCAAGTTAACAAAGGAAAAGTGCCTGACTGAGTGCTAAGGTGCAGAAGCCATAGGATGCTATCATGGACTCACCAAAAACAAAGGGACCATCCACAGACCAATAATAGGACCTATCAAAGTTTAACAAGGTAGATGAGTGCCCGACTAGGTGCTAAGACAAAAGCAAACTGTGAAGAAGTTAAGAAAGCCCAAGCCAGTAGGCCCAAGGACATCCTAGAACCATTAATGTAAAAACAAAGGAGATAGCTATTTGTTTTAAAAAACACAAAGGAGCGTTAACTAAAGAGAGCCCAAAAATGAAGCGACTCGATAGAAAGCTCACCCAGGGGGCCAAACAAGATAGATGAGACAAAATAGAAAAGAGACAAGGTGGCCATCATGGTCCCAACAGAAGGGTGATGTCAACATAGTATTTTTCTCCTTCCCAGTAAGGGACGTGATAGCCCAATTGCAAGAAAAAGTGCCAATCAGTCTCCTTTTTGTTTTTTCCTTATAAGTTTGTAAACTTGGTCATTTGAAAGGATCTTCCACTTTTGTAAAGGATGTAGCTCTGCAAAAATTTCACCTGGGTTAATACAAATGCAATTTTTTACCTCCATTTGGATAGACATTTCTATCTATGCATTGAATGTTTGCTTGTGTCCAGTCATTGTCTTTTGATGCTCTCACAGGTTCAACACCAGCAGACCTACTATCTACAAGGTGCCATTGTTGTAGCTGACAGGAGAAGAGTAGTATTTGAGAGTGAAGGAGCAAAAGAAATTACTTTAGAAGTGTGTGTTTCCCAACACCTTGGGTGATCTCTGTTCTAGATTTTCCATTGAAGCCTCCTTACCAGTTTTAGCAGCCTGGTGCTTCTACCAAGTGTGTAGTGTATGTATGCATTTATTTGATTTTGAGAGTGGATGTATGAAGATCAACCTTTATTTTGGTGCATCACCTATTTTAGAGTAGGTTGTTTGTTTTTTGCATTTCTTCTCCCTTTTCATTTCCTTAGTTTATATCCATATATATACCTATATTTTGCACTTGTTAGAACAAACAATGATACATCAAAGGGAGCTAGCCCTTATCTAGAGACTCTCCCCTCCAGCTTCACTGGTCCCAAAAGTGAGAGGGGAGTTTCTATGTTGTGACAAGAAAGTAGGGGTTTGACCTCCTAATAAGGGTGAAATTTTCTTATGTCAATAGTTTTGGCATGTCTGGTGGGACATAGTTTGATAACGTAGTAAAGTATCAGGATTGATGATGGTCTTATTACAGCAAATCGAGTATCTTTAGCATTTGGTGACTCTAAGTGAATCCACTGGTTAAGTAGCCTAGTGCCATCAGAAATCATTTCTTGTATGTATACTTCCTTTGCTCAAAGTCATGGGTCTTGTTTTCCTTCATATGAATATAATCAGGCTCCAGATATTTATGCAATCCCCTCAAGTAGCTCTCTTAGTTTCCCTACAATGATAAAAGAAGTGGTGCTATAATTTGAGAGGTAGACAATGGAAATTGACAGGCTGGAAGAGTAGTAAAAATATCAGTAGGAGCTGATTTATAAAGAGGAGTGCTTGTTTAGGCAAGCACAGGCCTTGCAGTCCATGGAAGAGGAGGCAACAAAATGGAGAAATCCATCTATTCAAGGTAGTCAGCCTTGTGTGCCCCCTCCTACCTTGAATAAAACCTCCTCTTTTACACCAAATCCATTTTATCAGATTGCACTTGCTCACTCTAGCTCATCAAATATAGCTACTCCCAATCCCATGCACCTGGCTTTCCAACACCAAATGACATCAGAATAACCTCCCATGGATATGAACCTACTAAATTCCTTATATTATGAATCTCCCATTGAGAATAGTACCACTAGCTAGCACGTCCCTCTTCAAAAGGCTCCTCCCATGCACCAAAAGTGTTTTCCTTGCATTCCCCAACCTCCCCAAGTCCTTCAACATAATACCCAGATTCTGAGTTAGAGGAAGGAATACTAGAAACCAGCTCTGAGTTTTGGAGAGGATCATGCTAGAGACCTCCAAGAAAGACTCTTTCAAGACCATCTAGCCAATAAAAATGAAGATTTAGAGGCTAGGATGAAGCTGCTCCTTGATAGAGAGATAAAATTTCCAGACCTTGTGGAGGAGCCCCAAGACCTTGGAGAAAACAAAGTTGTTGCCTATTCACAAGAGTAAAATTCTAATTTCAAGATCTTGAATTGGGGGAAAATAGTGGAATCATGGGAAAGCAAGGAAAAAGAGAGGCAAGGTTTTCCTCAAAACATTGAAGAAGCTGAAACTACTCCTGCTGATGATTATGCTGGTGACCTCCAGGAGAAGCTTTTCCAAGAAGATCTGGCCAAGAGAATTGCAGAGTTGGAATCTAGAGAGAGATTCCTTAGCCAATGTGTAATGGATAGTTTAAACCAAATAGCACATTCCATGTCTGAACACACCCCACCTACACATTTCCAAGAGAGATATCAGGCCACACCTGATATTGATGAAGTGCTGACCAAGTGGAAAGAGGAGAATCATTCGATTCTAGCTCAAAGACTGCTTCCTCTTCCACATGTTTTTCTCTACTTTTCCCCTTCTCAAGGAGGAACTTATTTTTCAAGAACCAGGGGAGGATAAAAAGATCCAATCTACAGTCCTTCAGGAGGCTATCATGAGCGATAATGAAGAAGAAATCATCATTGATGCTCCTTATGAAGACCTTATCAGCGATGGAGAAGATACAGGCCTTACATAAATGTAGATGTTCCAGCAATATGAGGAGGAACAAAAACATGGTAAGATCTCTTCCCCTTTGTTTTATGAACTTCCTTTTTGTTTTGATGAGGATGACTACATTGAAGAGCTTGAGAAAGAGGAAGATCGGGAGGATATTTTTGAAAATCTAGAAATTTTGATCAGTAAAGAGGAAAAAGGAAGGTCTGTCTTCTTGGAGGAATGCCTTGAAGAAGAGAGCTTTAAATAGAGAGGTGATGTTCTATGGGATGAGCAATCATTTTGTGAGTCCATTTCAGACATCACTACAATTACCCTTCTTCAAGAAGGCCAAGAAGAATCAGATAATGAGTCTAAGAATGTTTTTAGCGAGGTAGAAGGGAACAAGTCAGACCATGATATATTGCAAAAGGAGTGTGTAGATCAAAGGGCTTTTGGTGATGAGCCAGTAGCTGTTGATTTCTTGGTGTGGAGCACCAATAGAAAGGATAAACATTTAACAGGACTCTAGGGACAAGTAGAATACATATATATCAGAGGCATGTTTGAATCTGATCCACCTAGATTCCAACCAACTCAGGTGACAGGAAGGAAGAGTAAGTCACCAAATCTCATTTTCTTTCAGCTATTTGCCTACCACCATAAGTATTCTCACCAGGAAGGGGACTTAAGAAATTTTCCTTTCGATCTAGGAGGGAGGCAAACATTCTTGGTTAGCTGTATATAATGGTTTATTTTCAGTTGTTTTTCCTATTTTCCCTAAGTGCAGTTTGCACAGGTAGTGTTTTTTAGCCTTGTGTGTTTCCCTTTGCATGTGGGGTAAAAGCTTCATGTTTGATTCTTGAATCTTTTGGGGCTATTGTTAACTTTCATTGTAGCTGCATCTAACTCTGTGCCCAATGGATTTTGAGGCAACTAGTTCTAAGCATAGCAGGCATGCTTCCCCTATGAGTCACCATCTATTGACCAATTTTTGCCCATGAGCAAAATTGTGGTCAACTTCTTCCCCTTCATTTTAAAACTATTCATATTCAGGTTGTAAAGTCCATCTTTAGTTCATGCTTAGTTTAGCCTGGTTCATCTCAGTTCAAGCACCTCAATTTAATATGCGTTGAACTTTCATACCCTTGAACCGTTGAACTAATTTTTTGGTTTAACGGGCTGGGTTCAACGTACTTAGTTCAACAGGTTTAGTTCATGGAGGTTCAACATCCTTGGTTCATTGGTGCACACAGCTTAACACAAAGGCTTAGCTTTTAATAAAGGAAAGGATCCAAGCGTACCTCAAATCAATGGCTTAACGCATTACTAAGCAAAGGGCTAGGTCATATATGGCACAAAATCAAAGGGGAATGGCTTAAATATTCAAAGCCCATGTAAAAGACACAAGGCAAGTGGCCTGAGCAAATTTCCATGGACAAATTGTTTGCGGGAAAACATCCACAGACAAAAGCCCACAGGGGGAAACAAGGAACAAGCCTGAGAATTTCCATGGAATTTTTGTCCACAGGAAAACATCTACAAACAAAATCCCATGAGAGCCTGACATAAATTCCGTAGAACGTTCAAAGCCCACAAAACATTTAAAGGTCTGCACAGACCATCCAAGCAAGTGCGAAGAGACTGCAGCAAGCCGTGAAGGAATTATGAAGGTCTGAGGCCAGCTAAGGACTGACGACGGCCATGTGGCCATCAAGTTAATAAAGGAAAAGTGCCCGACTAGGTGCTAAGGTGCAGAAGTTGTAGGATGCGAGCATGGACCTACCAAAAATAAAGGGACCATCTGTAGACCAATAACAGGACCCGTCAAAGTTTAACAAGGTAGATGAGTGCCTGATTGGGTGCTAAGACAAAAGCAAACTATGAAGAAGTTAAGAAGGCCCAAGCCAACAGGCCCAAGGACGTCCTGGAACCATCAAAATAAAAACAAAGGAGATAGCTATTTATTTTTAAAAACACAAAGGAGCATTAACCAAAGAGATCCCAAAAATGAAGTGACCTACTAGAAAGCTCGCCCCAAGGGCCGAACAAGCCAGACAAGACAAAATAGAAAAGAGACAAGGTGGCCAGCATGGTCCTAGTAGAAGGGTGATGTCAACATAGTATTTTTCTCCTTCCCAATGAGGGACATTATAGCCCACTTGAAAGAAAAAATGCCAATGAGTCTCCTTGTTGTTTTTTCCTTATAAGTTTGTGAACTTGGTCATTTAAAAGGATCTTCCACTTTTGTAAAGGACGTAGCTCTGTAAAAATTTCACTTGGGTTAATACAAATGCAATTTTTTACCTCCATTTGGATAGACATTTCTATGTATGCATTGAATGTTTGCTTGTGTCCAGTCATTATCTTTTGATGCTCTCACAGGTTCAACACCAGCAGACTAGCTGTCTACAAGGTGCCATTGTTGTAGCTAACAGGAGAAGAGCAGTATTTGGGAGTGAAGGAGCAAAAGAAATTACTTTAGAAGTGTGTGTTTTCTAACACCTTGGGTGATATCTATTTTAGATTTTCCATTGAAGCCTCCCTGCCAGTTTTAGCAGCCTGGTCCTTCTACCAAGTGCGTAGTGTATATATGCATTTGTCTAATTCTAAGAGTGGATGTGTGAAGGTCAACCTTTATTTTGGTGCATCACCTATTTTAGATTAGGTTGTTTATTTTCTACATTTCTTCTCCCTTTTTATTTCCCCAATTTATATCCATATATATATACCTATATTTTGTACTTGCTAGAATAAATAATGATACATCAAAGGGAGCTAGACCTTATCTAGAGACTCTCCCCTCCAGCTTCATTGGTCCCACAAGCGAGAGGGGAGTTTACATGTTGTGAGGAGAAGGCAGGGGTTTGACCTCCTGTTAAGGGTGCAATTTTCCTACGTCAACAGTTATTTGTAGATGGCCTTGCCTAGTGTTATACATGATGTGGTTTCAATTCATGAATTACCCATGTTTATTCATCCATTATTCATCGATCAAATTGACATCTATTTTGAGTTAGGAATTTGTGTGATTGTATTTTCCCCAACTTTAGAATCCATCATCGAGAAATAGTAATTCAATAAGAAGAAGACTTAGCCATTGCATCTTGGAATGAAAGCTTTGATAATATCTATGTAGTATATTGATTTGTTTCATTTAAATTTCATATCTTGTCACATTATTCATTTTAATTTATCTCATTATATTATCCACTTGATTTCATAAAATAGTGGACTAATATCCCTCTAAGTGTACCACTTCCTAGAATTGATCTTGTATCAGGTAGTCCACTCATCTATCTTATTGATCCAATCTTGCGCAAGTTGTCTCATGTGTACAGGTAGTCCTTCCTATCCGAAAAGGAGATCCCACCTTGCTAGATCAATGGTGCACATCCCCCATCATAGGCATTCCTATTTAAACCCTATATCATTTATATTTTTAGTAGGTTAATTTTATTAAAGAAAAACAAACCAAAAAAATAATAAAACACTTTGGCATGCCTGATGGGACCCCTAAGGTCTCATTATTATTTTTATTTTCATTATGAAATCATTCACTCATTGAATTTTATTGATTGTTTGCTATCATTCAAAAAGAAAAAATCCAAACAAGTTTACTTTTCCTTTTAAGGTTTAAAAATAATTACAATCATCTTCTGTGTGCTTAGATAATTCACATAAATTAATCTAGTCAAATCAATATATTTTAGTAATCACACTTTGTCACACATAACCAGAACCATAAAATCTTATAACAAGAATTGAAACATTTTCTTACCTAAGGTGGACCTACTTGGATTTCATCACCAAAGGGAAAAATGACTCAGTGTACCAACTGAGTATAAATTTTTTGGCAAGAAGTATAAAGGATAAGCACCTGACACCCTTATCATTGTTTTGTGTGAAGTGATGGGGTAGGCCCTAATACCAAGCCACATACTTTCTTCTAACATGAAATCAAATCTCAATGTACCTTCATGTATATATAAGTTCCCATCTTTAAACAAAATTGAAAACCATATTTAGATTACCATTTCTTAGTAATCTCATTCACCCTTCTCCCTATCACATTTTAAACTTAGTTTCTTAAAATAAAAAAAGTGAAATAGTTTAAGTACATTTAGTAGTGTGTGAAATTTATTTCACTAAAATGAGATAATCAAAAGTATTATTATGCCATTTTTAATTTCATTTCTTTATTTATTTTTGGTGATACATGGTTTTGATGCAACATTAGTTGCTGAAACAAATCAAATCTTTGACCTCATCCTCATCCATAGAAAACACCATGAGTCCTCCCACCTATCTTGAGTCTATGATGGAAGGCATTCCATAGTTCTGTATATAGGGATATCTAGAATTTTCTAACATATTAGATAGTAATCCAATTACCCTTAATCATTACCTTAGCATCAAGCTATATGTATTCCACTTTCCCCTTGAACCTAATCTTATAGGAATGTTGTTGGAATTCCCCTATAAGGACTTGAAAGGTTTATTGTAACTATTGTTTTCTCTCTTTACAATGCTCCCCCAACAAGTTTTGATTCCAACATATCACAACCCTTAAATAAACCACCCCTAGTAATAGTCCATCTCTAACTAGTACCCAAGCCCAAAATGTTACTACATCTCAACTTATGTTTATTCTTCCTCCCACTAATTCACCCCAAAAATCATTAATTTCAATCCTTACAACTCTCCCACCCATTCAAACTAACATAACTTCAAATCCTCAAACCCAACCTTTACAAGATGTTACCCTAAGAAGACCTTCTCAGTAGCATATCCCATTGACTACTAAATACATAGCTCCCTCAAAAGCCCTTGGATCCACTTACCTTTATTCATACCCAAAATAAAGTATACCCTTCCAAAACCCTCAGTATATGACTGCATCTCAACCTATTATGACCACTTCCATTAGTTATCCTTTATTACAACCCTTTTCCACTCCATTTCATACCTATCAACACCTACAACAAAATGTCTTAGGGGGTATTCCTCACTATAATACCTAGCCTAACTTTATGAACATCCTCATGAGTATGATGAGAAATATATAATCCTTTTCTTATGGGCAAAAAAGTATGGTCACATATGTGCAAATTTATAATGAACCCATTAATCTAGTTGTCTGTATTAGACCATATCCTTTGTAATGGGAACTTTCAAAATTCATGAATTTTAAACACAAATAAGATCATAAGCAACACATTAGAGTGTTTAGACATACTTATTATCTCATAGCTCATGATTATGCTCTCTTCCTAAGGATGTTTCTCATGTCGTTATGTAGACAAGCCTTAGACTGGTACAACTCTATCCCTCAACACTCCTTGTTCTCTTTAGGGAAACTAGCCTAAATATTTTTAGAACATTTTTCCATTATCATCATAAGGAAAGTGACTATAACTAACCTCTATTGCATTAGACAATTTGATGATGAATCTATTATTGATTTCATGGTTATATGGAAAAGTATTATAAACCCAGTTGCCTTTTCCCTTCTTTAACTAGAATAAAATTGAATTATTTGTAAGATCGGCATATCTCATGAACATTATGGGTTCAATCCTTTAATAATTTTGATGAAGACTTTTCCATGGCTCATAAAATATAAAATTGAGATTTAAATGAATGAAAGATAAAGTTACATGATAATAATTTCAAACCTAATCCCTCCAAAGGGACTAACAATACCAAAACTAAATCCACTGCTAATGATGTGGTCTTAAAATAAGAACCTATATAGACAAAGAGCCAATCCAAACCCTCTACCTCATAAATGTAACCACAAAAAAATTTAACACATTTTCCTCCTCAGTAATACACACCCTTAAGGGAGTCATATGCTTCCATTTTAGACAAAATTTTAAAAGCTTATATTATTGAACTTCGTCTAATTAGGCCCCTTGATGACTCTCACCCCAAGGCTAGTTGGTTCAAGGAAAATTACCTTCAAAACTACCATCATGTACTAGGTCATGATGTTAATACATGTCGATATTTCAAAGGTCTAGTTCAAAACCTTATTAACCAAGGGGAATTATAGTTAGATAATCATAATGCTTCTCCTAATAAATCTATATATATATCTTTAGGAAACCATGCCCAGATCATTATTTTATATCTAATTTCATATAAGAAACTCAAGATGCACCATGGATCATGAAACCATTGTAATAAGTACAATCCATGATCAACTTCTACCTAAAGAAGTTGGTAGTGCTTCCAGATCACCTTCCAAAATAACTAGAATCCCAAATCTCCTTATAAGAGATGGTTTTCAACCATTCAAATTATTTGGTCTTATTATTAATATTCACTTAGGTTTTATAGATCTCATTATTTTGGATCATCTTAATGAAACATTACCTAAGCCTATTTAAGGTAATCAACCAAAAAAAAGGATGAAAAAGATATCAAGTAAGATACTTGTTTAGATATCCTCGAAGATATGCATACCATTGCTTTAGTCACTACATATTTTCATAGCATACCCATCATCTCTAACTTATTCCCTCATAAGAGAACTACTATATTACATCAACCAACTCCAAAAATGGATTCCTTTATATCTCAAGCTGAGCCAAATATTTCAAAAATAGAAATTAGGGTAAAATTTTTAGGAAGTGTAAACAAAAACCTTGGTGCATCACAAGGTAAATCCTTATAAAACCCACCCATAAGAATTGAATTCCATAAAGAGGATATACTTATTACCTTTGACTATATTAAAAAATGAAAAATGGTTCTACAACCAATTCAAACTAGAGCATCCATATTGGGACCTCATCCTTCGGTGAGACCAAAATCCCACCATTATGGAATCCTCTTCTAAGAATCATTTATCAATACAAAAGGGATTTTACCATGGTAATAATTATAATACTCCATTAAATCCTTATTACCCTCAAATTCTTGGTGTAAGGTCTTATTCCAAATATAAAGTAACCTGTATGGGAAATATTCAAATTCCTCAAGACACGAAAAAAATGCAACATCTATGCTAATGCCTCTAAAGGTTGAAAAATCTAACCAAAATCCATTACAATGGTCTTACTACAAGATTATTTATCAACTCCTTCAAACCTCCCTTATCACACTACCACCCATAAAACCTATCAACCCCTATATTCAAATTTTGGCATGGTATAAAAAAAGGAAGAAATGTGCTTACCATCAAATAGCAGGACATGACACTAAAAATTGTAATGCACTAAAAGATTTAGTCCAAAATTTATTAGAAGAGGATGATATTTTACTAGAATAATTTGGTCATGATTATCTGCATAGACATATGACTAGATTCAGGACTACTCTAGAAACTAATACATTACCAATAGGGCCAAAATGATATTCAAGGGAGAATAAGACCTATGATGAAACTCAATACTAACCCATTTTAAACCCTCTAGACTCAGATGATTCTAGAAATATGAAAAACCCACCATTATTTCAAATAGATGTAATAAATATCCATATGATCCCAGACCTAGGGTCATATTTCTAAAAATCCTAACAAAGCTAAAGTGACTATTGAAAAATATCCTACTTCTATTATAGGAAGTCCTACAATGCTTGTCCTAAAACCTAAAATTTATATTCTAAGGAAAGCATAGAATAATAATGCTTTGAAGTTGATACAAATATCATTTCTAAAATAACTCCATCAACTCCCTGTCAATATGTCTTTGTAAAAACTTGTCTAAACTCTCCATAACATAACAAGGCTATGATATAAGCCTTGTAAGCCACTCAAATACAATCATATGAACTTCAAACTTTATAAAATTTTATTGAATCTTTGTATAAGACATTATCTATCATATTTCATGATTCTAAAATATCCCCATTACAACCTAATGACCAAGACCCACCATTATTTATCACTACCCAAGTTAATCAAACATAAATCAAAAGAGTTATGATTAAACATGGAGCTATTATAAATATTATATCCTCACATGATTTTAGGCAAATGCAGATACCTAAAACTATTTTAGCTCAATCTCCAGTTGTCTTATAATATATTAATGATATTATTGCCCCCACATTAGGAGTAGTTGTCCACCTGATTCAAGTAGGTATACATACTCTCCAAAATTTATTTTACATATTAAAAGGTGAATTTAAATATAACATCCTACTATGAAATCCTTGGATATGCACCATATGTGGCATTCCTTCCACTTTTCACCGATGTTTTAAATTTGGACATGAAGGTAAGATCCATGTTGTCCCAACAGATCCACATCCATTCAAGATGTGCAACTTGACTTATCAGCCTAATGATGTCTTGGTCCCCCTAAATAACTCAATTCCATTATATTTAGTTTAAATATCTACTATATCTATTATACCTTCATCTCATATCCCTAATGTAAACATTTTTGACTTAGCATTCCAATAACTCTCTCTAGGGGAATATCAACTATTAAGTCTTATCACTTTATCAACCCCTCAGGGATATGGATGCCCATATTGATATAATACCTACCAACCCAATCTGGGATATTTTATCCCCTTCAAAAATCTTCACCTCCAAACATTTTAACCTATGAAGGAATAAACTAATCCCCTTTTTATGGGAAAAGTCAAATGTCTACCAAACCATTCACATCTAACTTCTTCTTTCTTGACAAACAACATTTCACACAAACCTATCTCCAATGATGTGCATGGAAAGGTTTTTATTTAGGAAATTATGAATAATGACCTCATGAGGTTAGAATAAATGACCTTATAAAACCATATAAAAATCATGCCCTCAATTTCAAGAAAACTCCTGAAGCCAATGACAATCATGCTTTGATATCCCATATCCCTATGGATGTGGATGATGAAACTCCTCCATCCCCTCTTAGTTCACCTATGGTAATTGATGACACCATTTTCATCCCACCTAATATTTTTATTATAACCATTCACCTAAAACTACTAGCCTAATAAAACAATTAGAAAACCATATCCCTTCCTTTATTATTCCTTGACCTAATAGATGAAGATTTTTCCTCATTCCATGTAATGGAGTATCAGGATGATGACTCCATTTTAATGTATTTAGAGGTAAAATATTCATATTTAAATAATATCATGCAATCTAAATCTCCTAGTATTTTAAACAAGGTCATAACTAATATTAACATAGGGACACTCAATGCCCCATGAAATATCAAAGTGGACCAATCCTTACATTCTCAAGAATACTAGGATTTTTTAGAATTCCTTGATAATCATAGCTATGATTTTTCTTAGTATTATAATGATATGTCAGGAATTAACCTTGTTATAGTCATCCATTATATCATTACCATTCCTAAGTCTAAGCCAATATAGTATAATATTTATAAGATGTACCCTCATATGGCAATCCTTGTCAAAGAATAATTGTAGTGGTTGTTATATATTAACTTTATCCAAACCATCGATTACCATCAATGGTTATCTAACATAGTACCTATCATAAATCCCATAGGGGGACTATGCCTTTGTACTAACTTTCATGAGATTAACATTACTTATTTAAAAGATGATTTTCCCCTTCCTCATATCAACCAACTCATGGACCTCACTGTAGGGTACAAGATTTCACTCATGGATGGATTCTCTAGTTATAATCAAATCCTTATCACCCTATAATATCTTCATAAAACCTCTTTTATTACTCAATGAGGGAATTTTTATTATAGGGCCATGCCTTTTGGCTTAGAGAACATATGAACAACTTACCAATGTGACATGAAATATATTTTTCATGATTTAATTCACAAAATCATTGAATATTATGTGGATTATATCCTAGGTAAATCTAGGTATCATAAGGATTACTTATCCATCCTTCAGCAAATCTTCACTCATTTGATCCAATATCAAGTTTGTCTTAACCCTAAAAAATGTCTCTTTAGAGTTTTATCAAGTAAACTTTTAGGTTTTATCATTTCTATTTAGGGAATCAACGTTGATCTTGCCAAGATTAGATCCATTATTGATATTCCACCTCCTTCCAACCTCAAGCAAATTCATAGTTTATAAGGGAAATTATAGTCATTTACTTCTTTATTTCATAATTATCAGACATATATCAATGTTTCCATCACCTCCTTAAGAAAGATAACTAATGTTATGGGATTAAAATTGTCAAGTAACATTATATACTCTTAAGAAGTATATCTTATCTCCCCTATCATTATTCTTCCAAGAGAGAATAAGACTTTTTACTTGTATATCTCCATTATAGATCATGCATTAGCTATCATATTTACCCATCAATATGATAAACATAGAGAGCAAGTAATTTGTTATATAAGTCATAATTTGGTTGAATATGAGACTCGTTACATGCATTTATAAATATTATGCTTGGACTTAGTATTTTTTGCTTCCAAGCTTTACCATGATTTGATTAATCACAAGACTTATGTGATTACCAATACCAGTCCTCTTAAGTTCATGAATTCAAAACCCTACCAAAATTAACAAATGAAAATATGGTTGATATTACTCACTAAGTTTAATCTTGAGTTCCTTAACCAAAATTCAATTAAGGGGTAGATCATTTTTTATCAATTAGTTAAATCACCCCTTGATGATAATCTACCATTTAGCTATGAATTCCCTAATGAAGTTATAGCCTCCACATCCCAACCAAGAAGATCTCAAATATCAAATGATGTTGTTATTTTATGGATCTAAATGCAAACATGGAGGGGGAGTAGGGATTATTCTAATACCAACCGAAGGCACTCATATCCCCTATATTTTAAGATTGATTTCAAATGTATTAATAATATGGTAGGATATGAATCCCTAATTATAGGTCTATAAATAGCTTTGTCTCTAGGAGTTAAGCCACTTCATATTTTTGGGGACTCTTAGCTAGTATTCAATCAAAATAACTAGAATATATAAATGCAATAATAGCATTCTCCAAAGGTATAAGATGTTAGCTAAATAACTATTATCCACCCTCAATCATTATGCCATCCAAAACACTCCTAAATTAACCAATAAGTTTGTTGACACCATGACTTCCTTGGTCTCCTTTACCACATCCTCCTCCTAGGGGTCTAATTATTTGTCCTTATTCATAGGATCAATCAATTTTTTTATACTAAAATTGATCTTAATTCTATCCACATCATAGAGGAAAACAATTTGGAACTATGGTATAGATAGATATTTGATTATTTGTCTAAAGTTATCATTCATTCAAATTAATACAAAAATGTTAAGCATGCTTTTGAGAAATGAAATTCTTAGTATGCCATACTAGGGGGTGTGATTTATAATCATGGGTTAGATGGTATTATCCTTCTTTATTTCCAAAATTATAAATTAAATATCATAGTCAAATAAACTCATGATGGAATATGTGGTGGGCATTTCAATGTTTTAACCATCACCAATAAAATTATGTGGTTAATATACTATTGGTCTACTATGAATCAAGATTATTATGAGTATGTGAAGAAATACATGAAGTTTCAATGACATGCCAACTTATCCCATATCCATAGTCATGCATTAAAAGTAACCAGGGATTTTTAACCTTTCTCCCAATGAAGTTTAGGCCTTATAATAAAGATTAATCTTAAATCTTCCTAATGACATAGCTTTATAATTATTGATAAAAAATATTTTACTAAGTGGTTGGAAGCCATTCCCCTTATTTCAACCAAGGTAGATAAGATTTTTGATTTCATTAATCATCACATCATATGTGATTTTAGTGTCCCACATAAAAATCATTATAGATAATGGGAAATATTTTTAAAATAATCAAGTTTAAAAGTTGTGTGATTATTTTTACATTAATTTAAGATTATAATTAACTTATTATCCTCAAGAAAATGGATAAGATGAATCATAAAACAAAACCCTTATCAATATGTTAACCTAAATAATCAATGAAGCTAGAAGGATTGGCATCTTTGCATACCTTTTACTTTGTGGGCTTATTGAGCTATTATTCACACACCTATAAGGGCTACCCCTTTCTCTTTGGTCTATGTTATCGAAGTAGTTCTCCCCATAGAGGTATAAATTCCTTCCATTCAAATCTCTCTTAAATGTATCATTTCTAAAGAGGATTATCACTAAGACTGATTATCATAGTTGGAAATTTTAAATGGGCATCAATCCATAGTCCTTGATCACTTTCATGTATATCAAGAATGAATAAAGTGTACATATAATGAAAATTAAAAGGAATGGAAATTTAATATAGGTGAATTTATCCTTAAATAAAATCAACATGTCACAAATATGAAAATAAGTAAATGAGTAACATTTTCTCCTAACTAGTTTGGATGTTATATTGTCACTCAAAAATATGAATCTGGGGCATATCATTTCACCTCCCTTGATGGTCACTCAAAAATATGAATCTGGGGCATATCATTTCGCCTCTTATTGATTATAATTTTCATCTTTTTTAATATTAATAATCTTATTATAGACTTTAATCAACATATGTTATCTTAAAAATCATATCCCCTATCTTTAAACACACCTCATCATTATTAATCATGTGGATTTCTTTTAGTCTACTCATTTTATCTTTAAACATGGATACCCCATCTCTATTCATAACATTTTCTCATGGATTAACTCCACTCAAAGTAGATTGGAGTTCCAAATCATTATTTCCTAACAATCCTTCACCTTAAAAACTTGTTCAAAAGAAATAACACATGGCCTTATTATGTGGCTTATAAAAACATCTTATGTCTAATCCATGGCAAAAAGTTTGATTTGGGATATCTAAATAAATAAAAATATCAAAGTGATAGATTGATCCCTCGAATGATAGTTTTTATCAAAATAAAATAAAATAAGTCAAAATTATAGACTGATCCCCCAAAGGATAGCTATTGATACATACATACATACATACATACGTACGTACGTACGTACGTATGTACATACATATAGATCACTCCCTTAAATGATGGATATGTGCCTATGATTTAGGAAAATTCTCATAATGATCATATTTCATTGAATATTTAAACTTACTGCATTGATCGATCTACATATATCCATGGATTTGTTTAACATTAAATAGCTTGGAAAAAACCATGTGTATTCCTAGAGAATTAAGATTTTCCCCCATTTCTATATAAATTCCCCTTTTAAAAACCAAAGGTTTATGAATTTAGTTGATAAGATATTGTTAAGAAATTTTATTAAGATTAGATAATAGAGTGTATATGCAAAATCAATAGGAGGCCTAGTTTTGGTTAGGGTCCAAGACTATTATGAGTCACACATCCTTGACCAGTTAATATAGAATTAATTTAAAACATCTAAATTCATGAAAAATAGTAGAATAATTCACATAATCCATAATCAACCATGATATAAAATCCCATCCATATGACTATAATAAAAAAAATTAAAGCCATATAAGAACCATCCATGTAATATAACATCCATAGCAATATACATCATAAATCCATAACAAATCATAAATTTTCACAAAAATTAAAATCCATAATCCATCATAAATCCATTAAAACACATACACATAAATCCATAATCAAGACAAAAGATGCATGACATAATCTAAATATCATAATCCATGTAAGCACTATATGAACAATATAAAACATGATATAGATAAACTCAAATGCCATATAAACATAATATGTATAATCCAAATCCATAATCATATAACACAAAATCATGTAATAAATGTGTGTAATGAATACTCAAGAATATATATCCAAAAATTAAATTTACATAATAAAAGTGTCATAAAATATAATATATACAAATGCTAATACATATAATTAGACATATACATGACTACTTAGTGAATTAGATCTAGCTCAAGAAGATATATATTATGCCTCCTATACTATCCCCTCCATCTCCTCCCACATACCTCTTATCTCTCCCCTAAATCAAACTTCCCATACTAGATGTAGTAGTCTATACCCCCCATGGAGTCTGCCCCTACCTAGCTATGTGGTTGGCATATTTAGGCACCTTTGGTAACTAGTCTATAAAAATCTACTTGTAATATCAAAGATCCACTACCACATCTTGATATTTATCCAAGATCATAATACCTAGAGACCCCATCCTCCTATCATATCCCCCTCTTCCTATAGTAGATCCTAATACTACTCACCCTATATCACCTTCTAGTACCTAAAGCCTCTTGCACTAATCATGATATTTGTCTTATGCTTGACATGCTTCATAATAACTCTATTTAAATGCATCATAATGCCCCTATATCTCTATCAAATATACATACAACTCATCTCACTCAAAAAAAACTCTAGAATATTATGCATGAGCCAAATCCCTCTTCATCATCATTGTTTGTATATTTCCATCCCCTTCCCAGTCTCCTCCTATAGCTTCTACATCTACCATCCCCTCATCCACCATATCACACCTATATCACAACACCCTCTCCTTTATCCCTCTATGATGTTTAATCCACCATAATAAATATACCTTTGTCACTATGATATCATCTACACCCATACCTTCTATCTCTTCCTCTACCAATAGCTATATCTCTATTACCTATGGCTTAAGTAGTTCCACCTCTAAGTCATCCCTCTAGTATAACTAAGGTGATGTAGGCATATCTTTACATAGCCCAAATTTTTGTCTGATGGTCCCAAATTAAAATATCTCTATATACTCTGGGTGTCTCCTTTGTAACCACCTTGCCTATTGTCCTACCACTAGTTTCATCTCCATCCATGGACATACTAGGAACTAGATGTATGGCCTCCATATCATCTCTTCTTCCTCCATATACTTCAACACCTATCTATAATAATCTAAATACCACACTCTAAAATCTCCATATATATGGTAAAAGTCATCCCTCCATCATATAAAACCAACATTGAAGGAAAATCAGTGTGAGTTGATCTATGGTAGCCTTAGTGATTACACTACTTAGATATGCTTATATGCCAAACACTATAACATATAAGTGACATCCATCTCATATCATCACTACATCTGCCATCCCCAAAATTGTGTGTGTGTGTGTGTGTGTGTGTGTGTGTGTGTGTGTGTGTGTGTGTGTGTGTGTGTGTGTGTGTGTGTGTGTGTGTGTGTGTGTGTGTGTGTGTGTGTGTGAGTGAGTAATGTCAAATCCCATGCAAATACTATCTAATACTACCACATGTCTATAATTACCCCTGTTAAGATCTAAGAGAACCTCTCTCCAACATAATCAGGTGATGCATACCAATAGATAGCCAACATCATCATGGTGAAAATTCATCTCCTGCCCTCGTCCTAATTATATAGAGCCTTAAAATTCAAGCCTCTTACTACAAAACAAATATCCATATCATCATCCCCAAATAATCATTTTAATGTATCTATGTATCCTCTCTCATCCATTAGGATGATCTCTACTCCATGTAATAACACCCAAAGTATCTATAAGTATCTTATAGATATCTTCTAAAGTCATATTCATCTCCCCTATTGATAGATAAAAATTCCCTACATCTGGATCCTTTCACTCTAGTAGTACCACTAGTAGATTATGATCTTAATGATAGTGGTATAGTCCTCCTAAGCCTATTTCCTCAAGATGACCCAAATATGCATCTCCCATCAACTCTTATAATCACTCCAACAATTCTAGCACTCAATCTCAAATGATAATTAGAATGAATGATTGTAATCCTATAATCCCCTAGATTCATTTAGTTTTCTAACAACTAATCCTATCCACTAGTTTTTTCTTACCCCTTAGGAATTGGCATTGACCCTTACAAGATCGATACCAACTAGTCATTGATAATCATTGATCAACTAATTGGCATTGATCTACCATTGATTTATGGGAAATCATTAGGGAGTCAATATCTATCCCCTTAGGATTGTTGATGATCCCTGTTAAACCCTAATAATGACAAAACCCTAATTAAACTATCTTAAAATGCTAAAAAATAACAAAAATCATAAAAACATCAAAAACATGTTACCAACTCTGTGGTGTATATATCACTCAAACATATTGATAGGTGTCAAATTTTTAGCTGTATTTGAGCTCACATAATCTCATTTACAAAATGAGAACCGAAGCTATTCGATGGTATATTTATATCCCTTTAAGATTGATGTTAATTCTTTCTTGATCATCATTAATTCTTTCATAATTGGTATCAATCCATTGAATTGATGTTAATTTGGTTCATTTTGGCTCCCTTTCACTCCTTGTAAATCTATTACATCCTTATAGCCCTATTCCAAGGCCACTCAAGTAATCCATTGTTACAACTATCTTATCCTTTATTAACCAACATTACTAGATTATGGACATAAACCCCCTAATGGTCCCATATATTTTGAAAGGTATATATTCATTTCAGTGTCTATCCCTTGTGGATGTTAAAATTTACCTCATATTGAGTACAAGTGTCCCTAAATAGTGCACACATACCAAGCACACCATACAATTTGGCAAACCTATCCTATCATTTTCCTTCTTGACTATCTTTGATAGATCTTGCACATTCCTAGTTGTGGCAATCCATTACTTGTTTGCCTTGGTAAATTCTTAGTTAGATATCCTACATCTTGTTAGTGTATCATTATACTTCCCATTTATCCTTGCATCTTCAATACTCATATCCTATCTACCCTATCTATTACCACCTCATTTTCAAACCCATCTCCAACTCACTCTCTTTCACTGACTCCTAGTTTGAGGGGGAATACCTCTTCACATTAAACCTGGGGCATTATACCCATCCTAATTTTTTTCTCATGGTAGGTTATCAAAAACTACTCAACAAAAAGGGGAAAATGTAGACACAATAAATTTACATCATTTTTTTAGGAATAAATGTGTCTTACCACTTCCCACCTTTTTTATGCCAATTAATGTAGTGTTACCATCTATTATCTTAAATTGTGTAATTAATCTACTTAATTATAATTTTACCTATATAATTAGTTAATCATCCATAAATATATTAAAATATTCCTAAACTTATTATGGGTTAGTTATTTTAACCTCCCTAATAAGTTATCCATACCTGAGCCTAGTTAAACCTACCCCATATTAATTTTAATCTTGTGATCTTGATTTTTTAAAACCAACAAGTTTAACTTGGATTGAATTTATCGTGATCCCATGATCATCATCGGTCATATTATGATCGATGTCTATTTATATCTAGTACATCCTTAGGGTAAAGTATCCTAAATTTGCACACCAAAATGCTAACAAAATTCCCCAAGAATACTATCGAAGAATGCCACACTTATTTTAGTCTATCCACACTATATCCAAAGCCAATCACATCCTTTTCAATGAGATATTATCTACAACACAAGAAGCATTTTCAAAGGTAAGTGTGTTGTTTATTTCAGTACATTCTAATTACTGTATTGTCTATTTACATTATATTTATAGATCTAAGTCTATTTCTATAGTTAATAACCAATCCTAAATATTTTTAGAATATTTTAGATCCCTCCTTAGGTGTCATCCTGTTTTTTCCAACACCCACTATAAGGATCAACCATGATTATTTTTGGATCAACATCGATTACATAATTGATATCGATATGAGACAATCGACATCAATCCTTATGTTTTTATTTATATCTACAACATGAGACTAGTTTACCAATCTCAAATGTTTTAAATTTATTATTTCTAAGTCCTAAAATCATGTATTGCTATATGTAGATGACCTTACCTGGTGTTATGCATGATGTGGTTTCATCTCATGACTTACCCATAATTCCCCATCCATTATTTGCCAATCAAAGTGACATCTCTTTCGAGTTAGGAATTTACATGATCATCTTTACCCCAACTTTAAAATCCATCACCAAGAAATTAGAATTAATTTAAGAACAAGAAGACATAGCCATTGCATAATAAAATGAACATTTTGATAATATATATGCAATAGATTTATTTGTTTCATTTTACTTTCATATCTTGTCATATGATTTATTATAATTTATCTTATTATAATATCCACTTGGTTACATAAAATAATGGACTAACATCCCTCTAAGGAAGTGTCCCACTTCTTTTAACTGATCTTTTATTAGGCAATCCACTCATCTATATTATTAATCTATTCTTATCCAAGTTATCTCTTATGTGAAGGTATTCCTTCCTAATTTAGTGAATTATCACTTATATTCTTTGAAAGAAAGAGAGAATAAATTTGAGAAGGGTATGGTATAAAATCCTAATATGTTGTACACACATTGATCTAGATGGTTTTAGATACTCCTCTTTATCTTGGGAGGAATGAGCTACAGATAATAAAGTACTAAAGAAATGGTTGATTAGTTAGATAGTAGGGTGGATTGCCTAGAAAGCTAGACCTAAGAAGCACGGGCTTCCTTGGAGGCCATGAATCAACACTTTAAAACAATTAAGTTTTGAAAGTGAAAAATAAAGTACTTGTGTAAATAATAGAAGGTACTAAAATGAAATACAAAAAGTGATAGATAAATGAATAGATAAATTTGACTAATTATAGTAATAAATAGATTGATATTAATGATAAATGAATCAAGTGTGGACCAAAAAATAGGATGAGGTTCTATGATCAGATAGAGGGAAAGAAAGTTTGATTTAGTTGAGGTCTGGTGGGTGAAAACAGATTGTTATTTATTTTTCACACAGTGACCATTAGTGGTTCGGGTGATCATTGGTGGTTAGGGTGACCATCAATGGTAGAAACCATTGGCAGTTATGGATAGACTATTGATGGTCATGCTAACTATCAATGGTTACTATGTGCTCTAGTTTAGTTCAATAAAATGGTTGATGAGGTTACATAATGAAATTTTGGAAAGTGGGTTTGGGTTGGGTTGGTTGTGAAATAGAAACAAAGCAACTAATTAGTGAATTTAGATACTTAGCTTGTTGGTTATTGATCTGAAGATAGTTGAGGAATCTATTGGTGGAGCCTAGATCAACTTCAACATAGTAATGATACTTGGCTATTAGTTGATGGATGACAACACTTCAGATCTCTATCACACTTTTTGCTTTATTGGTTCACTGGAAGAATACCTCCAAAAGGAAGTACTGATACATGAGGTTCTAATTTTGATGCAAATGATGATCTATTTCACCTCCTCTCCTTCTCTTTTTATAGGAAGAAAGGAGAGGTAAAATAATCATTTAAAAATGTATTTAATAGAGTGTCTAAATTTAGATTTCACATGTATTATCTCACACATGAATTAGACAAGCTAAATATAAAAAATAAATATGGAGTTAACTATATTTAATTGTTTAAGTGGTTAAAGGATGACCATCAATGGTCACGCCTAATCATCAGTAGTTAGGGTAATCATTGGTAGTCAGTAGGTCAAAATTTAAAATTGGTCAAAAATATTCAAGGTGACTTAGGTTTACCGTTGACAGGTTATGAGACAATCTTTAGAGGGTCACAAGGTGGTCTAAGGTCTAGTTAAACATTTATAACCATTGTGTGTAGTTTTCAAGTATCTACATTTTGCCCCTTTTTGTTATGTAGATTGTATAAACAATCTATAAAAACAAAAATGGATTGTGGGTCAAAGGTTAGGATCATGGGAGGAGGTGATCCCTATAACAATATGAAAAAATAAGGTGAAATAGAATTAGGTGTAGATTTGATGGGTGGATAAGTTGGTGAAAAAGTGGGTGGTAGGTTGGGTACTAAAGCACAAATATGCACATAAAGAATGACTAAGTATGATATCTAAGATCATGAAATGACTAGGTTTCTATAGTTGGTAAAAATAAGGTTGGTATTATAAGGATAAGTGACAAGTGAACCATGTGATCATTGGGTGACACTTATAAAAGTAGGTCTCCTAGACAAGGTTGATGTTTTCATGGGTATCCAAGGTAGGAAATGCGCACATGAAGACATAAATTCATCAAGTGTATGTAAGGTAGTGTAAGGACAAAATGTTCAATATGGAAATTTATTTGGTGTGGTCAAAAGGACCAAAGTGAGGTCATCAAAAAATATGTGATAGTCTAGTCAAAATGGTTAGTGGTGAGGTTAAAATCATTGGTGGTGAAGGTTAATGGAGAAGAGAATCTCTAGTGGTTAGTAGTAGGTAAAAGTGTGTGAAATAATTTTATGGAAAAAGGTATGGGTGGGAGGTAAAAAACCCTAAGTTGGTCAATCATTGATGGTTAGGGCTGACTATCAGTAATCACCTTGACCATCGGTGGTCATATATTATCAATAAAAAGGGTAAAGACAAAAGACATCCATGGGTTTTATTATTTCATTATGAATTTGAAACCTTAAATGATTGGCTTATTGGCATTATTAAAGAAAATGATGATGGTTGAGGGTAATTGATTAAGTTAGATAGAGTGGATTGATTTGGGGTTGATTGAGTGATCAAGGATGCAAAGGGATCGAGGGGGAGAATGAGGTCAGGCAGTGGTCCCTAGATTTCTTCCTCAATGGTGGTCAAGGAATGAGGTAGGTATTGTTTTGAATTGGTATATTAGTTTCAATTTTACAAATGAATGCTTGATTGAATTTGTACATTATTCATTTAGATATGTGAGTGGGTTTAATGTAGGGCTAAGGATGTGGTAGTTATTTTTATTTTTTGAGTTGAAATGGTAGGTTAAATGTATATTTTTAGGGGTAGCGTAGATAAGGGAGGGTAGAGGTAGTTGTAGGTGGGGTTGTTTTATTTGTTATGAGGTTTGGTAGGTGTTTTTTAGGGGTAAGGTTTAGTTTTGATCACTAGTAGTCATTTCATAGTGGTTGTTAGTGGTCATTTTTTACCATCATTGGTCACTACTAACAATTAGTGGTCGATTATCAACCATCAATAATCGATACATGACTATCAATAGGATACTTTGTTGTGACCATTAGTGATTAGTACCTAACCATTGATAGTTGGCTATAGGAATAGTTGATCATTGGTTGTCAAATGATGTATGAGTAGTTTTAAGGCTAATGTGAAATTTTTGATATTTTGTTGATAGTTGGAAGGTTAAAAGGGTAATTTTATGGTTGTGGTTTATGTTACAGGTTAGGATAAGGGGTTGGGTTAAGAAGGTTGAATGTTGGGCTAAAGTAATAGGTATAGGTCATATTAGTTTAATGATATGGGTTGGAAATATTAGCATAGGAGTTAGGTGAAAGTGGAATAATTCATAGGTAAAATGTGTCAATAAACTAAGGTTTTTTCTATCAAACATTATAGGCATAGGAGAGGATACAAATGAGGGATAGAATACCACAGATATTAGACAAGATTTAGTGTGGGATAACTAATGATGATTAGGAGGAGCACATGAAGGATGTGGGCCTCAAAGGTATGAGGTAATACTATTATGTGCCTTAGGATGTGGTAATGTTAGTGGTATTCATCAATAAATAGGACCCTATCACTAACACCTTATTCATTCTTATAAGTGAGTTGACTATCTTACCCAAGGACATTCATAGGATAGTATGGCTACCCATATGGGGTGAGCTGATCTACCATATTGAGAGTGATGAATGGGATGGGTAGATGGATCTCTTATATGGAGATGACCTCAATTTTATAAGGTGGAGTTCAGGAGGCTTCCACTACATGTCATTATACTAGAAAGATAGGGATGTGAGGAGGATTAGCATGATGATGATAGTGATCACATGTTATGTGTTACCATAATCTAGTTGTGGGAGGTTCCCTTACTTGTTGTTAAGGGTGTTCATTAATATTTGGTTTGGTTACATAGTGTTTATATGGGTGCCTATGTTATTAGTTTAGATTTATTAAGAGTTGTGGGGCTTCTATGATGATAGGAGATATGGTATCAATGTTAATTTTATTCTCCATTATTAGGCCTATAAGAACATCTAGGTATTGAGACCTATGGGGATACCCTAGGAGGGATTTACACAAATGGATTACAAGTTTGGACACATGAGGTGGAGAGGTGACTATGCCCTATTAGGACTAGGAGGAGGAGCACATGATATAATCTAGTAAAAGGACCAACTACATTCCTTAGTTATGGGAGACATGATATGGAGATTGTGTGTTAGGTTTCTAGGTTGGGCACACTATAGGAGGCATAATCTATCTCTTTAGAACTACAAATGGATCTATGGTAGATGAGACCATGAGATAGAGATAATTCAATTTGATAGCATATAGAGGTAGTTTGGCCTCATGTAAGATATACCCAAGGCATTTTTGAGGTATAAGAAGGAGGATGCAAAATTTCCACTACCCATTCCATATCCAATTCATTATTTTATTCATCACAAGGGGTTTCTTATTAGGATAGATATGGCTGATGTAAGAGTTATAGGTAGATATCCTACATGGTACCAGGCACACTATGTCATGACTAACTTTGGAGGAAATGATGGCGGTCGATAGGATATGTATGTAAATACAAGGGGAGCTAGTCAATATGCTTAGATGTAGGGGGTTACCCCAGATGTACATATAGTGACAATTGATAGGGACTAGGAATAAAAAGTTCTAGCTATAGCATAGGCATCCTTAGTAGTAGTACAAGGCCAAATGACCACTCTGATAAGGGATAAAGATCATGCTAGGTCTTAGTTAGCCTTGGTGATATAGGAGAGAGATTATCTCTAGTAGGCAAGAGGTTGAGTATTAGTAGTTATGGGACCAGTAAGGTCTATCTTGATGTAGAGTAAGGTCTATCTTGATGTAGAGATATGTAGTGAGTATGGAGGACTTATTGTATTATGATGCCTTGGTTTGTAAATGTTTATTGAATGATCCCAAATGGGGTGAATATAGGACTAGGATTGTAGGAGGTGATAGTATGGTGACACCAGGTCAGTGAGCCATATTTGTAGGTGGATAGGCAAGTGTAGGAGGGTAGGCTCTAGGAGGTAGTGGTTCCCTAGGGTCATATATTTGTTATGATATTTTGGATGTTCCACATGATTTTGATACCAGCTTGTAAGCTAATACAATGAGATGTATATTTTTTGATAGACATATATATTTTGTATACATTATGATGATTATTTATGAGGTATAGATGTGATCCTTTGTTAATGGTTTGTAGCTCATGGTTGTGATGTTCATGTTGATTATTAATGATGTTATATTGATTATGGTTATGATCATGATGATGTTGATGTGGACTCACCTAGCTACTCATGTGATGATATGTCTCTTTAGTTTATGTTCATGATGATGTTTGATATGGATTGATGTTATTGATGTGATTATGATGTGATGGTTATGGATAACTATGATGATCCTGATATGATTATGTGATTCTAATATGATGTTATAAAAGATTAGGATGATCGTTATCACTTTATGATTATGGTATTTGATGACGTTTTTTAGGGATGTGATCATTGAACTTCATGTTTAAGATTATCATGTTTATGATATTGATATGATTATGGTTATGGTTACTAGGTTATGATGTGATTATTATTATGGTTATGTATTATGGATCATAGTTATATGGATGTAATACATGGTAGGATGATGATGGTGCTATGATGATGTTTATGATATGGTTATGTGATGATGATGTTTATGTTGAGATTTAATGAAGATATGATTCCTCATTTAGATTTAGACATATGGTGGATATGGTATATGTTATTATGAGGATGTGATGATGATAGTTGATTTGTGTATGGAGGTGGTGGTTATGCTAATGATTTCTATTTTTTTATGATGTGATGATGATATTATGTGATGTGGTTATGATTATGGTCATCTTATTTAGATTAAGGTGAAACACATAAATTAACTTAAATAAAAAAACCAGATGTGAGAAAGAGTAGATAGTTAAGAGACAAATATCCAAGTGAATATATCAACTAGTATGAGAGAATAAGGAGGCACAATGTTTCTTATTTGGCAAGGATTAAAACAAATCAAAGTTGTATGGGATTAAAGAACATAATCTATTTGAATTTTTCACATTAGCATGTATTAGTTGGTTTAAAAAGGTGTCTTGACCTAAGCTCAAAATCCCTTCCTTATAGAGTGTATAAAGGAGAGGAAGGTGAAAATGGAACCTTCTTGGGAGACTAGCTTGCCTCTTTTATAGGTCACCAAAGAGCCATCATAAAAAATTCCATGTCATATAAGGTATAGACTAATAAATGCAAGAAGTCTAATTAAGAGATCCAATTATGCCTATCAAAATTATGTTGCTTTTTATTGATGTTTGATAATTGGTATTTTTATATTTTGTTGTTTCTTGGGAAGGTTTAGGAAGTTGATCCATGCAGAAAGCTTCGAAGACATTTATATGCTTTGACAAATTCTTGACTCATCCATCCTTCAAGGGAGTGGTCAAAGCTTTGTGTTATTTGATTAAGGCTTTTGATAGCTATCCTTCAAGGGAGAATTCTTCCTTATATTGAGAAATTTTGATATGTTTTTAGTAGTTTTCCTTCAAGAGAGTAGTCTATGGATACTAGGAATGATCCATGATTGTTTTTTCTTATGATTTTATTTTTTATTTTGAGTATTTATTGACATAGGCTTGTTTATGTAGGCTTAAAATTTCACCTTTTATGAATCCAAAACTAAAAACAAAAGAATATTGATTAGGTGCACAAGAGTTTTAGGTGATAATAACCATAGAAATCTATCCTATAAAAGGGGTAGAAAGTACCATGAGAATTATGCCATGGGTAGAGTTATGGTACCCATTATTTAAGATTAGGCTATGATTGTGATGGATAATCACATGATTCAACTTTAGTCATTTGTGCCTAAAATAAGGAGATAAATGTGGTTTTAAAACAAGGGATGAGCTTAAGTTGGACAAAAGGTAAGTTTGATTGTATTTAACAAAATAAAGGACATAGATGCGAAGCATTAAGGGGCTTAGGTTTTGGGTTCCATTCAAGAGAGGATAAATGGTAAGCTCCCAATCCATACTTGTGTGTTATTATATAAGGTCCAAGCTAATTGAAATTAAAATAGTGGAAGGTAAGGATGGGATTTCCTCATCAATGATGTTAATGAGAGGTGGATTGGATTACTTCCTAGGTGGCATGAAATCAAGGCTATGATTTTCATGAGGTTTTTAGGTCTTGATTAGGAAGAACTCATGTTTCCCATGTTCATACTGACCTAGAATAAATCCCTTCCAAGCACACCTATAAAGGTATGTCTAGGTAAACTCTATTTTATCTAGATAAGAGAAATTGGAGGTGAATGATCAAGGTGAAAAAGAGGTGGTGGAAGTGTCAAGGGGATTGTCAAGTCCCCCATAGATGAAATTAGTTTGACAAGTTGAGGGCCTAAAAGGAAAAAAGGTTCCAATATTGGGGTCATAGCCAGGTTGTTGGTCATACTCTTGGGGGGTAATAAAAGTGTCTAATGTCAAAAGGCAATACTCCCCCAATGAAAGATGATGGAAGGTTGATTCCAAAGGGTATGTTGTGGGTATTTGGGTGGAGGGAATGGATGAAATGGTAAAGGCTTCAATGGTAGAAGAAGATGGGGATTTATATTTTATTAGTGAAGTTTTATTGGATGGTGGATGGAAAACATCATTAGGTTGGTAAATCGTGTTGCATGATGCAAAAGTACTTGATTCAACTTGTATGGTAACAACTTGACCTTCATGTTCAAATTTAATGCATCAGTGTAGGATGGATGACACACAGCCCATGGAATGTATCTAAGGTAATCCCAATAAGATGTTGTACTATAAATCTCCTCCTACTACATAGAAGAGTTTATGAAGCATGTGGGGTCCTAAACAAATGTGAAGGATAATAGTTCCTCGAATCATAGCCATGATATCATTGAATGATCAAAGCATTTTTGAGGTTTTCAACATAATGTTCTTAGGTAATTTGAGTTGGTTATATGCATGGGAGAAGATAATGTTGATATTATCTCCCCCATCAATCATAACCCTCTTGATATGGGTTTCATTTATATATGTGGTAGTTAAGAAGGGAGGATCTAGGTCATCTAGATAGCTGGAGGGTATTTATAAATCCTTAAAGGTAACAAGGTTGAAAATTTTGAGATCACCAATAATGGATGTCAGAGGTTATGGGTCTTCTGGTTGGACCTCTATGGATTAAAATCCTCTATCATTATTTGGCAGTGATGGGGTGAGGTATTTATAAATTCATATAACATCATCTTCATCAGTGTTTGGTGAAGATGTTTTAAAACTAATTATTAGATTGAGATGTTCCCAAGATGGACACTTTGGGTTTGGTTGAAGGTGAAAGTGTTTGGTGTTGGTTGGGTGATTAGGTGGTGGAAGAGGGATATGTCCATAGAATAGACACCTTGGATTTTTCTTTGTCCTTTATTTGAAATTTTGATCATGTGACCACAAGGATAGTATGGATTTAGGGAGGAATAGGGTTAGAGGATTGCTTTAGTTCCTCTTCACTTTGAGGTGATAATGAAGGAGTAGGTAGATGTTGGTTGATGATTCTTGGTTTTTGGACTGGTGTGGGATCATAGGAGGCTCATTTGATAATAAGTCATCATCATGATAAAACTTATGGGATAATACTTAGACCTCCTTATAGTTATCAGTATCATTCTTAGATGTTATATGATATGAGCATACTAATTTATCATTATACCAAGATGGTTTAGGACTGTGTGGGTCAAATGGTCTAATAGGTGTTAAATTTGATTAGGATGCTTGCAATAACCTCTATAGAATGGTTGAGTAAGACTCAAGTAATGGTGGTAAAAGTGTGGAGGTCTTAGTTTTGGTAGTTGGGTTAGGAAAAAGATTAGAAGTAGGATTGTTGGTAGAGGGTTTGGATAGAGGAACATTCTTGGTGGATGGTTTTCATTTTGGTAGAGAGATTGATAGCTTAGGGTTAAAAGGTTTTGAGGTAGATGTTTGAGATGTAAGTGGTTTATTTATAGACGATTGGAAGATAGGAGGTTTGGTTATGGATGGTTTGGTGAAATAGGTGTGGATAAAAGTAGGAGTGATTTCATAACCAAAAGTGGTGGTTGGGTTTTGATTGGGATGGTTGGTTTCCCAATTAAGGTAGAGTTATGTGGTCCTAAAATAGAGGGAAAAGTAAAGAAGAGAGGAAATTTTTTTGGTTTGCAGAAGCTTGGGTGTTTTCATCGTATTTTTTGGCTTGGTTTGGGGTTTATTTGGTGTGTTTGGTGGATTTAGTTTCAATTTCAATGAGGGGTGTGTAGGTTTTTGAGTAAGGAGTATGTCAAGGTTTTTGGTAGGCTTGGTTGGAATGGTAATAGGTGGCTTGGTTATTTTAGGTAGGGTTGGTTTGGAAATTTTAGGTATGGTTTCGTCAGTGGATGTTTCTAATGGATTAGTTGTGGTGAAAGCAAGTTTGATAATGGGAATAGAAGGTTGGGATGATAGTGGTGTGGTTTGAGGTTCTTACTTGGTTTGGTAAGGAAGCTTGAGATAGTGCCAAAATGTGGCACAATTTACATTGGATTGGGATAAGTAGTCTAAGTTTTGAACTATTATAGAGAAAGGTCTATAGATGGGTTTAATCCCTTTAATACTAAGCTCAAAGGTCAAACCCATGGGTGGAGAGAGAGAATTGGTTACCTCATCATTTTCATCAATAAAAGGCTCTAATATTTGGGAAGATGAGTCTCCTATGGGTGAGGTAGGTAGAGTGATCACTTCCTTAGGGGTGATTTATAAAGGAAGATTGGATTATTATATGATAAAGGAGAAGGACATGGTGGTAATGGCTACTTCTTTTGGTATGTCCTCCAAATTAGATGTTGGTGTCTCAAATACCTCAATGGGCAGAGGGGTTATTTCCTTAGTCTCATTTTATGGATGAATGGAGGGTAACTCTACTACCTCAATAAGTGTAGGGGTATGAAATGTGGTTTCATCAATAGATTCCTTAAAAATTAGTTGTCTAATGATTGCATTAATGGTATGGGCTTCATGGTTATGAGAGGATTTCACTTGATTATTTTTGTTGTTCATGGAAGGGGAGAGGTTGGAAAATGGTTATCTAAAGATGTCAAGTGATTGGTTTAGGGGTGCATTGGGTTATGTAACACAATTTCCCCCTTGCCAATGAGGTTTTGGATGATGTTATTGAAGGTATTACACCTACTAACGTCATGTATAATTATGTAGTAGAAGGTGCACAATTATTCTCCTTATACCAACTAGGTATAGGATGAGAGTAATCAAATTACTATAGATTTTTGATCGGTGGTGGTTGTATGATATTTTTTTTCAACAAATTCTCCAAGATTGAAGCATATGACTCCCCTAATGGAGTAAATTTCTTTTGATTATTATGGTTTGGGTTACTAGTGTTATAATTGGAGGAGTTAGGTTGGTTAATAATGGGTGGAAGATAGGTCTTAAGGATAAACAAATTCATGATTCCCTTAATTTTAGAGTTAGTTTTGGTTTGACTAGTAGGTTTAGAAGAGGGTGTCTCATTTGATTTGTAGGTGGAATTCTTCTTTCTGAATTTTAATTTCCCCTCATCAATGGATTTGTTTTCTAATTTGTGTGCCATGGTGAAAGCCTCATCAAAGGTCATAAAGCTCTAGACCCATAGATGATATGTGTTTGGCACACACCTAGACAAAGATTTTGATCAACTCAGGTTGGGGACAAGAGAAAGAGAGTTGATTTATCAAGCTTCTTTAATGAGTGAAAAAGTTAGCAATGGATTCATCATGAAATTTTTTAATGGATTAGATGTTAGTGATGGAAACTTTATTAGATATGTTTATGGAAAGTGATCTAAGAAAGTTTGAGCTAGTTAGGCAAAAGAAAAGAGGGAGTGCTTTGTAATATCACCATACCAATATAGTGTTGGACCTGATAGAGACATGGGGAAGGTACAGATAAGGAGATCATCATCATAATAAATAATATAACATGAATGCCTAAATGATCTTAGATGTTTTTGAGGGTCTTCTTTACTATGAAACTTTAAAAATTTATGAAGCTCCCATTGAGGAGAATAAGGTTAAATAGGTATGAATGGATGAATTAGTTCATTACAGATTTGGTCATAAGATATGAGGTTGTGGGCACTAAAAATAGTTGACTCCAAAGTGGTCAGTTTATCCATTAACATTTTGACAAGATTCATTTGTGGTTGGTACTCTCATAATTGTAGAGTAGATTATGTTAGGTTTGGGTAGGTGTAACATATGGATAGATGGTTAAGGGTTGAGAATCTACCATATACTGGTATGTGGTCATGGGTGGTTGGGATGATACAACATATGAATACATGGAGATAGGTGGTTGGGTGGAAGGTAGAGGTACATACCCTTATGGGCTTGCGATTAATCTTAGGTTTTGTGCAATAGGCACCTATTGAGATATTAATATAGGTTAGGTAGAAGGTATAGTTGGCTTAGTAGATAGAGGATAAGTGGTAAATTTTATATTAATAGGTGTAAGGGTAGAGGGTATGGGAACCACCAAGCTCTGAAATGGGGTGGAAGTAGGTAGGTTGGAAATGAGAGGAATGGTGGTGGTACTAGTAGATGGTGATCTTATGGTAAGAGAAGTATCGATGCCCAAAAGTTAGGTTGGTTTGATGCTAAGAGGGTTATTAGTTTGGGAAGAGGGTGCTTGGGTGTTACTTAGTTGAGTGGGTTAGTTTTAGATGGTGGTATCAGTAGGGTTATTGGTAAAGGATTATGCCTAGGTGACTAAAGGTTGGGTGGAAATGGTGGTAAAAAAAGTGTCACCCATAAGATGGGGTTACATGCCATAGGGTAGGTCAATAGGTAGAACCAAAGTAGGCATATAGTGAGATATGGTATTGAGGTAATGTTGGAGGGCTATGGGGTTGTTATCTAAAAAGGTGGAAAAATATACGTCACCTTGGATAACCATTTGAGGGATGATAGGACTCCCAAAAGGATGGGTAGAACTATCTACATTTGAGATATAATCCATGGATGACGGAGAAGATGAATATGGATGATTAGGAGGTGGATCCTTGTTTTGCTTAGTTTTGTAATTGTTGCCTAGTTAAAACCATGCAAATTAGGGAAAGAAGAAGATACAAGCAATCTCACAACTCAAACAAAGAAGAGATAAAAATTTCAAGGAAATAAAACACACACTAAAGTATGTTAAATCCTGAGGTTATTTTTAGTCTCTCTTGTGGCTTATGCCTTAAACTTTAAGAATTATATAACTCAACTTGGCTTGTAGAGTGGATACTAGAAAAGAATTCTATGGTTTATTTAAGGTTGTGTTTAGGCTCTCAAAGGGATCTATATTGGAAATTAGTATGTGGCATGATATTGGGGCCTACCCTCTCACTTCACACACCATAGTCATAAGAGTGTTAGGTGCTTAGGTAGGATACACCGATTGGTTGAGATTATACTGAACTAGAGAGCTAAGTTGGTTCTCCTCTTGGTGATGAAAGCTAAGTAGGATAGCCAAAAAGGTGATCATTAGGTGATGAAATCCAAGTCGAGCCTTATGTCAATGTTTTTATGCTTGATTAAGTGTAAATGGTTTGGTCTTGTGTGTGTGATAAGAGTGAAATTATGATTAATTTACTTGATTAATTAAGCTATGCGAGCTAAAATAATCAATCAAATAATGGATACAATTAATTTTAAGCCTAAAATGAAATTTTAATTTCATTTTATGAGTAGAAAAATAAGAAGAAGAAGAAGAAGAAGAAGAAGAAGAAGAAGAATAATAAGAAGCACCTAGATGTAACTATGAAACCCAAGAAAAGACTCAAGGGTCCCACTAGGTGTGCCAAAATGTTTCAATGAATTTTTTATTATATTTTTTAGAAGAAAGAGAGAAGAAACTTGATAAAGGTATTGTAAAAAAACATGATATGTTGTGTGCACATTGATCCAAAAGGTTGTAGATACTCCTCTTTGGCTTGGGAGGAATGACCTATAGATAACAGATCACTAAATAAATGGTTGATTAGTTAGATAGTAGGATAGATTTCCTAGCAAGCTATATCCAAGAAGAATGAGCTTCTTTGGAGGCTTTCAACCCACACTTTTAAAAAATTAAGTTCTAAAAGTGAAAAATAATGTACTTACATAAATAATAAAAGGTACTAAAATGAAATACAAGAAGCTATAGATGAATTTGACTGATTATAGAAATAAATATATTGATATTAATGCTAAATTAATTTGGTGTGGTCCATAAAATAGGATGAGTTTATGTGATCAAGTAGAGGGAAAGAAAGTTAGATTTAGTTAAGGTCTGGTGGGTGAAAATAAATTATTGTTTATTTGTCACATAGTGGCCATCAGTGGTTAGGGTGATAATCAATAGTTAGGGTGACCATTAGGCAACCATTGATGGTTATGGATAGACCATGAATGATTAGGGTGACTATTAGTGGTTATTATGGGCTCTAGTCTAGTTTGAGAAAATGGTTGATTAGGTTATAGAATGGAATTCTAGAAAGTGGGTTTGGGTTGGGTTGGTTATGAAAAAAAAAGTAACTAATTAGTGAAAATGGATACTTAGAATACTAGTTGTTTATCTAAATATTGTTGAGGAATTTATTAGTGGATCCTAGAGAAATTTTGGTAGAGTAATGATACTTGGTTTTTGGTTGATGAATGGTAATGCTTCAGATATCTATCACACTTGTTGGTTCACTAGTTCACTAGAAGAATACCTATAAAAGGAAGTATTGATATAAGAGGAACTAATTTTAGATGTGGATGATGATCTATTTCACCTCTTTCTCTTCTATTTTTTAAAGGAAGGAAGAAGAGGTAAAATAATAGTTTAACAAGGTGTTTAACAGGGTGTCAAAATATAGCTTTTGTATGTATTGGCTCATACATGAATTAGACAAGATAAATATAAAAAAGCAAGCTAGAGTTGACTAGAGTTAAATGTTTAGGTGAATAAAGAATTACAATTGATGGTTAGGCCTAACAATTAGTGGTTTGGGTGACCATTGGTGGTTGGTAGGTCAAAATTTTAAGTTGGTCAAAGCTAGTCGAGGTTATTTAAGCTTGGGGTTGATAGGTTATAGGATAATCCCTAGGGATCCTGAAGTGGTCTAGGGGCTAGTTCAACATCTAAATCCATCATGTGTAGTTTTCTAGTGTCTACATTTCCTATCAAAAAAGGAGCTCCTATCTCATTAGATCAATGGTGTGCATCCCCCATCATGGGTATTCCTATTTAAACCCTATATAATTTATATTTTTAGTAAGTTAATTTTATTAAATAAAAATGAATTAAAAAATAATAAAACACCCACCAAAACATAAGTTCCTTGCTGAGTGATTTAAATAGTTCACCTATTCTTACACTATCACACTCTCCTACAAGTCAAAGATGAAGGGTTGGTATGAGGGAATAGAGGAAGCCTTTGAAAATTAATTACATGTTCCCAAAGATACATACACATAGATGGGAAGCTATGATGAGTTTATTGTCAATTAACACTATTCACTCATGTAGATCTAGTTGAAGACCACTGATAACATTTCTGGGGGGCTCAAGTTTCCCTATGCCTTCATAGGTAAATATTTCATGGATGTGTTATCTATATTTTGGATATGTGCCTAGTGATTATTTATGCTAAAAATATTAGAATTGATATTCACACTCTCACAATCTTTATGTATATCTGGAAGGGAAAACATATACCAAATGGCATGTTTAGAGTAAAATTGATATCAACCCCTTCAAATAATTATGTAAGGTAGAATATAGTTATTTTATTATATGCTTTGGCCACAAAAGATATCTGAGAGATAGGAGGTGGATAAGGAACCACTTCCCCTACCTTGAAACATGCACAAAATAAAGGGCATGAAAGAAACAAAAAATGTTAATATTGGAGGCCACTAACTCTAGTAGGGCATATGAATATCCCAAGGCCACTCCAAAATGATAATGGAAAACTTCATATAAAATAAGATCCCACATGTTGTTTACAAAACTAGAGGACATCATTGTGTCCCAATAAAGTACCCAAGTGGAGCTTGAGCATGAAGTGCCCCAAGTGGTGATTCTTAAAATAGGCAAGGCATCTACAAAATCAAATCCTATAGAGCCCACTCCTAAGCCTAGCAATGAAAAACCTACTAAAGAGAATCCAAAGGACATTGAAGTTCCAAATCCTAAAGAAGAAATATGAAAATGGGAAGGCCTCAACTAGAGGACCTTGGCACAAGTACTAGTAAAAAATGGGAAAAGAGTCTTGAATTTATAGATCTAAAACATGACCCCAAAAGGGTACGGAACCTATATGAAAGGTAGAGAATAAAAAATAGACCAATCAAGACCCTCCCACTTATAATTTTTTCTAACAGGATATATCAAACAAGTAACTATATTTGTGAGAGTTTTTCCTCAAACACGAGTCTACCAAAAAAACTCAGTATGAGTTATCCTTTGTGATGGAGGTATATCAAAATGAATTCCTCTTCGAACTCCCCATAGTTAATATTGATATAAGCCCAGAGGTGGTATATGTTCTTAATTTTCTTTGATTGAATCCCATGAAATGATTGCCAGATCAATTAGGTGTAGCACTCATAAACTTTGCCCTAGAGGGTTATAATTAAAATATTCTTCATAACTAATGATGTTGTTTAGCTTTACCACAAGCATCAGGTGGTTATTTGACTATATAGAGAAGAGCATACAAAATGGTGCAATTTTGAGGAAGAAATTGAAGATCTTAAGCACCAAAGGATGTAGTTCAAGCATCTCGACTTAGGACATTAGGCATTTATTAGACAATTTTTAGGAGAGAACTAGTGCTCAATAATGGTATTCCTATTATTGGTGAGGCCATTAATAAATTAGAGACACTTGTAGACCTCTTGCTCGAGAAATGTAAAAACTAGGTGGATCCTAAATAGGAGAATCTATGGGGAAAATAGTAGTTTACAAAGGCCATGAACATTTTCCATGCCTTTTTTAATAAACTAAACTCTACTATTCCCATCTTAGATGAAGTTTTTGTAAACTTGGCATAACAAAGTAAAATTTTGTAAGCATGTCTATTACCTAAGGAAAAATAGTGCTATCAATTAGTTGATAACACACTAAACATCAAGAATAGGGCCTAACACACAAAAAATTTCTAAGATTTCAAATAAATATAAAATAAAATAAGTTCCCATTAGTAGCATTTGAATTCTAGTTTTTCATAAATTATAAGATAGGTTTTAGCAGAGGTAAGGGCACTTGAGGATGCTCATAAAGGTATAATTTCTCATCTTGATACTTTGACAAATCAAGTAGATATTTTTTAGAGAAACCTAAGGAGCTAAAAATAATGAGAGGTGAAGTTGAATTTATTACTTCCAATATTCAAATGGCCATCAACCAATGAGAGGATTTGAAGCACCAAGTACAATAAGTGGATTCTAAATTTTTATTAACTAGAGAAATTCTAGTATAGTTTAGGATGGACTATTAGTTTATTTGGGGTGATGTTGGACCCCAAACATTATTTTAATATATTAAAAGAGTTTTGTGTATATGGTGCAAGGGATTCAAGGGAATAATAATAGTATGGAGGACCATGGCACATGATAAAATGACATAGAAAAGAGAGACTAGGATTAAGAGTGTGGAAGACCTTGGAACAAAAGAGCGAGTTGAAGAAGACAAAGAAACAAAAAAATTAGTAACATGATGTAGGATTCAAAAAAGTGTAAAACTAGAACAAAAGTGCAAAGAGTGAAGGTAGTTACAAATAAGTTCACAAAAGCAGCAAAGATTAATGGAAGTGTAAATCTAGAATCGACTCACAAAGGAGCAGAATCATGAACACAAAGATCTAAAATAGAGATAACATATATGGGATGATAGTCTTGAATTAAAAGGACTTAATTATAATGAATCACCAAGACTTATTTTTTTTAAATAGTCATTGGCTTGTCATCTATAATGCATCAATGATGTAATTTGAGAGGGGTTAGCTTGTGTATAAACACCCCTTAGCTATGATTAGAAAGTGTTGTTAGATGTAGTTGTGAAGTGGTTATCAAGATAAAGATCTAAAGAGATTGTGTACTAAATGAAGTATATTTGTAATATTATCAAACGAGATCAATGGAACCATTAATTTATCTTTGAATCTTGATGTGTTAATCTCTATGGCGTTAGATTTGATTTTATGATAATAGATAAGTGTATGCACTATGTGAATGCATCAAATGGATAACTCTAGAGTGATTATAGTAATAATGGTTAACTATTTTAACTCAGTGCCTAAGTAAGATAGATATGTTTATCCACCATCATATGATAAAATCAATGAGAACAAGTCTAGGTGACATGCCTCTGATGAGCACATGAGGCCACTTTTCGTGTGATATGCCAATGTGTTAGTCCATTGGTTTATTTATTATTATAGGTGAATGACTATCACTTAGTCATGTAAAAATTAGGATAAAATAACCCAAACATGAATATTAATATTATTATAATACTATGATATTCATTTTATTATTTTATTATTTTATATTTTATTTATTAAATTTATTATTATGTCATGACATGTGTATTTTATGTTTGAATTCAAATTTACTTAAAATTTCACAATTATAATATTTTTTTTCTTATGTATAATGTTATAATTGATATTAACATTATAATTATATATATAAAAATTATAATTTTATTATATAAGCTTTAAGGGACCTTCCCCTATTGAATTAAAGTATATAATCTTGATTTGGGAGTTTTTTATTTTATTGTTGAAGATGTTATTTTATTTTGTGCACATATTTGTTGAGTACACAACAACAACAACAACAACAACAATAATAATAATAATAACAACAACAACAACAACAACAACAATAATAATAATAATAATAATAGATACTTATATTTTATAGGTTATTTATACAATAATAATTTGTTTCACAAAACAACCTATATTTCCTATTTAATAAACAATCACATGTATTTTTACTTGATCGGTTGTGGAGACCCATACAAAGATTGTGTATACATTTGAGAGACTATTATACAAATTTTTTATTGTGTATTTTATTTATAATGTCTCAAATGTTGTGGTAATGATGTTCAAGAATGACCCTATGGTTGCATGATTTTAATGTTAACTCCATCATGTATTAGAGTAGTATCTTACATCCTTTACTCATGCCTTACATCTTTGTTGAAAATATACTTTACAATTTTATATTTGGGCTTGTATTTTTTTTTTGTATTCACCTAGATTTTCATTGTTTATTTGGTGCATTAGTTTCAAACATGCATTGGATATAATCCATTCTAATTATATTTGGATGTGGCATTAAGAGTTGTTTATGAGCACTACATTTTAAGACTTACATCAAAACATTTGGTGAATGACATTTTGTATTACTTACAAATTGTCTCTTGTATTGCATCATCTATTTTCAAGTCTCAATTTGCATTAGTATTAGGTCATACATTGTAGATTATCTCTGGAAAAGTTTGAAACTAGTTTGCATAGTCTTGAATTCTATGTCTTGAGCCATCTAATGCATAGGACAACATCAAACCTTCCATAATGTCTCCATCAAATCTAACCTAATCCCATAGCATTTTGAAATTTTCTCTTGGATGTTTTATATTATCCCCATTACCATCTCTAATGGATAATATACGTTGATTTACTCCAATAACTATATATTAATCCTTGTACCTAGAAGTAGAACTAATATCTATGTAACTCAATGTTGAGGGTGATGCAATAGGCAACTCATGAGGAATCTCAAAAATGTGAAAGAGTTCAGTGTCTCTATAGTATCTATATAAAGGGCATGATTGAAACCTTACTTACCTTAGAATCATTCCAAATTTATGGATATTTAACCTAGGATGGTTGTTTATTATAGTTCTCAAAATATTTATTGCTTAAGTTAGTGTGGTATTTGAGTAATCCATTAGGGATTAAATCTTAGACAATATTCAATATGTTTCATGTTTTCCATCCCACATAACCTGAAATTTAATCACCCAACCAAATTACAAACCATCTTGGCATACGGATTTTAATTTGGTCAAACATTGCATGAATTTATTAACTGCATTAGAGATTATCTACATTGCACAACTAGATTCCCTCACTATATTCATCTCACTCCACCTTATACAGATCATCATTCCATTTGGCCATGAGGATCCATCAACATTCCACCACTTTCCTACTCATAAAAGTGAGTTTAATATTTTTTATTAAATATTCAAAGTCCAAAAAGATAAATATTATTTTTTGTACTAATATTTTCAAATTATTAATAACCTGATCAGTTATTATTATGTTATTAAAAACTTTGATTGAAACCCCCTCCTCACACTTTTTTATTCAAAATTCAATTTTATAAATATAGAGGAGATAATTTTGAATAGTTGTTGGTATGGTAGAAAAGGGAGACATTAATTTTATTGTGGTGGATATCAATTTTTGTGGAATTTTTTAATCCTCATATGGGGCTTATTATTTTGAGATATAAAGGGAGCCATATTTTGTAAAGGGTGATCCTTTTAAATCAAGAAGTTTTTTTGTGAAGGAAACTTTTAAGATTTCATGTGTCAAATATTGGATGGTGAGGTCAGGTCTGATAGGAGGTCAGACCCCCTCACAAACAAATAAACCTTATCTTTCTTTGCTTTTTCCTTCTTGATTACACTCATAGATGCATTATTAGCATAGACTGACATCCTACAATCTTGAATATTTCATTTTAATTGGGATATTTTGATGATAGATCTCCTATTTTTGTATGTTCCCCTCTTAATGAGGATGCTAAGCACAGTGATTTTTGTTACACCTTTCACTCCAGCTTGAGCAACCTAAGATTATAGTTGTCAGACATGATTACCCTAACACACATCTTTCACCATCCATATTAATTTGGGATGGATTTCAATTCACTTATGGTAGCATCCACATTATGTACAAGGATTTTACCAATATAGTTCTTCCATTTTTCCACTCCCTTATTTTCACACTACTACCTTATTTTAAGAGCAACTCTCTTGTTCTTTATGGCATCTTGTACAAATTGATAGCATTCTAGAGTTTATTTTATTATTTGGTGTTTTTTATTTTGGGATTATTTTTTATACTCACACTAATTTACTGATGATTCATGCTTGTCTTTTTTCATGCATTTTTGTGCTTTATTATGGGCACCTTTTCACTCATTTAGTTTTTTGACTTTCTCGTCACCACCAGGGCCATCTTCTTAAGAGGGAGTTATTTTATATCGTTGGCACATTTTTGAAAGTTGGCAATCTCCTTAAAAAAATTTATGGATCTTGATCTGCTTATGAAGATTAGTTATTCTGGTGAATACAATGTCATCATATTAGTGTTCAAGTAGTGCATTTATTCAACTCATATAGAATTTTGTACATCACTCCACCCAATCAGTAATATGGGGGGTATGATGTAGATCTTGCTTCTTTAGTTATCATATTCCTTGATAACCCTTGGTGTATTATATCTTCTAGAAGTAGATTGAATTTATTTGGTCAACCCTTTATACACTATTGATATATCTGATAGTGTCTTTTTGTAAGATATATTCTAGTGGATTCTAGTGTCAATTATTTTTTTGTGATCGAGTAGTGGATCCAAACCACCCATTTAGATTGAGTTCCTTTGTGACCTTTGAGTCCATTGAGTGAATTTGTATTTAATAAGATTCATTCCATCTATTGAACCTTTTTAGCATTATGTTTGAGTATTGATCCATTTAATTTTTTTGGATACCTTTCATCATATGTTTTTATCTCTTGACTTTAATTGTTGTTACTAATTTTTGGGTATCTTGTAGTGATACATTTCATCCTTGATGACTCTTTTTCCCTGGTGTTTTGAGATTAATGTTCTTTAAAAAGTTTGTCTCATATAGATTATTAGTTCCTATTTTACTTGGTGGTTAGAGTAACTTGGCATCCATGTATTTTAGTAAGATGGATTGGTTAACATAGAGACACTTTGTATTTCACTATGGTTTTGTACATGGGTACCTAATCAGGGCTAGTTGTTGGGACCCATTTAGTCACTTCACTTTCTCTTTCTTCACTCCCTATTATATACTTAAGGGAGGGTGTTTGCGTAAAGTTTATAAGCTTTATTTGGGATTAGTTTCTTTTATTTTTGGATATGCTCTTCTATTTTTTACACGTATTTGTTGAGTGCACAATAATAATAAATACTCCTATTTTATAGGCTGTTTGTGCAACAATAATTTATTGCATGAAACAAATTATATTTTCTATTTAATAGTCACTCCTATGTATTTTAACTTGGTCTATTATGAAGACCCACATAGATATTGTGAATACATTTTAGAGACTATTTTACAATTTTTGTATTGTGTATTTTGTCTGCAATGTCTCAAATGTAGTGGTAATAGTGTGCAGGAGTGATCCTATAGTTGCATGAGTTCAATATGAACTCCATCACCCTATTAGACTAATTAATGTGGGTTAATTACTTATGTTAAGCTTACTTAGAGTTTATGAACATTATGTTGTCATTATTTTGACATACCTACCCACTCACTCTCTTTCTCTCTCTTATTTATAGGCACTCTAGTAGTGCATCTTAATAATAGAGAACATAGAGGAGAAGTGGGATTTGCATTGTAATCTATCATTTTTGTTAATAGATAGTGTTTTATTTGTGTGAGAAATTCATTAGCATAATGGATGTGGTGATTGACTCTTAGAGAGACTTCGAGTGAGAGTTTTGTAAACTCTAACATGGTATCAGAGTAACTCCAATAGCCATTTCTTAGCATGTCTCAATTCAACTTTTGTGTATTTTTAGTCTTCAAATTTTTATTTCTATTTTGACAATTTGTATTTGGCTTGGTTGGATCTATTGTGTTGGTCATACATACATTTTTTGATAATTTTTGCATTATTTGTCAAAAATCTCATTATCATGGTTGTACTCCTCCCAAGCATTTTCCAAAGGTCTTAAAGATTTGGTTATGTTTAACATATCCAAAAAATTTAATTTTATTTGCATCAATAATTATTTATTACATTGGATTTAGATTTGCTATTAGATCTAGGTTGTCTAATCTTGTTTTCATATTTAACCATCCTTATTGTGTTGGTTTTCTATATTATTTCTCAAAACCTTATTTTGGTTTTGAGTGAGATGCATAGGTCATACCATCTATATGGTATTTTGTTGAGTTTTGTTTATGTAGATCTAATTTTATCAATCTTACTACCACATAATCCATTATCTTCCTTAAATGACTTTTGTTCTTGGCCTACTTGATTTCTCAGCTATAGATTTGGAGATCCATTATTTATTTCCTTATCACAGAGAGATGTAGTTAGGTTATTTAGACAAAGTTGATAATATTTTATTTTTGAATATTATACACCTCATTTATAATACTATAGATTATGTGGGCTTCCCCCTTGATGTTCTATTTTCAAGATAAAGAATAACCATTTTCATACCAGTGTCTTAGATTTGAACCTAGATATATTAGTGCTTAAAAAGGAAATATAATTTATATCAAGTCCTCTATGGGGGACTTTAGTGGTGGTGTTAGTGAAGAAAAACTTCATTACAAATAATTCATTTTGGTATGCTACTTCCATATAGTGTTTAGATCTATTTCCAATGGTGGTCTCTACCCATAGGATCTATTGTACGAGATGAGATTTTGTAGGTAGTAAGGTTGTAATGGTTTGGTAGAGCCTATAGTTCTTAAGGATTCCCTATTGTCATAGTCATCATCTCATCGTACCACCACCCTAGAAGTTTTTAGCCATCTTATCAATGTTTATTACATTAGTTGGTTGCTACTTACTCATGAATGGCCTGACATCTTATTGTAGGTTTTTTTTGTCAAAGATCTCCACTATTTTTTATGGGATGCAATAGGGCTTTGATAGTCTTACAAGGCAAGCTTCATAAAAATTCATTCCACTCATCATCATCCCTCTTAACCCTTCCCACACTCCCTCCATGTTTGTGTCATTCTTCATTCCATCTATGTTTTTTTTGGGCCAAAAACCATACTTCTAATACTACCAAACAAAAAATCATGGTATTAGTAAAAGATGTATTTGTTTATTTTAAAAGGCCTTTGATAAGACTTTTAAGAGGTGGAATGATATTTGGTGAGATTTATTTCCTTTGATAAATGACTTTGAGTGGGGGATAATTGTAAAAGGAGTTGAGGACATTGTAATCCATCTTTTTGATTAATAGATAGTTTATAGTTTTGTGAGAAATGTGTTAATCTCCATGGTTGTGGAAAGTAATTCTTGGAGAGAGCATCAAATCATGTTTATTCCTTTTAAAAAAGCAATAACATTAATGGTGTACTAAAATTATATCCACTCCAAAATAGAAGATGAAGGAGGCAATAGTACAAAGATCTCTAAATCATGTCCAAATCTGAAGTGTTGCATAGGTTTGGAAAGATCATGCACAAGAACCAAAGTTAATTCTATGGAAATGAATTGATCAAAAGAAATACATAGAACATTTTCTGAAGGAATGTCCATGGGAAGTGGATTAGAATGATCAACAAGTGTACTCTCACTAAAACTAGTAGAGTCCTCTCTAGTGATAATTTTTGGTGGTTCAATATCTTGTATATGAAGAAAGGTAGGTTCTACAAATAGACTTTCCAAGTCTGGGAAAAACTCATCCCATAGAGGTGTCTCAAAAAAAAGGAGAAATATCCATTAAGACTGTGTCATCACAAGAAACTATAGTAGGAGGAGATAGTAGATCATCAAAAGATAAAACATCATTAATAGAAGGAGAAGATGGAGAATAAACATCCATGTCACCATAAAAATCCTCACTAATAGGAGGAGAAGGAAGTGGAACATAAGGTGGAGTAGAAGAGGGTGAAAAAGACCTAGAAGACTTAGTATCCTTCTTAGACAAGGCTACAATAACATCCCAAGCCCTCTTAGGTGATGTGGCATCCATAATATGAATGTGCAAGCTATCTAAAACATTTAGGTAAATCAAATTAAGAGCCTCATCTTACATATATTCAATCCAAGAAATTTCTTTCTCATCAATGAATTTAGGAAGATCACCAAGTAGCAATCTCTAAATGCCTTTTAGTTGAAGGTGTATTTTAAATTTGGTCTTCTAAAGGGTGTAACTTGAGGTTGTGAGGGGTTCCCTTGTCTAAATATAAGAAATAAGTTGGGAATAAGAAAGAATAATCCCTAAATAGAATAACTTATGATTCAAATGACAATGAACTAAAAAAAACTCAAGAAGTGTAGCCCTCCCCCCAAAAATTCAGGTATTAAAAGACCCCCCACCAATGTGGCACTTTATAACATAGTGTGTTTTTACAATTTTATAACATCATGTGATGGAGAATAAAAAAATATGAACTTTTGAAAAAAATGAAACTCAAATTTGAGTTACAGTTCAAAAGTTATAAGTTTTCTGATTTCCTATAAAATGTGTCAAAAATAATTAAAAACCAATATGATTTGATTTTGGAGGCCAAATCATAAATAACATGGGTGTTCAATCACTCATTAGAATTATAATTTCATCATGGACTTAGAAAAGTCAATAGAAGTGAAAAATAGTTTTACTAGTTGCCTCGAGATGCATGTGAGTGTAACTTCTCATTTAAGGAAAAATTACAACTTAAAATAAAAATTAATTGAATGTATAGTTGTAATTTGTCTCATAATTCATTAAATCCAATGCCTTACACTCCATAGTCTTAAAAAAAAAATCATCATGTAAAGACAAATGGAAAAAAAAAGGGCATAATTATCATTCCTTATTGTGTCTTCTATGCTTCTCCTACCACGTAATAACAAATTCCAATGCCTCTCTCCTACATATTTGTCTCTCTTTCACCAATGTAGCACCAGATCCTCCATCTCTAGTCCCAATCTACTCTCTCACACTCCATAGAAGCAACTACAAATTTCAACATAAAATAGCATGATGCCAAGGCATATACACAAGCAAATTTCAAAGCCAAGCTCAATGCCTCCTCCCTATAGATTTCTTTTTAACAGATCTCTAAGCAACAACACTAAAATCTCCAGCCAAGATCTAATGCCACCATGAATATTTTAATTCCACATGCTAAGAAAAGCTCCTTATAATAAAGGATGCCAAACTCAAAAAAGGCCAAGCTTAGATTAAAATGCCTCAGATCTAGAAAAATAAATGTAGGTCTATAGTAGTCTCAACTCTTTGCTCAAAAATATGAATCCAAGGATGAATGTTTCATGCCAAACTCTAGGATTTCATATCTTTATAACACAATAAAAAATATTCTAAATGCATAAGTCCAAAGCACAACTTAACAATGCTTCATCATATTATTATTCTCTTTAGCACCTCAACGTACTAATGGCAAACCAATAAAAGAGATATTTTATTTCTATAACTTAATGGTAAATCAAATAGAATAGATTTCTTAATTAGTTATCAAGAAAGTCTATGCCAAAAATTAGATCTCAATACCTTAGAAAAGGATTCCTAAAACAAACCTTAGCTATCATAATTAGATCTCAAAACAACAAATCTTGGAGTTGAGAAAATAAGATCTTAAACCTAAATGCCAAAAAAAATCTCAACACTATTTTAGTTCCTTAGAAGCAACAAAAGCTTCAAAATAAACACAAAAATGTTGAAAAATCTAAGGCATCAAGATCTTCTCTATGAATTTCAAGGTAAGGATGGTTGGAACTTCTTCAAGGCTCTGGCACCATGTTAGTAATGGTAAAAACATTCCATGAGGCCAATATCATAAGACTTATCAACAAGAACATCACAATAGCTATAGACAAATGGAATGCATCATAAAGCAAATCCAATTGTATATTTAGACTATGAGAATGATGATAAAGCTAATAAAAATCACTTTCTTATATAGGTAATGCCAAAGACTAATCTATATATCCCAACCAATGTGGGATAAATCCATAATAGAAAAAGCAAATAGTGTTAAATAGTGCACTTAGTATGAGTTAAGATAGGTAAATAACCTACTCTAACAACCCCTTCCTCCTTATTTTATAATTAATAATAATAAAATGTTTTAATTAACTAAAAAAAATTATACTTTTAATATCATTTATAAAATTAAAGTTAGACTTGAGTCACATTCCCATTCAACCCATTGCCAAACTTAAAGTCATAATTAGTGTAAAACTTAAATTCATAATCAATGTCAAACTCAAAGTCACTTTAAATTTAAATCTAGTGTCACACTTATAGTTGGCACAATCCCCTTATAGTCATATTTAGTGTCACACTTAATATTACATTATAGTTAGACCTAGTGTCACACATAAAGTCACCTTATAGTCGGATCTAGTGTCACACTTAGAGTTAGATCTAATGTCATACTTAAATCCTAATATAGTGATGGAATTGATGTCAAACTTAGTTTTGAATTAAAGTGACATTAATAGGTGACATTGGATTAACATTATGGCTAAACTTGTGATGATGTCATAAAATTCAACCTTCGTAACTTTGCTTATGTTACATAGTGACTCAAGAATTATCTTTACATATGACTTTAATTCAACACTAGGTTTGACTTTAAGTCTATAATTAAAATTGAATTGATGTTTACAGGTGAAGTTGGGTGATGTTAGGATAACAAGCATTAGGTACAACATTAAGATACCTATATTACTATAAACTTGACTTTAGGGATGAAATTTAGCCTTCAAAATTATATTTTTGGTGAATTTAAGGCAAATATTAGGTAAATTTAAGATGAATTTTATTACAAATTTAGTAAAAATTTTATAGTTAAAACATCATTATTCTATTTATTAACACCCATTTTTTAGGTTTGGTTTCATATTATAGTATTTTCTTCCCAACTTATCAACTAAAATCTTATATATACAATTTCACTAACCCTAGATAAGAAGGAATTCTTAAATGAATTTTACCTTTTTAGTCTAACATCTTATTGGCTCCCAAGTCCACACCTTTAAATATCCCTAACAAAATAAGGTAATTGATGCTAATTTCATTATAATTTGACTCTAATTACTTATCATATAAAGGTAGATATGACCTGACATAAAAAATACAAGAACATACTCTTTAATATTTTTTATCTATTAGGCCAATGGGGGGATACCCTATAATAGTCTTAAATGTAAACATTAAACATAATAAGCTTAAAATAAATTAAATCTAGATGGTAGGCACGTAAACTATGATTATCTTATCCAATTTTATTGTTACTTGCATATAATTAAAAAATTATGAGGAGACTTTGTAGACAACCTACTTAAATATATTTTAAAGGGTTATGAATGAAAGTGGATTATGAATGATAGAGGATATGCAGGTGCAATGCATAAAAAAATGGAGAGCAAAAAATAAGATGATAACCAATGTAGAAATTTAATAAAAAAATTTGTATTATGTTAAGTTTTGTATAATATTTGAGAGATTAGATGTGTGGTTTTAGTGTACTCCCTAACTTGATTATTGTCTATCTAACCAACTTCAAAGAGTATAATTTTACATTAATATAAAATGAAGGAAGATGAAACCTTGGTTGAATCATCACAAGATTTAGTAACAACCACTTCATAATTGATGGATGTTATGACATACTATAATGCCATTATTGATGATTTGAGGTGTAAATTAATTGAACTATAGGATTTTTGTGGTAATGTTTAAGTGGAGTTCGATATTAAAAATTGGTACATATATGAGGAACCTAATGCTAGTGTTGTTGAATTTATATAAAATAATGATAAATTACAATAAGATATATGGACCTAGATTATCTTGGATCAATCACCCATACTTGAATAGAAATGATCCCCATTACATGTAAATTTTATTGGAGATGTGGGAAAAAAATTGGCAACCTTCACTTCTATAAACCATTTTCCTGGGGAAGGTAATTATCCTTATTCGATGATCTAGAAGAGAGGGATCTCTTGTTGACTTGTTTATTTAACCCAAGCATCAATGAATTCATTTGATTATATTAATATTATTCAACCTAGATTATTCTCTATCTATTGAAGATGTTATGTAGTATTTGTAGTATCTAATAGGTGTGGAAAGTAATGGCACAACAATTATGCATTGAAGACAAGATGAAACCTAAGGTAAGATGGTAGATTAATTTTAAAAATCATTCTCTCTTAATTTATTAGTGATATCCCATACTTAAGTGGATAAATCATGTAGTAAGGTTATTTTAGTATTTCCTTCTATGGGTGTATCCAAACTCGATCACTAACCTGGAATGTGCATAGTGTTCGATGTTTTTCATGGTATTACTTATATTTTGATTTAACATTTTAAAAAATTATTTTCACTTGTTAAATGTGGTGAATATTCTCAATGAATTTAAAATATTTATCAATGTCCTTTTAATATAAATTATTATCTACTACTAATGGTAGATTAGGATAAGCTATGTCAATGGGTGTCAATGGTTGGAAACCCAAGCACACCTGAAAAGGGCTATGTGTAGTAGAATTATGTATAGGTATATTATATATATACTAAATAAAAATGAATATTTCATACCAAGAGTATTTTTATTTGAATTTTACACTCTCTAAATATGCAATATCATCCTATTTACTGCTTTTATCTATCCATCAATTTTTGTATGAAAGGTAGTGGATTTGTTCAAACTTTTGTCTAATATATACCAAAGAATTTTCCAAAAAAATATTAATAACCTTATATCCCTACAAAATATGATATTTTATATGATTATTAAGTGGATCCAAACATTTTTAAATTAAAATTGATTTGTTTCTAGATTTGTTATTATTTTCTTAGAAACAATGAGAATTTTCATCTTTGAGAATATTTCAACTAGTACATAAACATAATAATTACCATGATTGGTAGTATGTTATCATGAGATAATATCCATGCATAAAAATTCTTGTGGTATCATTGGATTCAAAAAATGTGTGTACAAACCTTGATTCTTATTAATAAATTAATAAATTTCACATGTGGTACACAACTTGATGTATTTGGATACATCATACCTAAGATGTGGCCAAGATAATTAACTATAAAAACATGAAGAGTAATTTAATATTTCATAAAACTTTTATAAAATTATCCACCATGTTATGTTATGTCTTTCTACCTCATATGTAACACACAAATTCCCAAGGTGATATAGGAATCAATCTTGCAAGTAGATAAATAAAATTGAATTAGCACAAATCAAGTTCTGATAGATATCTACAAAATCCATGTCATATGGATAAAATTATGATAATATTATAAATTCATGTCCACATATTTCAAGTACATAAAGGATATATCAAACTAATTAATGGCTTAGACAATCTATGACTATATTGGCATTCCCTTTTTATGCTCGATGTTGAGATGGAATTGTTCAAGATAAGAAGATCATTTTTTATGTCTATATAGATATAACTTGTTTTAAGTATAAAATAACTAAATTATATTTTTATTTTTTTTAATCAAAGTCTCCTTAATAAATATATAATTCTTCCAATGTTGACCTTCTTGAATAATAGCATAAAAATCACAATCATAGGGTAGGTAGTTTAGTATTGGTGTGGTGAACATTTAAATATGGTAAGAAACCAAGTAACCATATTGAGTGAGAACTCCTCTAAGTGTAAACTCAAAGGTGTCTATCTCAAATTCAAATGGTTTTTTAAGATCTCTTAATGTAAGTACTAGTGTAGAATATAATTTACATTTCAAATCTTTGAATGCTTTCTATTATGTGGCTTCCCATATAAAAAAATTTTTAGCACCACCTTTGGTAACTTGGTTTAGAGGATAAGTCACATGAGAAAAACCAAAACAAATCTTTGGTTGTTAATCCTAATAAAATATGAAGCTATGTGAGATTATTTTATTGTGGCCATTTATAGATGACTTGAATATTAATTACATCTAAGTGAATTCCAAATGCATTTATTATTTATTCAATATATTTTGCCCCCACATATAAAATGAACATTTATCCATGTTTTAAAATAGATTTTTTTATAAAAAGTGTCAATCACTCTCTTTAATTGGCACATATGTTCATCCCATGTTTTTTCTAAGATTAGTATGTCATCAAGGTAAACTATAACAAATGTAATAGTGAATGGCCTAAAAAATTCATTCATCATCTACATGAATGTAGTTGGTGCATTGGTCAAACAAAAGGGAATGACTATCCATTCAAACAAACCTTCTTTACCTTGAATATTCATTTCCATACATGTATAGGTTTGACAAGAATATGATGATAACCACATTTAAGATCAATTTCAATGAAGTATTTTTCATTGTGGAGATGGTCTATCAAGTCTTCAATCCTGGAAGAGGGTAACATTTATTCATTATGATCTTATCACAATATCTATAATCAAATCACAACCTCCATGTGTCATCTTTATTTTTCATAGGCATAATAAGAGGTACCACAAGGTGATGAGTTGGGATCAATATATCATTTAGTATAAGTTCATGGATTTATCACTTGGTTTATTCATTCTCTAGAAATGATCTATAGTATAAATAAGTAGTAAATAGAGGTATTAAATGGATCATATATATATATATATATATATATTATTTCAATATAAAGTGTGTAGGCACTTATTTCAGTGACTAAAAGATATCCTTGTATTATTCCAACTTGTGGTTCAATTTTGAGGTCTCTATTGCTACTATTAGAGGATTTGCATTAAGTATTTATGTCACTAGGATTTTCATATGTTTATATCGTACCATAAAAATTAAAAAAAAACTTATTTGACATTAATGAGTGATATCTTAGGGACTACTTCTAATATATTTCATATCTTATCACCAACATCTATGAAAACTTTTAGAGGGTTTACCTCATAGATTGTATGTTGATGGTAAAGATATGGTTGACCAAGTGAGACATAACATACCTATAATGGAGTTATGTTTCAAAGGATTATATATTGAAAAGGATTGATGTTGTACACCAATTAACACTATTGACACATTTTTAGACTCTACACTAAACTATCCAATAGAGTATGGCCATGGGTGATGTATCAACATAAATTTCAATCTTTGAATTTATTTAGGATAAATCAAATTATTTTGACTTCTATTTTTAATGATGAAGTGTACTAGTTGTGCATTGATCAATATTTGATAATGGGGTAATATTTATACTTCCTCTTTTTCTATAGAGGTAGTTTATATTACATGATCTAGCTAACTTTCTCCAATGATGTAGTGGTTGTACAAGTACGACTTCTAGATCTACAAGTAAGATCTTCTTAGCATGACACTCTTAATTGTAATGATTGGTGTATTTATGAATTGAACACCACTTTCAAGTATTAGATTACTTGTTCTGGTCATTTGATGATTTTTGCTTCATTTTTGAAGGGTGCTTGGAGATATTTCTTGGTTTATAATTATACTTAGAATATTTACACTATTACTTAGTTTGAGACTTATAATATTTTATCTTAGTCTTTGCCTTTAACTTTTCTTAAAAATTTAAAGCAAATTTTTAATAATTTTTTATTGAATATGTTTGAAATAAATCCATATATGACTATATATGTGGTATTAAGCCTGAACTATATTTCAAAATAAGTTTTTTTTCTGAATCCCAAATCTTGAGTTTGGACACCAAAGTATGAAAGGTATCTATCTATCATTGCATAAATTGTTTTTTACCTTCAAAAAATTTAGATAACTTGATATGTTGGTCATCATATTTTCCAACATGGTAATAGGTTTATTTGAGTGCTTATACAAAACCATTCCATGTGTCTAAGTTAACTTCAACTTCACAACTTTCATGTGAAGTACAATAATTTCCCCACCATTTCATTACTAATAAAGAAAATTTAACAAGAGAGAATTTAATATTTTCTTGGTTAAAGAATTGATTAACTATGAAATATGAACAAATTATGTTAAGCTAGTTATCTAGTGCATCTACATCTATTTTATATTCTAACATAGGAATGTATAGATTGACTTGTACCTTATATGAAGTTTAACCACCCAAAAATTTATGAGAATGAGAGGGGTTGGAAGAATTTTATTGCTTTATTAGTATCGATAAATGATCATTGATACTTTATCATTAACATGCATGACACTATTCCAAACCTTCTCATTGCCTTTGAGATTCTTCCTCTACCATATTTTATAACATTTTTGAAGTTTGCATCGTCAAAGATTTGTCTCCCATTTGAGGATCTAAAGTAAATTATGATGAAGGGTAACGTAATATATATATATAGAATCAAACCTTATATGAGTGGATATATAAACATTAAAAAAGTTCAAAAACACCATGATATCACTCAAAAATGATATGAAATGTGTATGATTTGATACCATTGATATGGGGCCCAAGAGGAAACCTGATGGATAACCTATTTAAATAGATTTAAGAGGGTTATGAATGAAAAAAATTATGAATGACAAAGGATATGGAGGTGTGTTTCATAAAATAGAAAGTAAAACAAAGAATAAGATGAAAACTAATGTAGAATTGTAATATTAAAGTTTTATTATGATAAATTATGCATAATATCTGAGAGATCAAATGTGTGGAGTCTATGTACCTCTAAAATTCATTCTTGTCTATTTAATCAACTACCGAGAATGGAATTATACATTAATATATAATGAAGGGAGATGAGGCATCGGTTAAGCTATTACAAGAGTTAGTAACAACCAATTAATAACTAATGGATGTTATGACATCACTAACTTCCATTATTGACAAGATGAGGTCTATAGTATTGACATTATAGGAGTTATGTAGTAACACATGAGTGGAATTTGATATTATAAATTGGAACATAGGTGAGGAATTTAATGTTAGTGTTTTTGACATTAACATAACACTAGATATATTAATAATAAGATGTGATAAGTTCTATGGACCTAGATCCCCCTAGATAAACAAACATAACCACATGATACTTAAAATCTAGACAAATACTATAGTAGAAACAAGTGAAAAATAACATTTAAGACCTAGAAGCACAATGTTCATTATTTTGCATGCATCCATATAATTGAGTTAGCTCATATCCACCATAATGCATGATAATGGTGATTTTTGTAAAATTTCAAAATTTAAAAGGACTCAGGGAACAAGTTATTAGATAAAGTAAAAAAGTAGGGGTGATCACTCAATTTTGGTTTATCCATTCAATCCTTTCGGCCATGAAGTCTTATCAAAGATTAAATGAGCATGCTAATAAGAACCAAAAGAGACACAATTTACACAATTATGTAAACCCTTTCATAGTTTATAGAAGTAGTAAAATGACCTTCACAAATATATTATTACCTACTAGACTAATTGTATAGAAACCATTAAGATTTGATAAATGACATAACTAGTCAAAATAGGTAGAAAGAATACACATAAAACTATTGGTTTTATAGAAGGATATTTTCAACTTCACTATTCATCTAGACTATATGTAATACCTAATTGTTCCATGGCTAAGTGACAAATGGTAATATCAACCAGTTACAAGATTCTTCTCAAATTATTGATGACACAACACTCTTTGAAGTATGTAATAATCACACTTATAGAGACATAAAAAAATAAAAAAATAATAAACTTATAGGACCATAAGTTCAGTCCATGTCAAAAGATTTAGATGAAATAAAACTTCATCAAATTATAAATATTTTTCCTTCAGAACATCCCAGGATCATTTCGTAAAATTTCACATCAATGGAAAAATAGTAAACAAGTGTCAGCATCATTTTGAAGCATATTCCCAGCCAATCACTATTCATATTTATATAAGCACATATTAATCAATCCACTCCATGGTAATCAATTGAAAAGTGGAATTTAATCTCAAGTTCACAAAGGAAAAAATAATTTATGATCATATGAGATTGGAGAAAAAAATTGCCTAAGAATAAACCATTCAAAGTGAAAATTTGAGATTCAATTAAATAAAAAATCACCTTGAGACCACATAAAATACCCCTTGGCACATGTGTTTTAACATTAAATTAGGATAATTTGAAAGGGTGGGCCTTATTAGTGATAGACACATGGCATATGATTTTGTTTTAGTTTCTATGGAATAATCACAAATATTAAAGGAATATGTATGGATTTCTTAAAAATTCTCAATGCAACAATTTTTGAAACTTAGTAGCCTTTACAATCTTCTCTACATTTGATTCTTATTACAATTTTGGTGATCACTCCATTTTGTCCATTGTTATTTTTTTGAAAGCAATAAAATATATATGAATGTTAATTATTATTATGTCCCAAAATACTCATTACCTCCCTTTAAACTTGGGACAATTATGTATTCATCATTGAGACCTTTCCAATGAGACCACTCACACCTGGATGGAGTTATAAAATTTGAAATATGATTTACGAACCAACCCCTTATAAATTTGTGTTTAAGTGTAAACTATGATAAAATGAAATGGATATGGACATAAAATTAAGGCTCATGTGAATGGAATATCTCCATTATAAATATGGAATAATCATGTGGCCTTATGCTTATATATTTCATGGAGCTACATTAATTTTCACTTGATATCATACCCAATCAAATTAATAAACATGGATTATCCTTAGTAACCACAAAGTCACAAAATCATAGTCTTCAAATCCTTCCAAATATATTATTTGTTATGCACGATCTTATGTCCATATGGCATGATGTGACCTAATTTTCCTTCACATACATCCAATTTTACCTTTTCCTTATAACCCCTTGCTATACTTTTATTAGAGTGAAATGTGGCCACTTATGATTGGTAACATGTGGCAAGTTATCAATGTTTACAGAGCATGAGATCATGGGCCTCCCTTTCCTTTATTCTCCAATTTAGTATGAATATCTCTAATGGATCCACATGACATACCCTAAATGGTTTATTGATACATGTGGCAGATGTTGATTGATCTAATTAGAAACATGTGAGTGGGATAGATATGAGACACATGGTAGTCTTTGATTGGGTATGTACCAAAAAATTTGTGGAGAAAAATATTAAACTATCAACTTTGAAATGTATAGTCCATCAGATCAAATAGCTCATATCATGACATATAGAAAATACTAACTATTCCAAAATTAATAAATTCCATGGGTTACTCTTCCACTTGAACTACAAAAAACTATTGCACATTTATATCTTATTTATAATAAGTTTGATGTTCATAGATAAAAAATTAATAATAATTTTTCCATTATTTATTTTATTAACCCAATTAAGTCTCACATAGTTTTGCATTGGTTAATGTCTTACATGCTCATGTAGTCCATATCCAGTTCCTCAAAACTTGGTCTTTGACTCTATGGAACTATGTCATTTGAATGAGGACATCTAGTGAAAATTAATAGGCCATATGACATGGACTAAACAAATATCACTTTTCCTCCATTCAAATTACATATACTTATGGATTATTTCACTTCACCCTTTATTTTCTTCACATTTTCACTTAAATCCTTCGTCGAATTTTTTTATAAATCACAAACTTTGTCTACACTCAAGTTCACACCATGGACCTTGTGAGTATATGACTAACCTAGTGATAAATTAAGTTATGAAAAACCATTAAATTTTATTGGTGCCATAATTAATTAATGGGAAGCTCAAGGGAGCCTTCAAATATTTATAATTCATAGGCAAACCAAAGAATCAAAGTGGCCATGAGATTCAATAATTTATTGTGATCATAGACTTAATCACATAGAGGGTGACTAAAATTACATTTACAAAGTAACCTTTAACTTTTAGGTATGCAATATACCATGAAAAACACTATTATAATAATGTAAACTTAGACCTAGTTATGTGTAAGTGGACAAGTGTAGGTTTGAAAGTTTACAAGGTTATTATGTCATCCATCTAGATTCCTAATAAATCACACCCTATATTAACTAAAAACACATTATGAATCAAGCCTAAAATGAATTGTGACACAAAATTGAACCAAAGTGGGAAATAATTTTAACTATTGACCTGATGAATAGTGAAGTAAGGACATGAGAAACCTTACTAGAGAGACTACAAATGAATAATGGAAACTACAAAGACCTTATGATGAATACCAAAAAAATTATCATCCCTTATAGGTTATGCATATCAAGATAATAGGGAACCTAAAATGTCATGGGACATTTTTGGATCCAACAAAACCAATAAAATTTTATTCTCAATCTTATGCCATGTTTTATAATCAATCTCCACTATACCTTAGCAAAGTCTTTTTTAGGCATAATAATGTATAGTTTTCATTTTAAGATATCATTTATCTTCCTTAGAAAACCATGTCTCCTAATCCATTCTATTATATCATTAAATTTTTTAGGTATTCTTTTTGGGAGTCTAAAACCATATAAGTTACACTTATAACAAGCCTTGTGTAGTAAGGATAAATAGATACGGGCTAATATACAACATAAATATATAATAATATTTAACTAGGCATAAAATATATGTAATATAGTAAATCAGACATAATTAATTGATTCCACCAGTAGATAAAAAGAAACATGCAAAGTTTAAATATGTACCTTGAATTGAGATTAAATGATAATGGTTAGATTAAGATGCAAAGAATAATTTTTAATAGTGAGAATACGACTAACAAAAATTGTGCCCAACATAATTTATAATCTTTGATTCTTAAGAAATTTATTTAATATTATTTTTTATTGAAGGTAAAAGGGGGTTTGAGAACTCATGATAGGTGTTAGATTAGGATGTTGAGAAATAACTATAAGCAATGATGAGAATACGACTCAAAAACTTTGAGGCCAACTTATCATCTTATATTTATTTTTAAGTAATTTATTAGTTAATCTTTATATAATTTAAAACAATGATACTCAATTCATTTTAGAAAATATTTTGAGAATATTTGAGAGATATAGCTTTGAATAAGTGACACATGTATACTTGACTGATCTAGTCAATGGGGTTATGTCGATATCAACATATGAAATTGTGAACACAAAACTCATATATGCACATGTATAAAACATATGGTCATAAACACCAATATTTCAGCTTGAGGTTAGACTAATAATACATTTAAAATAAATTCATATAAAGATTAGAGGTGACAATGCTTCCCCCAAAAAATGATGCAACTATACACCTAATATGTGAATTTTTACTAATAATAAGATTGTGGAATATGGATAACATGAGATCACAATCAAAGGATATGGTAAAGGGTAGGAAAAATATGTGACAAATATTTTTATATATTTATTTTATCCCATAAATTGTTAACAATTAGAAAAATATTTATTAGTTGTCTTGATATCCCATAACAACCAGCCACAAAATGTTCCTAAGACATTCACCAATGTTCCAAATTGTTTGGAATATTAGGGTATATTATATACAATAATATAAGAATAAAAACAAAGAAAATAATTATAGACCAATGTAAGTCAACAAAACACACAAATAATGCCTAATTAGACCTCCAAAAAAATTAAACTCATCTTAAAATCATGCAATATACTAAATATTAAATGCTTAGGGCTATGCCATTTTTAGGTGTATAATTTCCATGATAATATATAACCATCTAAAAATTAATAAATTTATAATTTTTTATCCTAGATTAGTATTTAATGAATTGTATTTATTTTTAAAATAATATTTAATCACTAAAGACTTCACACTTCTACATTCCATAATGTTAAAAGAGACTAAAAATTATTTTTAATCATTTAAAATTTAAAAAAAAATGAAATTGAAGTATTTATGCTTTCGTAATCCAAAATAAATTTTTATTGGAAATCCATCATTAGATATATTACTAAAAAAATAGAATTAAAGGATAATTGATTATACCATCGATTATATCATTATTTATACTTAATAATCCATCAACTAATTAATTACATATACAAATTTTGAAGAGACCAACATTACTTCCCTTAAACTCATTTCATGAAAAATTAAAAAATGACAAGAAAATATAATTTAGGAGTATTATGGTCAAATTCAAATCTTAACATAAATGATAAACAACTAAATTAGGCTATTTTAAGTGTTTACAACCTCAAACTCAATGAAAATTTATTTATTTTATTTTATCACTAATGTATGAATGATATCTTATGTATGGATAACCTTTTTTTGTTTAATTGAGAGGAATCAAAAGTTTATCCCACCTACTCTAATACAGAACCCCCCCCCCAACCCCAACTTCTCAAGAAGTGTGAAATGGACCCTTACCGCACACCATGGGTTAACTAGTAATGAAAATCATGATCAAGGCTATTCCTATAGGACTCTAAGACCTAGGGAGATACCTCCAGGGGCCTTATGTATGGGCAACCTTATTAAGAATATCTTAATCTTTATCCATAAAATTAATATAGTTATTATGCATGGACAACTTTATTAAGAATGTCTCAATTATTTTTCCATTAAATTAATTTATTTTGTTGATATAAAAGAGTAAATAATATAAATTAAGACATTATAAATAAATTTAAAAATCAATTTAGCCTAAAGGATATTTAAAATCAAAATTTACAAAATAATAATATGTATGACAATATTCATTATATAGTGAATTGTCAAAAACATGACATGTAGTAATATTGATCATATAATGAGTTGTCAATGGGGCCAATTTTTAGATGTGATTCATAAAACCTAACATTTTTTTGGTTCTTCCAAAATTCTTCCATAAAAAGATACATGTTACTTCCTTCTTAGAAAAGATAATGTTATAAAATTAAAATAAAATTAAACATAAATATCAAAGATGTTATTTGTTGACTATGAAAACATACCAATTTTTAATGATTTTATAATATGAACAAATTCATAGAGACAGTTTGTTTAACTGAATGCACTAACTATTTACTTTTAGATTAGTGATGTAGGTTGATGAATCCCCCTTTTCTCAATAATAAAGGTACATAATAAATACAATGCTAGAAACAACATCCCCTTTTACGAACAATTCACATCATTTTTACAAATGGTTACCTATGTTAAATGTAAATAACTAAAAGAGGCTCATTTTAAAAGTGTGGGGAAAATCAACACTCAATTAGCATAAAGAATTTTTTTTAATGAAATAGATATTATTATATTAATTAATATCATAAAAATAAAATACTATTCACACAAAAATGTGGTACTAAAGCATGCCACAAAGTCACCAAATTAGGTAAAGCATATGGAAAAAACAAAAATAGATTAGATTGGGCCTAGAAATTATCTATTACATCAAAAAGTAATCACCAAAAAACTAAGAAATCAAAGTAAAAATACCAATTAAATGGGGACTTTATCCTAGGGATCATCCCAACTAGATCCTGATAGGTCACTCCCCCAGAAATGAGGTCCCAACCAAAACTAGTAATGGTAATTTCACCTTATTCCTTAGGAGCTTCATCTTAATCAGAGCGGTAGGGATAAATTACCAGTGTAAGGCTTAGAAACTTATTATAAGGGGTGGTTTCCAACTACCTTGTGAGCTCCCTACAGTAAAATTCCATTTATGTTTCCCTATAGAAATCAAATATCCCCAACCTTGAGTGTGTGGAGGAAATGAATTTAGATATCCCCACCCTTCATGTGGATTTGGGGGAAGAGAATGGTAACACTAATGAGATTCCTAGGCCTGACTATGAGAATAATGATGATAATGCCTACAATGTTTCCCTCCCCATATAGTGCCATTTCTACCTCTCAGTAGAACATTACTTGTAGGCTAAGGTGGGACATGATCTAAGTTACAATAATAAACATACCAAAGTATTATCAAGGTCTAAAGATGCTTAAGTTTAATATAAATTTTATTACTTTAAACTTGAATATATAAAATAACATTAGATATAACCATAGACTTGTTATAAATAGAAAAATGTTTATTTAAAACAGCATTATAAAACAAAATTGGATTTATTTCTTTCTATATCAAAAACAAAATTTCCACTCTTAAAGTATGCCAAAATTGGGTGTACTTCAGCAACATCCTAGGACTATCATCGAGGAAGATATGATGCTAACTAAAAGGCTCTAGATGAAAGGGATAAATAAATTGAGTCCAATTCCATGCATTTTAGAGCTTAGGGAAAAACCAAAATAATTACATTAGAGTCTCAAAATTCATACAAAATGGGCATGACAGATGAACCAATCCTATTTGCACTAGATGTCTCCCAAGGGGCAATCCTTTATGGATCAAACACTAAAAAAAGTGAGCAAGCTTAGATTTAATACAAATAGTCCAAACCATTTGGAAATGTTTACCCCAATGACATCTCATCTAGGATTATGTTTGTCAACCATCAAAAGATAAGGGAAAAACCATTCATAGCCATTATGAGTATGTAATTCTAGAAATGGGTGTCAAAATAATATTTATATACCTTCTACCATGCATCCTACTAAAAATGTAGTATAACGAAAATGTCACAAGGATAAAACATAGTGATATTGGTAATTCTCAAAAATGTTGCAAAGTTTCAAATAAAAGGTCCAAACTCAAAAAATCACATTTTCCTCTATTATTTTGCTTGTAAATGTGGTGCATTACTTTTCCACCATGAAATGTTAACTACTATCACCAAAATGAACTAGATAACAAATAAACAATGTGATAATCACTAAAATGTCCCAATCATGCTCTTCACAACATTTTTGTGACATTACCAATACTGATACAATTTTTTTCATTATTTTTTGTTGTCATGACATTTTTTTCATACTACATTTTTACCACTATGTTTTTTATCGCTACATTTTTGTCCACTATGTTATCACATAAAGCCTTCTACCAAAGGAAAAAATAGGTCACTATGATTTTATGTAGCATATATGATATAAATAATGATTTCTTTGTAATATTCCTTGTAAATAGATGATAATTTATATTTATATTTCACATCCACCCAAGGGATCTAAAATTGAGTCTTCTTACAAAATAAGTCTTACACGGTTCTAATTACTCTTCTAAAAAACTTGAGGAAATGAATCCAAGGAACTTATACAATAATAAAAACATGAAAATTCATAATATGGGACCAATTAAATGATTGTTGATTTAAATAAATACCATCCCTAAATCCATTTCCATTCCATAATAACTATGGCTTAATATTTTATTAATATTTCTAAATGATTTTAACCACAAAGGAGCCAACAATTTTTAGTGGTGGAGAGCGTAATATTGTTATCAAATCCTAACCTTTCCATGTGAAACAGTCATGAAGAGTACCTTCAAAGATACAATATCAGATAAAACTTTCCTCACATCATTCCCCTCAATGTCATGGATGATCCATTTGGCATATAGAGCTGAGACTTGGTGAGAAATGTCAATCAACCCCATCCCTTCAGCGTCTTTAGGGAGATAGTGATACTCCAAGGCTTCCCTATTAAAACCTTTATCAATGGAATAACTATCCCAATGAAAATATCTAAGAATTTTTTTAAGCTTCTAAATATAAATTTTGGAAGGTACCTAACAAGAAGAATAATAAACATGAGTAGCTGCAAGTACCTTAGAGAACACTTTAAATTTCCCATCTAGAGATAGAAGCTTAGGTATCCAATAATGAATCTTTTTCTCTACCCAATCCACAACATATAACTATAAGTTTATAATGTAAATGTAATTCTATAAATTTATAAATCTCATCATGTTGAAACCATTTCCAATCATACTAACTCACCCAAGGAGGCAGAGGGAAGAAGAATTGTTTATAGCACTGATTCTTTCACCATTAAATATAAGAAACAGAGGCAAGGAAAAAAGTATAAAAACATTTCATATCATTAAAAAAAATAATCTTATCATCAATACGATTAATAAATGATCTATTTTTGAAATATCCATTGAGGATTTCAGAGGATTCCTTAGTAGGGAGAAAAATGTTGTGAACAAGACCTTGAGATTGAGTGTTGGCCAATCGATATCTGAATCCAAATTATAAATCATGCACCAATGTAAATCCTTGCCAAATGTATTGAAATATACTAAATTATTTGAATTTGATGTCATCAATGGAAAGGAAAATTGAAGCATTTGAAAAAATCATATGAACTGATTGCAAGATAGTGGGGCCAAAACCTAAGGATTTTAACATAGCCAAGATGAAAGGGAATTTAATAGGGTTTTATGATTTCTCAAAGTATATTTTGATAAACATATCCTTTGATTAGATATATTATCCCATTCCTTACCCTTTGAACAAATAATGATATTATCTAGTATGCATTTGTATTGAATGAATCGTGTTTATTCAAGTCTGACAATTAAGGGAAAGAGATGGAAAAGATGGAACAAAATCATTTTAACAATGATATTATATGAGACATTAAGTAAATTTATGGGCTATAAATTATCAATTAACTCAATTTATCCCTATTTTGGAATGAATTTTGTGTGTCCTTTGTTAATAATAGTCCTTTAAGAATGAGTATTTAAAGCTTCAAGATAAACTTGATATAATTCCATCCCTACAATGCCCCATATTTATTTTAGAAATTTACAAGGAAATACATCACACCAAAGAGATTTATTATTGGATAATTTCATTAATACCTCCTAAAGTTATTGAATTTATAATATCCTATTTAAATCAACTCTCTATACAGGAGTTAACTTATAGGGAAAAACTGAAAGACATTGGTCAAGGCCTTATTATCACTCAAGGGATGGTTCTTTGGATTTGAAAACTTGTTGGTATTAAAACATGAAGATTTGGATCATATGTAACACTTTAATAAGGATTTACCCATCATACTAAATGGATTTAATTTGTTGAGTAGCATGTTTGTAAGTAATATAATTCCTTAGAGACCTTGTCACCCACTTTGAACCAATGTAATTTGCCCTAGATTTGAGCCACCTAATCATTGTAATTATCTATAATTTTAATGAATTACCTAAGATTCATCCCTTAAAATTTCAAAGGCTTATATAAATGGGTTTATTCAATCACCTCCATTGCATGACTTAGCTCAAAGGAGGTAACAGAGTAAGATCTTCATCTTATCTTCACTAGTTGACGGCCATAGATTTAAATAAATAAAGAAGTGTGTGTGAGTGAATTAGACCATCACTAGATCCAACTTGGTTACTTAGATAGCTGAAGGGGGAGGTTAAAAAATCTACAAATGTGGGCAATGGTAATCCTATGCTCTAAAAGTATAATATTTAATAAAAATGCTTTTTTTTATATTTTTGACTACTTAAATTGCCAAGTGATGCGGAAGTGGATTGGTGAATAATCAAAAATGATAAAATATAGCATGGGTTCAACTATAAATTAAATTTTTTTGTCAAAATATAAGTAAGGCTAAGTGGAAAGCATTTCTTAATCAAGTTACTTAACCACATGATCAGATCTACCATAGAGATTAGACCAAACGTACAAAACTTTAGATGCGGGATGATGCATGGTATTAGGTTCATAAAACCCAAATTTACTATACATAAAAATACAATATTCTATTTCATTATCTATCCAATGCATCAAAATATGACTGATCTTGTCAGCATCTTGCACTACCATATTAAAGGTTCCACAAATTATTTAATGGGCATCTAGGAGTTTATTAACAATCTACCACCTTAATTTTAACCTTTCATGAGCTGAAATAACCCCTCAAAAAAATTTGGAATCATATATCATATTACATTTTGGACACATGTTAGGCCCACTTACAAGACTTGATAACGTAATGAAACATTCAATGTACTACATGCATACGTGATTAGAACCTAAGGAGGGGAACTGATGTAATTCACTAGATTTAAACACATACAAAAGGCATTATGGGGAAGCTAGTTATTGTTTATAAGTATTATGAAATTTGGGGCATATCAGTGTACACGTACACTAATAAGTCTCAAGTTCCATATGTGGCATTCACCCTTCCTCATAAGACATTTCTAGGTCCTTAACCCTAGGTAAATACCTCATTCTTCTTAATGGGTTTCAGTCCCATTCAAAGATGATAAGTTAAATGATTAATTTAATTGAGAAGGATATCTTTATTTTTATTAAGTTATTTTTTAGGTTATTCATGTGTTCAAATCAATATACATGCTATATAAATTATAAAAGTACTTAAAATCAGCAAACAAGATTAATTCACACTTGTAGATTTGAATTCATTCATGCAGTTAATTATGTGAAAGCATAAGAGCAATAGATTAAGTATGAGATTCCTTAGTTCTACCGGATGGGTTATAACATCCTATAAAACATTAAGGTCATTATACTATTTTTACATCATTCATATCAAACATAGATGTTTATAATAGTTCAAGACATAGTTATAACTTTAACATTGCCATTCCATAATCTATGCAACTATCTATATTGGCATAGCCAATGCTATAAAATATTTTAAGTCATACAAGAAAATAAATCTAAGATTTTTATATAAAATGGATATCCTGTGAAACCATTAATAATGAATTCACGCAACTATCCACTCAAGAAATAACTCTTTTTAATCCATAAGTGAATGTTTTGAAGACATAAATATGTTATGAATTAATTTAAATTCAACTAGGCAAATCAAAACTAGCAAGCATACAATGGTAGAATTCAAGTAACATAAGCACCATAGTTCATTTTAGTTTCAATATGAGTGAAACCCAAATAAAATGTTCCACTTAAGGAACTCTTATAAATTTTTCTATTGGTAGCTGAGGCAACCAACCAAGCAAGTTTGGATCATGGGAAGTAAGATAAATAAATAGTGTAAGTATAGCTTTTACATGGATTAAAATGATATGATAACTATTTATCATTTTCAACTATGTTATACTTTCCATAAAATACATTCATCTAATCAAGTAAATAATACAAAAAAAATATTTTTCATGATCATTCTTTGAGTCAAAGCATTTTATTAAACATTAGTTCTTTTTCCAATTAATATAAGTATTTACTAATTAATTTCAGATTTCATAATTTAACATAGATAACTTAAGAAGCAATATTTTATAATTGTAAATGGAAAACATACATTACATCCGAATAGGTCTTGAAGTGCATGATATAAGGTAGCATTAATTTTAATCTTATGCAATGCTTAAAGGATTAAGTGTTCCAACTGCAACTATGTACTTAAAAATAAGAGTAACAAACTAACCAACCATAATTCAACTAATTCAAGTTACTATGCAACTTCTATCTGATTCCCATCAAACCTATTCATTCTAAATTATACAACTATAGAGATAATGTAAAACATCTACATATGAACATTTCCATAGAGTGGCAATTAAACTAAATATTAACCTCTATAATAATGTAATGCATATCTATTTTAATTTCTTCTAATTGGAATAGATTTCCAAAAATAGATCTAACATGAAAACATCTAAGTAATTATCATCAAGATTTAATAATAAATATTCTTAAGGATGTTTATATTTAACCACTAACAAAATAGGATAAAATCATTCTTATACAAACATGTTAGATCAATGAGGAAATAATATAGAGATGAAAAAGCATCGAGAAACTAATTTCTTTACACATCAAAATCTTACTAAGGATTATTAAATCAATTTAGGATTAGTATATATAAACTAGTGATCTGCTTAATCAATTCTAGCTTGTTAGGATCCTAAGGAATAAAGGATTAACTCAATAATAAGATAAGGTACATGTATAACAACTTCAGCCAATATATAATTTATTCCTTCAATATTCCAATTTCAAAATCTATACACAACATTTGTTAGTAGCTAACCATATCACTATATTAACCAAAATCAACAGCTATAATATATATCATCTATGTTAATCAAATCAATAAATGCATTCATTACCATCTTCCATACGAAGTCATCAAAGCAAGGAGTAAAACTCAATCTAGATGATTAAGACAACCCTATCCCACCAACCCTATGAGCTCTCTATCAATGGCCATTACTACCCAGACCATCAATTGGATGATGGTTGTGGTAATTGGGAACAAGTAATGAATTATGAGCACATCAGTCTCTAAACAAAAGACATGATGAATAAAAAGACATAGGCAACATAATCAAAGCATTCCAAGGCAAGATGGGAATAATTAAATCATCTAAGTATAGATTAAAAGTGAGGACGGTTAACTTAGACCTTTGAATCATATATAATGGATTAATCCTAATCCATTCTATATCTTTGAATTTTATCCTACTTATAACCCCATCTAATTTATTGATCTATCTTTAATCATCTAAACCCACAATATATACTTGTAACTATTCAAGTCTAGTAATAGAATAAAAATACATACATTCCAACAAGTAACAAAAAAAATTTAAATAATGACATAATCATATTTAATTATTGAATATTAATCCGAACATAACATATACAATTAATCATTATTAATTCAACACAGTAGAAAGTAACTAGTTAAGCTTCCATATGTCACAATCTAAAACCATCCTAAAATAACTAAGTTAAAGAATCAATAAAAGTACATTAAAATAATATAATCCTTTATGACTCATAGGCTTCACTAGACAACTCATTGAAATCCTGAATTTAAAGCTTGACATAGTTAAATAAATAATATGGCATGATTATGAAATGATCACCATGGAACTAAGCTAAGAATATCATAACCCAATAAAATTCAAGATCAGACAAATCCAACACCCAAGGTTGAATGATAGATAAAAATGAACCACACAAGGCTCAATCAAACAACCCAATCATAAAAGACATAGTCGAATATATCACACAGTGTGTGTATGTGTGTGTGTGTACCTACACACACACACACACACACACACACACACACACACACACACACACACACACACACACACACACACATAAAAATAAACCCTAAATAGTTTGATAATGAAAACCCATAACACATTCACTTGATAAATAAATTCTACAATCAATTTTTAAAAAAAGAGGTAAGGTTCATAACCCCCACAATTCATAGTTTGAAACTATAAACCTCAAAAACCAAAAATACCAAGTCATGCCTTACTCAAAATAACACAACCTATAATAAAAATTATATAAATGGTAGTGACGGAATTAAATGATATAGTGAGTTCAATGTTCAATAGGGTGATACAACATCAAAAATAACCAGAATGGTCAAAGAAGCCCATCAAAATATGTAACACATGAATTCGGTAAAACATCATGTAACAAAACCTAAATAACAATATATTCATAACCTAAGATAATAACACCTAGAAAAACTAGCATATTCAAAATCAAATAACATGTCAGAAAGTAAACAACATAGGAAGATTTAACAACACAACCTATGAGTTTGATTGGTTTTTTAACACATAGAACACAAAAAAATGGATTACCCAAGCATAAATATTAACTAACAAAATTATAAAACAAATATGACCCTCATCCCTTGTCCTAAATATATATTTAATAAGACATAATCCTTCCAATAAAGCATAGTCATCAAAATGAATACATAGTTGATTCCTCAATTCACACATAGTCACTTGCATTCAAGTTTCATCTTATCCATAAGAGAAAACCCTTAGTTCATATAAAACTCAAACACCCATGAATGTATATCTGAGAACCATATAGAAATCATTTTTAATAAAATACAGTCATTAAAAGGAATGATCGCATAGTCATAATATTTAAGGACCCATGGTTTACCAAGCTTTACAACATTCAACCATTATAAAGAAAAATTTAATCATCTAATACATAGATAATACATGACATATATGCATGGTAACTTAGTATAGAAACAACAAAGCAACTAAATGTTGATAATATTCAAACTAGGTGATATATGTATTGAGTATACATTATTGCAAGTTTATATGCAATAATTGTATTGATATATAGTCGTGATGGGTATATGTATAAACCCAAGAATTCAAATACTTTTGGATACATGTGAATCCTCTAAATATTTTCCATTAATCAACATAGTCACAAAAACAACCTAGGAAAAACTAAAAGATTACTTTCAAACATTTAATGGATTCCATAAAAGGATGAAAATCTTAAAGATTCACCAAATGTCTCTATGTATTTTTTGAACCAGCCAACTCACCATTAAAACTAGATGAACCATTTTAATGTTTTCACTCTAATTATCCATCTTCCTAACCCTTCTGCCTACCATCCACCTTCACCATTCATTCCCCCATACCCCTAACCAATACACATTGAATTCTAAGAGGAAAGAGAAACCCATCAGATCCCAAGGTAATCCCCACCAACATTGCCATTAATGTCAAATTTGGAAGAATCAATACATACTCAAACCTCTACCAATGAAAGAGTATATTATCGATAATAACAAGTATTAACATAACCAAATCAAATATCATTAAAACCTTTTCCACTTGCCTCATTAAATGAGGCTAATGTATTTCCCTTGTAAGCCATTGACCTAAGTTGATGTAACATAATAAAATAACATTAATCAAATTAAACCATGTTTAATTCAATACATGACTATATAGTAATTAAAATTTTATGTCCACCACCTTAGTAATTAAGTCTTAAGTTAAAGGGGTTAGGGTAACATGGGGGTGACAAGGGTTCCCAAGGGGGTTTAGGTCGAGGTGGGTTGAGTTAGGTCTAGGTTAGAAACTAAATAAGTTGATAGGTTTAATGGATAATAAGGAAGATTCAAAGACCTATAGGGATATAAGATTAATTTGGAGTTACGTGTATGATAAATTTTGTTACCAACAAATATTTTAATGATAACCAACAAACAATAATGACAAATAATGACTCATAATAATATCGATAAAGTAAAACAACAATCATAAGTATAAAAACCATAATTGACAAACTTATAATGAAATATAACAACCAAATAGAATTTTTTGAAGTAAAATCAAACACGTATACTTGTCGGTCATGCCGATGTGCTCAAAATTCATTATTCTGGGATTATGGCCTCCATCACTTGCCTAGCTTATAGATAAAACCTACAACCACCAAAATGGTATAAATCACATTATGTCATAAAGCAATAATCAATATAGATTATAAAATCATCATCAAAAGTGATAAACAATCCATAACATAATTAATCATAGAATAAATATGTAGCCAACACTATTTTAGCAAGTGCCATAGATAATCCATCCAAATAACTAAAACCAGTCTAATATCAAAATGTCAATGTAATAATAGTAGAATATATGTAATGAAAATATGGAATCATAATATGAAAATCATTTTATTCATTTAAATTATCTCAAAATAATGGTTATCAATATTAAAAATTACATATATGACATGATGTGTGGGTTAGAGCCAAAATTCACATAGTGCAAATACCATTTTGGATAAATAAATGTAATTAAATCTACATGAACTGCATCATGATTTATTTTCAAAATAAGGTTATCCTACCAAATAACTTTAATGATAGTATATATAATAAAATATAACACATTAACTTCTTAAATTCAAATAATTCCATTTATGAAAATTTCCTCTGAAAATCTCACACAACATATTTGTGATTTTAGTTTGTTAGAACCCAACATTCCATGAAATTAATTCAAAGATTAGTGATGTCAAGATGCATATCCTCAGCATCCAATCCCTCTAGGTATTCATAAATTATTTTTAATAATTGATCATTATTGGAATGCATAAAATATTTAAGTTGAAATGATTGTCAATTTTCATATTCCACCACATACTCTTCATATGTCATAGCCTCTTGATGATGAGGGATGCAAGAGCGTACAAGGATCCCCTACATAAATAAATGTGAGATAATTTACCTAATCATTTTTAGGTGGATATATATGAGTGTAAAGCTAAATAATTAAGAGAAATCTCTTTTGAGATTAGCTAGGTAGAGACCTATAAACTGGATCAGCCATGGGAATATTGAAAAAAAACCTAGGTTTATCTATTTCAACTTTGGTATGAACAAGCTTCTTATGGGTTTGAGTTATTTGAGTATACTCCATAGAATATTGAGAATTTTTAATTAGCTATTGTGGTATGAGGCTTGAATATGCTTTGGCATTGTTAATAGGGTTATGGTTGATAACACCAATTTTGTAATTATTTTTAGGCTCCCTATAGTTTTATTCCCATATTTTTGAGTGTTATTATTGTTATCAATATTATATTTTGACTTTGGGTTATTTAAATGAAATAAAATGAGAAATCCAATATCTTGTGATCAATAGCTTGAAAAACAACAAGTGTTGGACAATTTGATATATAAGACATGCTAAGAGTGGTAAGAATCACCAACCTAGAAATATAAAAACTCCTTAAGGCCTTTTGATAAATCAATTTAAAAATAGACCCTTTTATGGGGTGGGATAACTAAAACAAATTAGATTTTTGGTAAACTATTCACCCAGTAGAGGGTGTGGTTTGGTTGATGAAATCTAGCAAGGTAGTGAAAAACTAGGAAACTTGACCCAAATAAGGACTTTAATAGAAATACACTTGGATACTAAAAAATAAATTATCTAGGGTAAAATAACCATAAGGGATTTATGAACATACTAGGTGGTAGATTTATCCTAATCACTCCTACATGGGTAGGGTCAGAAAAATGTCACAAAAATAAACCCTTAGTCAGGATGCTTTCAAGCTTGATGTTGAATAATCCAAGCATATTTAACCTAAGATTTGAGCATAATTTTATAAGGAATGAAACATATTATATGATAAATCTTCACCCTTGGAGAGAGTTCTTAAATATCCCTTGAATTGAGTTACACAATGGGAACAACCCTAGGCTGTGGGTCACCTATGATGGGGTTGAACCTCCAGAGTAAGATGGCTTCCTCTTTGATACTCACCTAAACTAATGTTAAAATAATGATTCATGGGGAAAAGGGATAAAAAGGGGATAATGGATCCTAATAAATTTAACCAAGTGATTCACCAAATTTAAAAAGGGAAACTCCCATAAGCTTGAACCCACACTAGATCTCCAAAAGATAGTACTAGCTTACTTAACCTCAAGATCAAACTAATTGTGTAAGTATTTCATAGAATAGGTTTATATTATAACACTAATCTATACCTACAAGTAAAATTTAAAACCCCCTAAACAAGGTTAGAAAGGAGAGTGATGGATGAGGAAGAATCTCCTTCACATAATATCATCATACACAACTCACCAAACTAGATCCAAGGCAAGAGATAGGCAAAGAAAGTCTTATATTGTATCAAGAGGTAGTTATTACAAATTCTTGATATGGTAAAGCCTAATAAAATTGAGGATATTTTACAATATCTAAAAGAGTTCCCTATATCCTAGAAAGATTAAAAAAAAGTCTAAAATATGAGAACCCCTTCAATGGGAATGAGACCAAGATATATAGGAGAATAAAGAGAGAGAAAGATGGTGAGAACATGCCATCAAAGAGGGAACACACTATATTGGGTCATTAATTGAACCTGAGCTACCACATTTTACTTTTTATCTAGTGAAAACCTTACCATATTGTTTATCAATCAGGACACTACATATGGCTTATTAAGTGAGAAAGTCCCCAAAAGTTTTAAGGATACATCAAATGCCCATAGCTATAGTCCCCAATACTAGACCTTTTCTTTGATCCTTCATGATAGCTCTCAATTGAAGAAAAAAATACATGCTCATGTATCTGATAGAATCATGGCTTTATGCATTTTAGGTGGCTTCTTGTTAAAAATATGGCCATGATGAAGGATGAGGGCTCTTTGCATTAATCACATATCTGTTTTATCTCTATGTTGGATCATAGGTCCATTCTTATAGATGAAAACCAATATAATATTATTGATTTTATTATATATACCATGTTAATACATACTTATATACTATATATCCCCATTTTTTAGGTTAAAATAGGTCCAAATAGACCCATTCTATCTCTGTAAGAACTATGAGTTCATTGTATACATAGGTCCTCCTTTAAGAATGGTAAACATAGCCATAGATGAACCCTAAAAGATATAAAATAAGCTCTAATGGTATTATATTTATGTTTTTAATACTTGATTTCAAGGCTATGGCCTTTTAATAGTGATGAAATGATCTTGCAAGACTTTATTTACTTCTATCAAAAACTATTGCCTTAGTTCAAATTTGTCTATAAATTATTTCTTAGACCAATTATGTTTTTCCATCTTATATTTTCTCCCATTTGTCTCATAGATATTTCTAGTAGATCTTTACCTTTAAACCTATCTCACATCATTAGATCAAGATGTATGATCGAGTGAGAATTGTTAGATCAACTACGACCCATTATTTGAAAACTAATAGTTATTTCATGAGCTTAAAATTAACATCCACACTCCCATTAAATGAATTTTTCATGACCATCACTGATGTTTTCATGACCATCAAATTTAATCTCAAAAGAGTTGGTTTTAATCAAGCTTAAACTTGACATCTTACTGTGCAGGTCTGATTTTTAAAAGTTTATAAATTGAGCTAGAAATCTTGCATGGGCATGAAAATTTTAGAGGATGATCTTGGCATGTAGAAATACAACTATATGTGATCTGATGATCACATGAGGCTTTCTGAGTGAAGATAAAAATTACATAATTGGACTAGTGCATTCATGTCTAGAAGACATCTTGGTGATGCTCTAGTCTCCAAAGCTTGCATAATTCACCCTTTGATCATTCCTTCAAGGGTTTGATGGATCCTTAAAAACTCTTCAACCTAGTCCATGCTCTTGAATGCTCATAACATATGAGAAACTACTTGGATCTTCTCCATTTTGAAATCTTAGACCTATTTCAGATCTTTGATTCACTACTTATCAAACCATGCAAGAGATTCATATGTGGGCCAAAAATAGCCAACATCTTTGGTGAATAATAGAGGTTGCATGCCTATATATATAAGTGAACCTAGACCACATGCCTTATCTCATCCATTGGGCATGGAGTCTTTACTGGGATTCAACATATTGACCTAGTGTTAATCCTACTCTGATCACTCTTGAAACAATACAAAGACCAAAAAAATAACCAAAGAAATATAGAGTGCCTAATGCACTTATTGAAGGGAAACTAACCTATAAAAAATATGGACAACAAGAAAACTATACTAGAAACTGGACTTAGAGGAATTTGAATAAAACTATTCTAATATATACAACCTAAAATTATATGTACCTTTCCTCATAGATCAAAAGGAAGGTTTGATAACTTTATTTCATCATGGAATGAGAAAATGAATTATACATGTAGCTCCTTGACCCTTGGTCTTGATACCTCCTTCTTGTTTATTAAAATTTTCATCTTCTTTAGTATGATGTTGAATGAGAACCAAATAGCTCCAAATAGGTCAACTATGTGCATCCAGAAGTCTCAAGTTATTCATATGGATCCTCAACTATAACCTCCAAAATTTCTTAGATAAGGCATACCTCCTTGGTTTCCATGGTGTCTTCAATAATATTGTGCTTATTCTCAGTTTCAAGCTCTTTAGGCTCATCAAAGAGCTCTGCATATTATGCCCAAACTTGGTCATTATCCTCCATAGGAAACTCTTTGTCCACCTCATTAAGCACATGATCCTCAACATGAAAAACATCGTCAAGTTCTTGAAAGTGCTTCATTTGTAGCTACCAATCATCTTTGTCCTTCCTATCATCTAGAACCACCACTTCTTCAGTCTTCTCTTCTTCGTGCATGAGGTCATCAAGCTAGTGCTCTTCATGCTCTAAAGCATTAATGCAATCCTATAAATATACAACCTGATATACCATCTTAAGTTCATCACTATCACTCATGAAATCATGATACAACTACTACCAATGTTATTTTTCCTATTGGATCTCATTTCTAACTTGCACTTATTCCTATAACTCATCCTCTTTGACATCATGAAAGATTGAAATATGTTTGCTCTTGCCAAGTGATGTCCTAATAATGATCTCCTCATCTTCCTCTAATAATCCATCATTATCGATTGTGAGTTCAATATGGATTTCAATGCTTACCTCTTCAAGAAGTGACATAATATATTCTTGGGATAGATCCAAGAAAGATGAGACATATGGGATACCTCTTTAATCTAGTTATTTGCCTTTGATAGTCATGTCCTCCTTTTGCATACTACTCTAGACGGATTGTCAAGATATAGTTGACCTAGATTATTAAGGAGGGAGGGATGGGGATTGAGTAACCTTGGATTTACTTGATTTCATGATTTGGTTCCAAGATGGGAAAGGTAGAGGCTCCCCTTTGACCTTATAATTATGGTTTTCCTCCTCTTTCCTTATCTTTAGCTCCAAATCTTTGATTTTCTTTGTTATATTCTCTTGAAAACATTTCTCTTTAAGGTAGTTAGTGGCTTCATGAGGATAAGGAACACAAGAAGACTCTTGAAGAAGGATGAAAGAGGTTTACATAGGTTCAGATCCTCCTTTCATTTAGGCTTTCAAATTTGGATTTATCTCACTTTTCCCACCCCATGACTTCACCACTTGAATCTAGCTTGGAGCTATAGACACCAGAAATCCGCACACCATGATCCTAAATGTTGAAACACCCTTAGAACACCTTAGTACCCACTTGGGACCAATCTAACCCTTAGACTCCTAATTGAGCATAACTCATGGTCATTTTTCTCAACTAACTTAACTTATCTTTTACCCAGTTTTTACCTTCACCTTTGATTGCCAATGGTCACCCTAACCGTCGATGGTCAGGGGGCACCTCCTCAACCACCAATATGCAAGTCACCCACCTTGCTTTTCTAAATATAACTTGTACTCAGTTGTGTGTGAATTCATGCATAAATGAGTTATAATTAGGAAGCCCAGTTAACACCTTGTTGCAACTCTCTTTCCTTGCCTATAAGAAGAAAGGAGTAGGGAGGTGAAAATCATCTATAATTATTATCAAGAGTGTGTGCATCCAAAGTTCCTTTGTTTTGTAGGTCAATCATCATTAGCAATCTAGTGATCCAACCATCACATTAGAGAGATAACTTAATATTGTAGCTCCACCAAAGTTTCAAGTATCATTAATCTACTAAAATCACATCAGACTCCACTAATGAGTCAACCACCTCAATTAACCACCTAATCAAAAAAATTGTAAGATAAGTATTTATTTTTAGTATTTGATTACTTTATTTGCTTTTGTACTTAGACTATCACCAAATCATCTCCCAAAATATAACCTTGTGATCCCATTAATTAGTCATTTATCAACCTATACCTACACATAATAACCATTGATGGTTGTCTCAACCATTGACGATCTGCCCAACCACCAATGATCAACTTGATTGTCGATGGTCACTTTAATTGCCCATGGTCACATCAACCACCAATGATCATTATGGTAGGAAATAAAAAATATATATTTCAACCTACCTACCTTCAACCCAATTTGACTTTCTATGTCTCTACCTGTTTATAGACCCCTACCTAATTTTATGAAACAAACCTGAGCCATTTATCACTAGTATTGATTTACTTATCGATATATTAGTCATTTCTAGTCTATTTCTTTACCAAGCATTTCTTATGTTTAATTTTAGTACCTATTTTATTATTGATTCAAGTACTTTATATTCTATTTTATAAACTTAATTTTTTAAAATATATGGATTGATAACTATCGAGGAAGCATTCCCTTCTAGGATCTAGCTAATGCTAGGCAATCCACTCAAATATCTATCTAACTAAACATTTTATTTAGTGTTGTCTTATTAGTAGATCATCCTCCAAAGCAAAACATGAGTTATTCATAATCATATGATTTAATGCATGCACAATTAAATAGGTTTTTCAACCACGCCCACATTTAGTTTCTTCTTTTCCCTTTTTGAAATATAAATAAAATTCACATAAACATTCTGGCATGCTTGGTGGGACCTTGAGTCTTCACTTTGGGTTTCATTTATTTACATCTATATGCTCTTATCTTCATTTATGATCATTAATTAAACTAAAGTCTCTTTTGGGTTTAAAATCAAGTGCATACATTGATTACTTGCAATTTTAGCTCACATAGTTTAAATTAAAGCACAATAATATTATCATAGCATCACTTTTGTTGCACACACTAAACCAAACCACTTTCATAAATTAAACATCAAATAAACTTGAGACGAGGCCTAACTAGGATTTCATTACCTAGTGGTCACCTTACCCTTTCCTGACAATCCTACTTAGATGTCATTACTAAGGGGAGAACCAACTCAGTTATCTAGTTGAGTATAAAATCTTGAAATCAGGATATATTGGCTAAGCACCTGACACCCTTATCATCATGGTGTGTGAAGTAAAGGTGTAGGCCCCAATACCAAGCCACTTATTGATTCTCAATATATATCTTTTTTGGGAACCTAAACAACCCAAAACCAACCATAAATTACTTTTATAATACCTGATCTACAAGACAACTTTTATCACACATTTTCATAACTTAAGGCATAAGCCAAAATCAAGATTAAAATTAACCACATGATTTAAATATACTCTAGCATGTGTTATATTTTCTTAATCATTTTCTTACTTTCTCTCTATTTGAGTTTTAATATTCTTTTTTTTCCTCTCATCTTACTTTCATGGTTCTTATTCAGCAACAATGAAGAGACTTAGCAAGTTAGGACCCATCTATATATTATCCACTCTCCTCTACCTCTTCATCCATGGAGTATATCTTAGATTATAATATTTCTCCTCATCATCTTGATGCTTCTATTATGCCTCAGATAGTCTCCCATGATGACCTAGACTTTGTTGCCTTTTTGGATAATAGCCTGATAGCCTTTCAACATTATCTTAACACAATAACTCATCGTACACCCATTTTATCACCACATATCAATATACCCTATGAAATTCCATTGGGATTTTTAGGCAACTCTTTTATTGCTACTATCACCACCCAATCATTAGCTACTTAAGAATCTACCTCAACTGGCAACCTACCTAACATAACTATGCAGAACCAAATAGCTCAACCTTATAACACCCAAGCACCTCCTAATCTAACTAACAAGTCTTCTAACATGGCCACCACCTAATCTTTACCTACCCATACCCCAATTACTAATGGAGTACCCACTACCACCATCACTACCATTCCTTTGGTTACTTCCACTCCACTTCAAAATGTAGTGGCACATATACCTTATACATTGTCACCTATCGCTACCAAGGTTACCACTAATTCCTTACCTATGACTCAACCACCAATGCCCACTTAGCAATACATGCACTCTACCTAACCACCAATGATCACATATTATTGTGTGGCTTCAACCCAACCACTTGTGACCACTTACTCATATATGGCAACTTCTCAAACTTCAAAAAATTATCAATATATCACTCAACCTTAACCATAACATGCACCTTACAACCCCTTAGGTACACAACCCTAAACAAACCTAATGAAGATGTTCATATACAAGATGATAACTCTAGAGTCATCCATCTATGAGGATAAAAATCTCCTATCCTATGACTATATTTGTAGCGAGCCCATCCACCCATCTGTGCCTATCAAAACATATCTTTCTCATTGGGAACTTCCCAAGTTCTCCAAGTTTTAGAGTAAGGAGGATCCCCAATAGCACCTTAGGGAATTCAGGGATTCATGTTATTTTATTACCTATGATGATTCCCTTCTTGTCCACACTTTTTATATGTCTTGGTCAGGACTAACATTAAATTAGTATAGTTCCTTGACCAAACATTCCATCTTCTCCTTCACCCAGCAAGTTCAAAATTTCTTGGACCAATTTTTGATAAATATCTCCAAGAAGGTTTCCATCACTGACCTCTACTCTATCTAATAGTTTGATGATGAATTTATTGTCAATTTTGTAGTTACTAGTAGATCCTAATCAACTAACTCTCCTTTTCCTTACCCTAACTTAAATTGATTTAAATCTTTGCTTGGGCATGTGCCTAGCACATCTCTTCCACATTACATGTTTAGATTTTCCAAACTTTTGATGCAAATTTCACTATAGAACATAAATTAGAGAATAGAGCCATTGATGAAGGAAAGATAAAATTGAGGCTTCCTCCTCCAAGCCAAATAACCAAACCATTATCAAGACCAAAAGGAAGAGCACTATTTATTTAGTTGTCCTTAAATCCACTTCCCCATCATATGCCAACCAGCTAAATTATTCTAATTCCTCAAAGCAAAACATGACAAACCAAAACTAGAACATTGAGAAGCAACTCAATCAACTTGGAGAATCCTATGCTTCAATCTTAGAGATGATATTGAAAGATAATGTCATATATCTTCCTCCTATAAAACCACCTTAGTAATTTGACTCTTCTCATCCTACACCTAGTTGATACAATGAGATTGATTTATACACCTTCCACTGAGTAATAGGGCATGACATTAGTAGGTGCAACACTTTCAATAGCATTGTCCAATCTCTCATTTACAAGGGAGAACTTATGTTGGATAACCCAACATACCTCAAAACTAGGCCCCTGACATATTTAAGTAGCCTTTACCTACTCATGTACCTACCAAAAATGAGAGTAACATGGTTGAGTGATCTCGTGATGTCCATACTATTAACATGGTTCTTGGCATACTTTTTACTAAGGAACCTACTAACCAACCTATTCGCTTCTTGACCTCTCTATTTATTGATGTAGCAGAGTTACCTTTTCCTCTTTTGGAGACCCAAATCAATGAAGTCCCCCTTTTTCCTCCTCCACTTATTGAGGTAGTGGAGCCATCAACCCCTTCTTTGACCAACATACTGGAACAAGCACCCATCTTACATTTTCCCTTAACCATCAAGCAACTTACTACCCCTTCTGAGATCATCCTTGAAGAGGAATCCTCAATGTATACACCTCCTATTGAGAATTTACCCACTCAAACCTACATATTTTAAAACATTAAGGAAAAATATAAGGTTACCACCCCTCTATTTCAACCTATGGACTCATATTTTAGGTCTACTATCTAGGGAATAAAACTAGACTACAGACCATTATCTAGGTTAGTGTAGAAATTAGAATTTGTCTCTAACCTTGACATGGATCAAGCCACATTCTAAAATAAATTAGGGCTATCTTATATCACTAATTAGGAACTTTCAACCATGCCTATGTAAAACCAAGCCACCACTTTCCCTATCTAAACTCCTACCCTATCAACTAAACTAATAGCAACTTCTACCAATCCAAAAATTCCTAAGCCACCCAAAACACCTAAACCCCAACCAACCCAATCAACTTCTCTAACCAAATCAACCAAGAACCTTGATACCCTCCATAAATAGAGTCTTAATCACCCATTTATGGAGGTGGAGCTTACCTCACTGAACCTAACAACCAAGCACCAAACCAAATTGATAAAGGAGGTAAAACCACCCAAAGGCTTGAAGGCCTAAATTATACCTCTCTCAACCTTTCCCACCATCTTGGGGCCTCATCCCTCTACATTTTCTAGAAAACCAACTATCTCAACTAAAACCCCACCACTACTTTTAGTTACCCCTTTGTAGTTACTTTTTGACACACCTATCTTCATCATACTAGCACTACCCAAACTACCTACCTTACAATCTCCCCCCCCCTCTACTTTCTCAACCTATACTTTACCAAAATCAAAACCACCAACCAAAACCACCAACCAAAAACTTTCTCAACCTCTACTTTACCTATCAAGAAAAAGTTATTGAAAGTTTTTTCTTAACTTTACCCCATATTAGGTTGTTCAACCCTCTCAATTCAAAACCTATCTAGTATAATGACCATCATGTGTGCTCCTATATAAGACATTAGGGCATGACATGGAGAATTGTAAAGATCTCCAAACCATTATATATCAGATCTATGATTTGGATGACCTATAAATAGATAGGCCTCCCATGAGCCCTATACCAATCTAACCAATAACAACACCCTCTACCCAACATCTGCCTACTCTTCCACTATAGCCTCTGAGTGACAAAGACTTTGACTAATATCCTACCCTAATTCCTCCCTCTATGCATACTATCCATCTGGTCATAAGATCATAACAGAAGGATAAGGGGAAGGCTAAGGTGTCTGTTCCTTAAACATATCCATCTTCTACTTCCTAGCCAACTCAAACCCAAACACCTTCACCCAAACCCAAGGTATATGTCTTAAGTGCCTCCCAATCCAACATCTCTAAGTCCATTAGGAGAGTGGTGCTTAGAAAACTCAATTTGACCCTAGTGAAAATGAGATTATATTAGTTGATTACCACTTCACCTCATCATCACCAAGTAATGGTAGATGCATTGTAATCGGTAGAGGTCCATTCTGAAGACCCTCAACCTTTGGTATCCTTTATCGATGCTTTCCAAATTTATATCCTCATCACCTTTAAGGACTTAAAAATATCTTCTATCCATCCAAATGACCCATATCCCCCTCCTTTTATTACTGATTACATCAACCAAACCCATATTAAATGAGTCATGATTGATGGGGGAACTAGTATTAGCATTATCTTCTCCCATGCCTATAACCAAGTTACCCTTCTATACAATATCATGTCCAAAACTTTAATCATCCTCTAATTCTTTAATGACACCATGACCAATACCCTTGGAATGGTTATCCTTCATATCTATGTAGGGTCTTGCATACTCCCCAAACTCTTCTATGTAGTTGAAGGTGAATTCCAATACAATGTTTTACTTTGATGACCTTGGATATGCTCCATGGGTTGCATCCCCTCTACCCTACATTATTGCATTAAATTTGAGCATGAATTCTAGGTCATCACCATCCAATCTAACCCAAGTCCCTTCTTGACATGCAACATGACCTATCAACCCAATGATATCATCTTATATCCATATAACACACCCTCCTTAACCAAAGACAAGACCTCCACAACAAAAGAAGAATCCCTAATTACTTCTACCAATGAGGGATCCAATAGATCATCCATCCCCTCTAATCAAATCCCCACCTTAGACCCTTTGGAGTCAACATTCTAATGCCTTTCACTAAGGGAACATTGCCTTTTAGCCCTTGACATTTTCCCTACTCCCCAAGAGTATGGGAAACTTGACCACTAACCTAGGCATGACCCCAATATCAGAACCATTATTCCCCTTAGAACTTTACATTGTCAAACCCATTTAATTTTTGGGGGACTTAAAAAGGTCCTTGACACTTTCCTTGCCTCCTCTTTGCCTCGACCATTCACCTCTAACTTCTTTTACCTAGACAAGCCAAGTTTTGACAAAACATACCTTCATAGGTATACCTAGAAATGATTTGGTCTTGGGTGATATGAGCATATCCCACATGACTTGGTCATCATTTAAACTAGAAAGTCTCATGACAAGCATATCCTTAGTTTCATCCTACCTAACAAGAGGAAATCCAAACCACCTACCATTACCAATATTGAGGAAGACACTCCTTCACCAACCTCCCTTTCCCTTACATATGAGGATGATGAAATCATCCCACCTAAATTTTTTTTCATTAACATGATTATCCTTGGACCCCTAACTTATCAAAAATAAGGGGCAACTATAACCATCCCTTTGACCTATCTTGATATGATAGGAGATGACTCCCCTACCATTAACATTATTTAATGCTAGGATGATGAATCTATTCTCACCTACCTTGGTACCCCATATTATTCCATCCACAAATACCTTCCTCCTAATACTTTTACCATGTTGAATGAATCCACCATGGATATCTAATTGGGCACTCTAGATAACCCCTGCATTATCAAAATTAGCCAATCACTGAATACCAATGAACTTTGGGATTTCCATTCTTTCCTTGAATACCATAGCATAACATTCACTTGGTCTTATAGTGACATGCTAATACATGACCCTAACATTACCACCCACAACATAGTCACCCACCATGATGCCAATCCCATCAAGCATAAACTTTGATGCATAAACCCTCACATATCCCTTGTCATTAAAGAAGAGCTTCAACATATTTTATCTATCAATTTCATTAAACCCATTGACTATCCCCAATGGGTCTCAAATGTCTTAATTATCACCAAAACCATAGGGGGAATGTGAATTTATATGGAATTTCATAACCACAACCTTTCCTACCCCAAAGATAACTTTTTTCTACCAAGCATCGACCAACTAGTTGATCTTACAACCAGCCATGAGATGTTATCTCTTATGGATGGATTCTAATGTTATAATAAGATCCTAATTTCCCCTAAATATCATCACAAGACTACCTTTACCACCTCATGGGGGAAATTCTACTATAGATTCATGCCTTTTGGATTAAAGAATGCTAGTGCAACTTACCAACATGTCATGACATATATATTTCATGACCTTATCTATAATATTATCAATGACTATGTGGATGACCTTATTAAAAAATCCACATTATAAAAGGATCACTTGGTATTTATTAAGATCATATTTGAACACCTCATCCACTATCATGTCCACCTTAACCCTGAGAAGTGAATTTTTGGGGTCTTGTTAGGAATGATTCTAGGTTTTATTGTCTCCCTTCATGGAATTGAAGTTGATCCCACCAAGATCAAAGTAATATTCAACATGGTTCTTCTATTCAACCTTAAGTAACTAAATAGTTTATAGGGAAAGCTTCAATCGATTCTTCACTTTATCTCATAGCTTTTAGATTGATGCCAACCCTTCCACCACCTTTTGAAGAAGGATGTCTCTTTTAAGTGGAATAATGATTGTCAAAAGGGTTTTGATTCACTCAAAAATTACCTTTTATCTCCACCTTTCCTCACCCCTCCCAATGATGACCAACCTTTCTACCTTTATATCTCTACTATTGATCACTCCCTAGGGGAAATGTTTACCCATGAGGATGAAAAACATAGAGAGTAATTTGTATACTAGATTAGCTACATGCTTGTATAATATGAGAATCTGTATATCCATATCAAGAAACTTTGCTTAGTTTTTTTCTTTATGGCCACCAAACTTTTACACTACCTCATTAACTAAAAAACTTATGTCATAACCAACACCAACCCACTAAAGTACATGCACTTCAAGCCTTACCAAAACTAATGTATGGCCATGTGGCTCATGCTCTTAGAAAAGTTTGACCTTGAGTTTATTCAATAAAAGTTAATTAAGGGGCAAGCTATTACTAACCAATTGGTTGAGGCACCATTAGTAGACGAGCAATCTCCTCCTCTTGAGTTCCTCAATGAGTCCATCATGACCCTTTTTTAGGTACACTCCACCTATGAAGTCACCATGTTCTTTGATAGATCAAAGTGTCAACATGGTGGGGGAGTTGGCATCATCCTTATCCCCTTTGACATTGAGCCTCTTCCTTTGTCCTTCAAGCTTGATTTTGAATGTACCAATAATATGACTAAGTATGAAGCCCTAGTGATAGGCCTTCAAACTACCTTAGCCTTAAAAGTCAAAATAATCAACATCTTCGATGACTCCTAACTTGTGGTCAATCAAATCAATGACTCTTACCAGTGTAAAAATAATGTTTTGCAATAGTATAAATAACTAGTTGACAAAATTTTAACATCATTTAAACACTACCACATCTAGTTAACCCCATGATCTACTAATAATTACATAGATACCATGGTTTCCCTCACCTCTCAGATCTCATTTACACCTTATAACTCCAAGCTATCTATCATTATCAACAAACTTACCTAGCCTTCCTATGTCAAACCATATTATCCCACCATCTTCAATGTGAAAGAGACCCAACCTAACCTTTGGTATTAGTAGACCTTTGACTGCCTTAACCTTGCCATCATTCCTTATGGCCTCTTTAGGAATGTTAGAAGATCATTTATCTAGAGTACCTCACATTAAACCATTATAGGAGGAATTATTTATAAAAATAGATTTGATGGCCTCCTCTCCTATTGCCTATATAGCCATGAAGCTTCTCATGTTATCAAAAAAACCCATGATGGTATCTATGGGGGACTATTTTATTATTTTTAGGAAACTAGGGTTTTTTTATAAACAATAAAAAGGTTGGATTAAGGGGTGAAATATAATCAAATATAGTAAAACATATATTTTTATCAATTTGATCAAATCAATTACACAAGGAAAGGAAATGGCTTATCTAGAAAAATAGGTTGTGACAGTTGATAGAGAGCCTAAAAAATGTTGTACAAGACTAGGAAGATGTCAAAAACTTGAATTTGGCTTTCCTTAGGTGAAAGTACAAGAGTGCCCAAAAGTGGACACTTTGGTGTCTAATGTTATAGTCTAGTTCCAACATTGTTGTCCAAATCAATTTTTGGTTTCGAATTCTAGTACAGTCTAGTTCTTGGGTCCTCTAAGTATCTTTATTTCTCCATGATTGCTTCTAGGTTACATTATATAACCTATTTTATTCTCAAAACCCTAGGTCTATCTACACACACAAAACAACAAACATATCGAAAGGAAAAAGAAAAAAATTGGGTTAGGGGAAGTATGACTGCATGATCTAGAACCCTTGTTATCTTGATCGTTGCCTATATTAACCCTCAAGCTAGGGTCTCAAATAAAATATAGTTCTCTCTTAGGAAACATGCATAATCAATGCACACAGTATATTTAAGAATGAACTTTTGCCTAGGCCCTTCCTTGATCAAGCATGAAAATTTATTTGTGATGCAAAATTATAAGATATACTATTGATTAATTTTTAGTTACTCAGTGTGCCAAAGTTGTAAGTGATAGATATAAAATACCTTGTGAATTACTTTATATAAGAGACTCTTTATTTTGAATTTGGGAACTTTATTCATGTTAGCCGACATCAAAAAAAGTAAACTAACTTAAGAGAGGGGATAAGAAGGGTTAGGGACCTATTAAGTGAAGATAAATTACCATTGGGACTCAAAATGTAAATGGACTAGAGAGCCAAAAATGGGGCACTTCTGTGTCTGGTGCTATTGTCTAATTTTGGCACTCCTTTCCTACAGGCTCAAGACCTAAGCGAATAGGATTGGCATGGGGAATATTGATTGGCTATGGTGGAATCACTAGTTAGAAGGTTCCAAATGACTGATAATGATAAAAAAGGTGACAAAAGCAAGAAATAAGACCAAGACAAGCAAAATTAAATACATGGCTAGTGTGAATAAGGCTTGTATTCTCCAGTCAAAATCTCCTATGAAGAGGACTAAAAAAAGACATGATATGTGTGGTTTTTTGACCAATTTAGGGTGTATACATTTTTCCCCATTTTATTCTAGTGATGTAATGAAATAAAATACTAAAGTAAAAGAAAGAAGAAGTTAATGCATACCTAAACCTACATGTGTGGAGGTGAATGTGCTACAAGGATCCAACTCACTCCCTAGCCAGGGAAGTAGATGGAGAGCTGAATAGTGCCTAGAGAGAGAAAGAATCCATGGAGTGGATGCCCCCTATATTGAATTTAAATTTGGAATCCATGTATCATAGAGAATGAGATTAATAATTTCCCCCTATAATGAATATGACTGAAGATGAGGAATGCTCAGAGGCCCAAAACCAATGTTTATCCTCTATCCCACATAAAATCATGTAATATAGAATGTGTATAAAGATATGTATGTTATGAAGATCAAAATTTTTCATGCCTACACTCTAAATATCTAAACTAGAATTGAGAAATGCTTAGAGGCCCAAAACCAATGTCTTTCCTCTATCCTACACAAACTCGTGTAGTTTAGATCTAAGTAACATAATGGACCAACCACTATAGCTAGCCATGTTGTCCAACTTGGTGATAACTTGGGTATAGTTGGGTGTAATCTAAAACTCTAGTCAATGTTCAAGAATAAAATGGCATATCTTTCCATTCCATTTATATAATCCTAAGCAATAAAGAATATGAACATTTGTGCCATGTCCCCAAATCTAGTATGTGAGTGATACGTCTATATCATCTAGTAACCTATATAACCACATGTGTTATGGCATATCTTGCCATACCTCATGTGTAAAATTGGAGACCTAAAACACTATGTTTTACACTATGTCTATAGTCTATTATCTGATTTTATAAATTATGTCATGCTCTATGATTTTTTATGTGTGAGATGTGTAGTATGTACATGCCCTCAAATTTGGTATCTGAGTCTATATCTATAACAAAATTACTGTGAATCCATATAATTTTAACCATTGTATCTAACTAGTTTGTGTGTGTGTATCAAAATCAATATGAATCCATATGATCTAATCCATTGTATCTAAATATTTTATGTATCTAAAAATTGAAGGTATAGCCCTCTAGATATCTTGAGTAATACTGAGTGACCCACATAATCTAAACCATTGTATGTCTTGACCTATTTGATTTGAATCTGATAATCTAAATGTTGGATGTGTAAGAACCATGGTGTCTCCACTTATGTGAGTGGGTGTGTATGCTAGGTAAGTGTAAAACTAGGAATAGTATGAATAATTCCCCCTTTTAAGGAGAGAGATGAAATATTATGATAGAGAAGGTCAAGCCAAAAGTGATGACTAGTGGCATGATTATAGAAATAAGGTTTGTATGTTGTGAATATATTGAAAGGTTATTGGATTGCTTAGATTATGTTGTTTGAGAGTGGAACACGTGTTTGATTGGTGAGGACCAAGGTGTGTATCTAGGTATAAGAGAAATATAGAAATGTCCATGCCATATTAGGCAAATAACATAGTAATAAAGTGAATCTTGAGTGATGTTGAAGGTATCATTGTCATGATTTATGGAAGAAAATGGTTTGAAAAACAAAGTCATGGGGTTCGAGTTATGGGCAAAATCATATTTGTTTTGAATGAAAAAGTTTGTTAATATAAGAAATTATATTTATTCTTGATTCATTTTTGCATTGACTAGGTTGAGATTTTGAGCTCTTGAGTGATAAATTTTTTGAGGATATGAGTACTTGTCATGACTGAGTATGAGTAGCTAATGGCCCAAGTTTAGGCTGGTGGCGATGTGACCCTAGTAAGTAGCTTAAACACTTGTTTCTTATCAAGTTTTAGCCTATTTTGGTGTTGTTGAGGGGTTTAAGATTATTTTAGGAAAAAAAAATTATTTATGGCACTCCTATCATGTATCTATCACTCTTTTCTAGGTTTCAGTGCTCTTATCTAGGTTTGAACGCTCCTATCCAGTGTTACTATCATGTATCTAGCACTATTATCCTAAAGGCATAATTTTTTTATGATGTTGATTTATTATTCATTATTATTTTATTTTGGATTTTTATATGGTGTTATTTATTGATATGTGTTATTTTTTGTGTTTTGAGGGCAAGGAAGGGATGATAGAGTTCTACAGGGGTTAGGTGATGGAGACATTGAGGCTACTACCATTATCTACTGATGAGAGATTGGTTATGGATAGGGTGGGGTTGGGTCTTATGTGTGGCCTACGTATAGTGTAATGGGATAGATATATGATGACTACCTTATGTGGTATGTGGAATACATATACATGTACTTTCTAGCTTCTTAAAATAGAGATGACTATGACATTGGAGGATGTGTATCATATACTACATTTACTGATGAGTAGGTAGTGAGTGATGGTATAGGATGACATGGGTGCTAATGTGATTGATCATGCATCCTTGTATTTTATTCATGTGCCTTCAAGTATACATCAAAGAGGTAGTGATAGTGATGTGATATTATCAGTCATTTTACAGTCTAATGTTTCATGCTTGCAAAAGTGGTTGGATGTTTTTCTAGCATCTTTTGTTGTTATGGATAGGAGTGTAGTGTCTATTACATACAAGATACATAGGATTATGCATATTTTAGAGATATATGCACTTTATTCTCATGGGGGAGGACTATTATATCCCACCTATATAAGGATCTCTATAGGTTTACATAAGAGTCATTTAGAAGTGAGGTGAGTGTAGTGACTTTATTACATTATTGATCTTATGAGCACATAGTAGTTGTGTAGTCAATTAGATTGCTAAGGGAAAAGTGGGTACCTCCATAGCCATCTGAAGAGTGGTGGATGAGCACATTAGCTATCCTATCTGTTGGGATGGACAATTATAGGTGGGTTTTAGATATATTAGTGTTTGGTGACATCATATGGGGGCCTTATAGAGGATTTCCTAGGTGGGTAGAGGATGGAATGTAGGTACAATACATGAGGGTCAATTTTTAAATACAACCACTGGGTTAGGGTATATAATCACTTACAATATGAGTACATTACTAGATATTTTTGGGCACCACAAGATGTGCCCCAATAGCATGGGTGTGGGTGAGGAGTGCATGAGCATCCATGAGGATAGGAATGCATATGAGGCTTATTAGGGTTGAGCTTCCACCATTACCTTTGGATGCAAGGAATATAGGCATAGATATTTTATATGTGGATTATGTTTGATTTATAGATGCATATACTACATGGTGGGATAGGAATTAGTGGGCTCCATTATACCCTGTTGAGGTAGGGGATGATCTAGAGTATGATAATTTTGAGTTGATCTAGATGATGGGAGGTAAATAGTGATTATATTTGAATTTTGTATAAATTTTTGATTTTATTTTGATTTTAAAGTATATAATTAATGTAGTGTCATACTTTATGTGTAGGTGAAGTGGGAGGTGCTCAAGATGGAGCACAGGCTAGGGTAAAAAATGGAGATGATGATTATGGGGGGACCCTAATTAAGTCAACACTTTGAGAGCTCACATAACATGTACTTTATAATGTAGTGGAGGAGGGTTTAATAGAGCAAGTAATGCTTATGGTCAATATTCATGCTTATCTATTTTATAAGGTTGTTATAGTGATAGTTGCATATGTTAGGGTAGAAAGAGAGAGAGAGAAAGTTAAGTCAACAGATGATCTAGATAGGTATAAAATGCCTTGCCTAATTTTAGATCTATTAGCATGAGGATCATGGATCAGTATATAGATATTCAGAGGCAATATATAGAGTTGTGTAAGGAGTATGGTTGGCTACTATAATGAGAGAGTTGTTTCAAGGGGCATGCAATAGATCAGAGAGTTGTGGGGCCATCGAGTGCTAGGGTAGATTATGGGACTAGTATTGGTAGGGAAAGTGAGATCCTAATGCCCATTTATGAATGATTATACTTGATATCAGTGTATATGTTTTGAAAACTCATTATATATATATATATATATATATATATATGGATATTGGTTTGATTTTGACTCATGCATATTTATATTATGGAATTTGGAGTATATTGGTATATTTTTTTAAAAATGGTCGATTACCACTAGTTGATTTGGCATTGATGTTAATACTACATATGTTTGGTAAAATGGTATTTGGGATGTGATTTGATTGGTGTTGATAGGTTCAAGTGTGATGCTAATTTTGATTTTGAATCATATGTGAGTAAAAAACCTTGTTATTTTGTAATTGGTAAATTGATTTGATAAGGTGAATTGGTTTAAGATTGGTAAAATAAGATATTGGTAAGATCAAGATTTGGATAATTTGGTTTGACTAGGGATGGTTATTTATAACTAGGATTGTTATTTGTTAGTAGAAGGGGATGTAAGATATCACTCTATACATATCAACCCCATGACTATTGTATCACTATCAGAACCCTGATGGCCAACTAAATAAGTGGCCATATTGTTCATATTATGTAGGAACATGCCCTGTATTTAATGTTGTTTATGGTGTACTAACTATAGTTATACATGGAAACTCTATAAAATACAACCTCAATGGATACACAATTGAAACTATGTGCTATGAAGGAGGCTCATATATATGTAATCATAATGGATTGTTATATGAAATAACACCCTATGGCCGTTATTATGATGCATATGATTGAATAATAGATAGAGATGGAACTATAACCTCTGATGGGGGATCATCTAATCTCAATCATATTAGGTTGCTACATGAAATAGGTCCTTGAAAACTCAATTGTAGTGAATATATATTTGGAGTAGTACTTTATGATATGGGTTCATCTAATCTTAACTATAATGGGTTACTACATGAGATAGGGCCCTAAAAACTCTACTAAGATGCTTGTGACTATGCTAGATATGTATATGGAACTACACTTGGAACTACACTATGTACTTGACAAACTACACTTCTATATGTATGTTGTTCTTGTTATACTGGTGTCCAAACCTTCTAAGTAGGTGGGATAGGAGATCTCCTATGAGTCTCTATCCTAGAAACTACATTACTCTCATGATGAGTAACCAATTATTCTTATGAATGAATGTCTTGGGATGACTCGGTCATGGAGGAATGAGTTCTATAGATCTATGATGAAGGATATATCTATGCAGCCAATGTGAATGTTATGATGTCATTATCAATACATCTATTAATAAATTCCTTAATTCCATAATAATCATTATCTCTCTCTCCAAAGATATGATGATAGTTGCAAAATGGTTGATGTGGCTTCTTGTGTAGGAGATGTGGATATTGACAATGAGTAGAAAGCAATGTGATTAACCTCCTATCTAGTAATGTTGATAATATGACATATGAGATATCCTATTCTGATTCAAATTATAATGGTTCCCTACTATTATTCTCTATAGTACATACTATAGGTGTTGATCTAGAAACTAGCTCTCTATTCTTAACTAGTTGCTTTTATAGCTATGGTCACCTATCTTGTTTTGGACATGGTGTATGTTGAGTGTTAGGAGATATATATATATATAGAGAGAGAGAGGTAATGTTATGAAATCTAGAGTAATCCAATCAATTTAATTTGACTTAATCCCAATTTCTTCTCCAAGGCTAAAACTATATAACATAAGTGCCTAAAAGAGGACTCTATCTAATATAATATATGATTTAGGAGAGGTTGGTGAAGCCCCTTAATAAATATATGTTAAATCTCTAAAAAAAAATTGGTTTATAGATCAATCATAACATATTAGTCTTGAATCGTAAGATATAATCACTAATTGGCTCTAAATAATTCTAATGCAATGTGGCAAGTTTCTCATATGTAACGTGAGGGCCCATGTTTGATATGTAATATCTAAGAAATTCCTCCTCTAAGTCATCATATGTATGCAAGGAACCAACAAGGAGTATATGAAAGAACCAATTCTATACATTACTCACTAATGTCTAATGGAAAAACTTAAGTAGAATTAAAAGACTCACATGAGATGGAAAATCCTTTCAAAAGGCTTGAAGGTGTATGAATGGATTTCTAGATCCATCAAATTGAGGTAATGATGGTATCTGGGAATGCTTAGGTAATAAAGATTTGACAAATCTCTTTGAAAGAGGGTTACCATTCAATTCATTGGCACCTATCCAAGACTTATAAGCCTTGTTTTCCAAAGTAAGGAGATGTACTTGGTGTTGTAATTCACCAACTACATGCATCAAATAAATAATCTCTTTGGATGGTATGTTAGTATCTTGAAGTGGTTCATTTAAATGTTGAATTTGATCATTTATTTTATCCATGGGAATGCTACATTTAGCAATCGGATCATAGATAGGGGGTGTGCTTACTTGAAAATTTAGAGGAATCATAACTTGGACCTTAGTAGAGGGATGTGGACTAACATTTTCCGTAGGTGAAGAGTGAGAAATAGGTACTACTATAGTAAGGGGTGGCTTACGAGATTCATTGGTATCTTTATTATTTAGTGAATCACATTCTAATTGAATAAAAGATGTGATGTTATCATTGGCACGTGCATCATTTGAAATAGAATCATACATAGAAGTAGAAACAACTTTTTGTAATCCATTATGTTTGATATAAAGAGTGAGAGAAGATTTAGAAGCATGAGATGAGTTTTATTCTTCACTATATGCATAATATTCAACATTGTTCCATGCATTATCACAATCAAAATTTTGTTCAATTGAAAGAGGAGAATATAAGTATCACTTTCATATTCACTCTCATTGTCATATTTATTTGCATATTCACTATCATACTCATTATTACTTCCATTATAACTAGGGAGAGGGGTAAGAGAAGATGTTAATTCTTTTCTAATATGTAATAAATTTTCATGTCAAATTGTAATATTGTGTGCATCTATGTTATCCTTGAATGGAGTGTTTGTGTTATTTTCATTTGAGATATGAGAAGTACGAGTAACAAAGTTATCATCTAGACATTATTTTCTCATTGTTTGAGATGATAAAGTATAGTTAAGAACATGAGATGGATCATTTTAATTATGCATTATAATTTTTATTTTAGAGAGAGAGAGAGAGAGAGACTAGGTTCAAATACAAGCAAATTATCACTAATGAGAAGCTATTCACTTAGAAATGCATAACTAATTTATTCATTTGATGCATTTTGTATAGGATAATGAGGTGAAAAGTACCTTTCCTATTTATCAAAATTAGATTCTTTAGAAGGAGGTGTCAAGATCTTGCTCCTCAATTAGAGCACATATGATTACTTCTTGTATTAGAAACTAAACATGGAATTATACCAGAATCAATAAGTAACTAGAAATATGAAACAACACAGGATTTGAGAGACAATACACAATTGTATTAGATATTTAGAAGAAAATACAATAAAGAAGATGCCACTTATTCTTCCACCTCAAAGGCTTACCACACCTCAAGACCTTCTTCCCTCTCTCTCTCGGTCCCAACAATCAACTCCAATACAGAATTGATGTTCACCTCTCCAACCAGTCAGTAACATGCTACCAGTACACCAAGTACACAACCGTACTCCAAGTAGATCTCCTACTCTCTACTGATACCTGCAAATCACTAGACCTTACTCACCATTGTAGATCTCCTATAGAAAGTCATGCACACATGCTGACCAAGATCATACACATACGAAGAACCCAGCTGATTCTCCAAACCAGTACCCACCATGGTACTATGGCACTAGGAGGAACACACCATTGCTCTCTTCTCTCAGAAGGAGCTTATATGCTCTCTTGCTCTCTAGCTATAATTTTACAATACAGCCCATGAGTCCATATATAAATCTCATGCTTACAATAATTAGACTACCTTAATTACAATAATTAGACATGCAACTCAAGACTAAGACTAGCCTTTGACATGTAAACAAATAGTCCAAAAATAGACTCTCTGGGATCAACATGCAAACTGCCTATTCTTGCATAGGCTACTGACGTCGGCTCCTCCATGACCAATGTCGACCGACTGGTAACCAACGCCGATTGGTTCTTCGCTGCTATCTGACCGATGTCAGTTGATTAGACCGATGCCGATTTCCCTACAACTAACTCTGCAACTCTGTATCCTCCGTAACTTCTCCTGTTTGCATCCTAGTGAAGCTTTTAGCTCCACAACCTAACAATCTCCCACTTGGAGATAAATAGCTGCACCTGTACCTGTACCTTTACCTATACCTATACACCATCTAAATTATTCCTTGGCTTGTATCCCTCTTCAAGATCAACCACCACACAACCTGTGATGCTATACCTGTCATTTAAGTAACCTGCCACATCTGAACCTACACATCCATGTAGTGAAGACCTTGACCCTGCATAACAAGAATCCCTGCTGCTGATCCCACTGAACTGCCCTCCAGTACTCCTTCCCCGAATTGGCTCCATACTTTTTGAAAACTCCCACTACTTGGGAAAATTTAGGCCTACACTAGACCTCATGTGATTTCAAACCCTGTTTCAAGCTAAGCTTGAACTATCTAGCCCTTGGTGTGCTTACCGATTCTGCATCCTAAACCTTGCCAACACTGTCTTCACATCAGCTCCCACTGGAGACCAAATCTCCATGTCTCTCATGCTAAAGAATTTTGCTGCTCTAAATTCTTCATGACACACCTCTGAACTAACCTTACCCTTAGCTTAGTGAAACCCTATATCTTTGAACCTATAACTAGTATACCATTCACATACAGTAGCTGGATAATGTCGTGACTCATCATCCACCTGGTAAGATAAAACCACAATAGTTACACTGACATTGACTGAAGCCATGCTTAGTCATCCACCTGTCAAAACCTGTACCATTGTCCTTTAGCTGCTTCAAGACCATATGCCTTGGCCTTCTATCTCACATATCCATCCACTCTCTTCTTTAGCTTGGGAATCCATTCCATCTCTCAGTGCTTACTTCCAGCTGACAACTCTACCAACAAATACCTGTTTGGTTCTTCTCCAAGGACTCACACTCCTCATCCATGCCAAGCTCCCACTATATCTAGATTCTACCTGCATTGCCTCTTCGCATCTTCTTGGTTCTTGACCATCAATAACCAATATAAAGAAGGTGAACAATGAATATGAGGTTCACTTACCCTTTCGGACCTTGAAATGAGTGTTTGAGACTTGTTGACAGCTTGTTGTCCACCCAATATCCGTTCCAGTGACCGATCTCGGCCATCTCCCAGTCTGCTCTTGATCGACGTTAGTTCTCTATGACTGACCCTGTCTACCGACGTCATCTCCCTAGCTGACGCCAGTGTCACATTTGCCGACGTCAGTTCCTTAATGACCAACATCAGTCTTTCTGTTGCCGAAGTCAGTTACTGTCTGATCGATGCTGGTACCTGTGTTCATCTGTGAGTGATAACTTTTTACTTGCGAGCTCTCCATGGATCAAAATCTTGTTCAAATCAACACAGCCCTGCTCAGAATAATTTAGTTCCCTCACTTTATCTCTGTCCATCATCTCCTCCATGAATACCAAGGCTTTCTAGTTCTTTAGCTTGTCAAAGACATGTGACTTCCACTTCAAAACCTGCATTCTCCTTCTACATATGTGACTAAGCCTATGAAGCCACATCTCTGCAACAGAAGGTGAATCAACAATATAAGATAGATAAAGGATACCTACTTTCTTACCACCATCTAATTCAAGTGTATCCACTATGAGAGTTACAGTGCATCTCTCATCACCCAAATTTCTTGAAGAAATTAGACTCATCTCCAAGACTGGTACCTGCATGACTTCCTTCAACTACTATGTGTCATCCGTCTGTAATTTCAGCTTCACTTCCCCTTTGCCAATCATTTGACAAGGCTCTCCAGCTCCTAAATAAATCTCTCCAAAGTCTCCAAAGACATACCCATGAAAAGATGCTCTATTTCAAACTGCATGGAAAGAGGCAAAAGAATCTGTGAACCAAGATTCCACTTTATCCAGAACATCTTGTGCAACATCCCCTACAACATATGCTCCTCCCTGTTGATCTGCTACCAACCAACAATATTTATTTTCCTACTCTTTCTTTCCATCAATCAGACCATCCGTGCTATTCAGTTTCTCCATTCGTAGCTTACTTCCTTCTACCATTTCTATACTCCCACTCAATCTGAAACCCCTGTGAGTGACCTATAATCAAAAACACTACCAGATCTGAACCACTTGTTAGTCAACCCAACCAAAAGCTCTGATACCAACTTGTCAGGATCTTGCTCCTCAATTAGAGCACATATGATTACTTCTTGTATTAGCAACTAAACACAGAATTATACCAGAATCAATAAGTAACTAGAAATATGAAACAACACAGGATTTGAGAGACAATACATAATTGTATTAGATACTTAGAAGAAAATACAATAAAGAAGATGCCACTTCTTCTTCCACCTCAAAGGCTCGCCACACCTCAAGACCTTCTTCGCTCTCTCTCTCGGTCCCAACAATCAGCTCCAATATAGAATTGATGTTCACCTCTCCAACCAGTCAGTAACATGTTGCCAGTACACCAAGTACACAACTGTACTCCAAGTAGATCTCCTACTCTCTGTTGCTACATGCAAATCACTAGACCTTACTCACCATTGTAGATCTCCTATAGAAAGTCATGCACACATGCTGACCAAGATCATACACATACAAAGAACCCAGCTGATTCTCCAAACCAGTACCCACCATGGTACTGTGGCACTAGGAGGAACACACCATTGCTCTCTTCTCTCAGAAGGAGCTTATATGCTCTTTTACTCTCTAGCTACAGTTTTACAATACAGTCCATGAGTCCATATATAGATCTCATACTTACAATAATTAGACTACCTTAATTACAATAATTAGACACGCAACTCAAGACTAAGACTAGCCTTTGACATGTAAACAAATAGTCCAAAAATAGACTCTCTGGGATCAACATGCAAACTGCCTGTTCTCGCACAGGCTGCCGACGTCGGCTCCTCCATGACTGATGTCAGCCGACTAGTAACCGACGCCGGTTGGTTCTTCGCTGCTATCTGACCGACATTGGTTGATCATACTGATGCCGATTTCCCTGCAACTGACTCTATAACTCTGCATCCTCCGTAACTTCTCCTGTTTGCATCCTGGTGAATCTTTTAGCTCCACAACCTAACAGGAAGAAGAAAAGAGATAGGTTTGAAAGAAGAAGATGCATCTACTTTATCTTCACTATCACTTTAATATGCATCATTATATTCATTATTATGATAATAGTAATTGTCTTCATTATAAATGAAATTATTTTCCTCATTTTTGACTAATGTGTAATTTTTCAAATTTCTCCATTCATTGTCATAACTATGAGAAAATTTTAGAAATTTATCTATAGGATGAGAGGAAGAAGTGCCTTAGTCTCCATTTTATTCCTTTCACCAAAGAGAGTATGTAACATTAATATTAAGAAAATAAATTCAAGAATTACTAATCACATAAATATTTTGAAAATATTTTTGACACTTCAAACAATTTACAAAAATTCCAAATTTTTTATATAAAAATTATAAGGGAGGAAGGTTTGGGGTTTGAGGATTTAGTTTAGAAATATAGGGTTTTGGGTTGGAGTTTTATAATTTTTAAATTATTGCAATAATTTGAATTCTAAAATAAATTTGAATAAAATAAATGTACAAAAAGTCATACAAAAATCAAAATTTTGAAATTGAATTTTTTTGCACAAAAATGTGAATGAAAAACCCTAGGGAGGGTCTAAGGATTTTTTGAAGTAAGTCGAGTTCACCAAATATCCTTTTTTTTTTTGGAAACTAGGGTTTAGTTCTTAAATAATAAAGGGGCTAGATTAAGGGTTAAAATATAATCAAATGCATTAAAACATAGATTTTTATCAATTTAAATAAATTAATTACATAAGGAAATGAGATGACTTATCTGGAAAAATAGGCTGAGATGGTTGATAGAGAAGCTAAAAACTATTTTGAAAGACTAGAAAGATGTCAAAAACTTGAATCTATATTTTGTTTGATGAAAGGATAAAATTCCAAAAAGTGGACACATTGGTGTCTGACGTTGAGTCCAGTTCTAATGTTGTTGTCCAAATCAATTTTTAGTTCTGGATTCTGGTGTAGTCTAGTTCTTGGGCCCTATAGATATCTTTATTTCTCCATGATCACTTGTAGGTGCCATTTTTTAACCTATTTTATTCTCAAAACCCTAGGTCTATCTACACACACAAAACAATAAACATATCCAAATCAAAATGGAAAAAATGGGTTAGGGGAAGTATGATCACATGATCTAGAACCCTTACTATCCTTATCACTACCTACATTAACCCTCAAGATATGGTCTTAGATAAAATATAGTTCTCCCTTAGGGAACATGCATAATCAATGCACATGATAGATGCAAGAATGAACTTTCACCTAGGCCCTTCCTTGATCAAACATGCAAATCTATTTGAGAATCAAAATGTTGAGATATAATATTGATTGATTTTTAATTAATTAGTGTGCCAAAGTCATAAGTGAAAGATATAAAATGCGTTTTGAAGTAATTTATATATGAGACTCTTTATTTTTAATTTCGGATATTTATTCATGTTAGCCAACATTAAAAGAGTAAACAAAACTTAAGGGAGGGGCTAAGAAGGGTTAGGGACCTATTAAGTGAAGACGAATGACCATTGGGGCTCAAAATACAAATGGATAGGAGCACCAAAAATAGGACACTTCTATGTCTAGTGTTGTTATCCAATTTTGGCACTCCTATCCTACATGCTTGAGACATGGGGGAATAGGATTGGCATAGGGAATACTAACTAGTAGAGGTGGAATCATTGGTTATAAGGTTTTAGATGACCATTAATGAGTAAAAAGGTGACAAAAATGAGAAATAATACCAAGACAAACAAATTTAAAGTCATGGCTAGTGCAAACAAGGCTCGTATTCTCCAATCAAAGTCTCCTATGAAGAGGACTATGAAAAGACATGATATGTGTGGTTACTTGACCAATTTAAGGTGTATACAGGCACACTTTAGTATCATCATCATAGCTAAACATATCATTCACCTTGGCTATTACTAGCCTACCATTAACCAAGACTATTATGATTATGTGAAAAAGTGTGTTAAATTCCAACATCATGCACCTATCCATAGTCTTCATGTTTCTACCAATATTTGGCCCTTATCACAATGGTGTCTAAAAATTATTGATGAACTTAACCAACATTCCTCATAACAACACTATTCTATCATCATTATGACTGAATATTTTACCAAGTGGGTAGAGGTTATTCCTCTAGTCTTGACCAAGGTAGATAAGATTCTCAACTTTATCAACCATCAAATCATCTATTGCTTCAATGTTCTACATAATATTATCATTGAAAATGGTAAATATTTTAATAACAATCAAGTCCAAGTTTTATGTGACACTCTCAACATTAATTTAAGATTCTCCTCACCCTATCACCCTCAAGCGAATGGATAGGTTGAAGCCTCTAACAAAACTCTTAACAATATGCTAACTAAAATGGTTAATGCATCTAGTTAAGATTAGCATTTTCACATCCTCTTTACCTTATGGGCATATCACACTAGCATTAGAACCCATATGGGTGCTACACTCTTTTCTCTTATATTTAGAGTAGAAGTAGTCTTGCCTCTCAAGGTCCAAATCTAATCTCTTTACATATCTTTACAAAATATCATTACTAAGGATGATTATCATCAGCACCATTGAGCCCAACTTGAGCTATTTGACAAGCATCATGTAACAGCCCTTACCCATCTCTATGTATATCAAGAATACATCAAGCATGCCTATAATAAACACCTTAAAGTGCAAGAATTCAACATCAGAGACCTCATCCTAAAACAAAATCAACATTTCACCAATATGGAGAAAAGAAAGTAGGGCAAGTTTGTTTTCAATTGGTTTGGAGCCTATACCATAACCCATAAGTATGGATCAAGAGATTATCATGTGTCTTCTCTCAAAGGCAACCCATAACCTGAGCCCCTCAATGCTTCACATCTACATCTATTCTTTTGTTAAGAAGGATGAAGTTTATCTTTTATTTTAACTTCAGCTCATCCCTTACTTTCAACCACATTCATCTCCCTAGTTTAAAGGAAACTAATTAAAACTAGATCATGTGATTGTCTATCACATTTATAGCCTAATCTAGAATAATGGGCACCATGGCTCTACCCATGGCATGATTCTCATGGTATTTTTTTCCCCTTTATTGGGACAAATGCCCATGATCATTATCACCTAGCCCTCTTTACACCTAATCAACCTTTTTGTGATTTTATTTTTGCCTTCATAAAGATGAGCCCTTAAGCCTATATAAGCATGCATATATCAAGAAAAAATCAACTAATTAAAATATAAAATCCAAACCAATAGCAATCATGGGTCATTCCTAACATTCACATACTTCTCCCTTGAAGGATAGTTGCATAAGCATCATAAAATTATACGAATCTAAGGTAGACTACTCCCTTGAATGATAGCTATCACAATGCCTTGAATAAAGCAAAATAAACTTAGACCACTCCCTTGAAGGATGGATTAGTAAATCATTTATCAAAAGCACAATAATTTTTTATATACATCCTACATCGATCAACATCCAATATATAGAAACAAATCAAAAGACCCATTTTAAAAATTGCAATCAAACAAATTTTGAGATCTAAAATTGGCTCTCACACAACATAATAAGGTAGAAACTATAATTAGCTTTCATAAGTAGACTTCCCACATCAATCAGTCTACACTTTGTATGACATAGAATTTTATGTACTAACTCTTTGGGTACTTACAAAAGAGGCATGCTAGTCTCACAAAAGGGTTCCATTTTCATCCATCTTCCCTTTATATAATAGAAGCAAGGGATTTTGAGCTTACTTAAAATTATGTGGCCAAGACACCTTTTTACCAACTAATGAATGCTAATGCAAAGAATTCGAAAGGATTATGTTCATTAATCTAACCCAACCTTAGGTTTGTTCTAGTCCTTGTCCAACCCAACATTAGTGTCTAGCATCTATAACATAAGCATAAATCCATAAGCAATATAAACTTCACATCATAAGTATTAAACACCAACATACATCATATACCATGATCATAAGTAATAATAAAAGATCATATATATATATATATATATATATATATATATATATATATATATATATATATATATATATATATATCATGAGTTAAATAACATCATAATTTGTACAAGTAGATAAACATGTCTCTCTCAAAATGTACATCTCACTGCATTAGCTCATAAGCTAGAATAAAAATGATATGTAGTAATATATAAAATGTATGAACTATATCATGTCAATACCCCTAGGGCACTGCTATCTCCTAGTTTACCACTAGGTCCTGATACTTTTCCACCTATTGCACCTATCCACCCACCTATAGATGTTACCCACTACCTTAGTATTACCACATTGGCACCACCTAACAAGCCCATTTTTTACTTGCCCCAATGGGGCTCCTAAAGGTACTAACTCAAAACTATAGCCTCATAATAGTGTAGCTTCTCCACTATAACCAATAATCATGCCATGGGAATGGTGCTTAGTGGTCCTATTGTGGCCATGCCCCTTCCTCCTCTCTTATTTGGGGAGTCCCTCTCTTATGTAACCAAGGATAGTGAAACCCTCATCTAGTCCCTATCACCTATGAGAGTAGAAACCTAATCCTATAAGGTGGCCACCTATCCCTATAATGTTGTAATGTATGCCTATGTAGTGGCTAGTGCCACTCTTGTCTATCTATCAGGGCTAGCCCCTTATTCTTGTGCCCTCTAGGCCCCTCTCCCATGTAGGTCCACATCCATATGCCCCCTACCACTATCATCATCACCAAATTTTGATGTCACATATAATTCTTAGTACTATGTCATGTACCCATATATAAAGATGATGTTATCTATTTGTGCCTTGGCTGGTATCTCCTCATGATTTAGCAATGTAAGCACAGGATGTGGCTTTGGGAATAAGATCTGTAAATCCTCATGCTTATACCTAGGAAATATTCTTGGAATACCCTATACCAAGATAAACTATGTACACACCTTGTCAAAAGGGATAATCTCCATCTCCCTATCCTACTTAACAAATATCCATCTATAAATTTGTAAGGAGAGTGTCTACCTCCTATATCCAGACCACACTAAAAATTGAACATAGGGTTTCTAGTTGATATCTCTAATCACTAATACACGTAGTGCACCCTAGAACCAATCCACATCATGGGATCCTCCTCCTACACTTGATGTGTCAAAATCACCTCTCCACCACATGAACCCAATGGGGAACTTAATTTGAATGTATCCTACCCACGATAATCCCTCTAACCTTAGCACTCAGATGTGCTCATAGGCCCAATAATGTAGAACCAAGATGACACTAATACCATACCTCTTATGGGCCTTGAACCCCTACATCTCCCTATATATCTATACTAAGAGAAAAAGTACCCATCCAAACACAGTATGACATAATAACAACTCTACTATCACCCCTAATAGCAATTATGAAAACCTCCCACTACTCAAGTCAGGAAGAACAAAGTAATAAATAACCATCATAAGCATCATCATGAGTTATCTCTCACCTAAAGCCCTTTAGTACAACATGCTATAGTTAAACCCAAAAACATGCCATCAGACATGATCATTTTCATCATACAAAATGTTAATGTGCTCCTCTTAATCCTCTCACTCTATGTGATAGATTAGATCACCCTAGAGTGGTAGTCATGTGATCCTATGTACATCCTTAGGAAATATCATCATCTTACCAATCAATAGTAGGCAGGCGTACATAGCTACATCCTATCTCTTGATGAGTGTAACAATCATATATTCATCTCAAGGCACATGTTTTGATAATACCTTATTGTTCCCAACCCAACATCCTCTATCTGGGTCCATTCATTTGGGGTCATTCCCTAGTAGATCTCTATAAAAATGAATGATACTCAGTCACACATCTATATCTACTACCTAACTTATGAAAAATCATTATCACACAACTTAGTTCCCTATCTTATTTACCAACTTTATCTATGCTTCACCTATTTCAACATTACCCTCTTAGCATTTACCCATTCCCTCTTTGCTATCATCTATCATATCTACTCATCTACCTAGCCTCAACCATATATAATTATAACACTATCTCCCACCTAATATAATCATAGGGACTTTTCAAGCATATGCACAAAATTAGATGAGTCTATCACCAATGGTCATGGTTACTACTGATGGTTAGGTGTCTTTTCCTTTATAGGTATTGGCTATCAATGGTCAAACTTGATCATCGATGGTCACTATGGGTGTTCCACTACTAGAACACCCAAAACCTTAACTACCTTAAAAATTTATAAAAACCACTAATCCTTCCTAAAATCCACCTTAATACCAAATCCTACACCCACTCACCTACCCCACCCTATCAAATTCTAATTTTACCCACTAATTTTCCCATATTGCACAAAAACCCTAACTAGAGCATACCATTCAAACCTAAATAATTAATCGAGCTACCCTCAAACCCCAATGCAATCTCAAAACTCAAGTTAAGCTACCATTTTGAAGGTATCCCCTTCCTTATTTTATAATCACCTCCATGGAGTCAGTCAAAGACCCACCCATCCTCATTCACATTCACATGTTCCCTACATCCTTGTTGGTCCACTTGGTCCACTCTCCACTTTAGCTACCAGTCAACTCCTCCTTAGTAGTCACCATCAATAATATTTTCACTTGTTTTATTAATTTTGGAAATTAAGGGGTTTAATTCCTAAATAATAAATGGGTTTGAGAAATATAAATTAGTAAATAATATACTTTAATTAACCTATTGATTTGTGTAAATAGATAGTATTTTTTCCCTTTCTAAATATAGTAAGAAGTGAGATAAAATAGAAATTAGCTTATTCTAGTTGATCTAGACTAAGATAGGGATTTATATTAGAGGAGTAGGATTGAAAAACAATCAAGAATAGATTCTTGAACTTTGTTTCTAAGTTTAATTGGAGCATCGAAAGTGGACACCTTGTTTTCTAGTGTTGTAGTCATATTTTGACATTGTTGTCTTGAGGCTAAAAGCTTTCTAGGTTTTGTTCAACAAGCTTATGTTACCCTATTTATGAATTTTTGAGGCTTAGAAGCATGTGGAGCTCATTGTGTGTCTGATTTAGTCTTTAAAACCTTAATATCTCTTTATGCTTAAACTTGAATGGAAACTTGGGAATGAGAGAGAAGGGGTTAGTGTGTAAAGGATATAATGGATGCACTTCACACCTTGTGTGTGGGTATGCTACCTATATACCAATATTCTGAAGAGGGATCAAGATAATGTATTTCTCCCATTGAAATGCTTGGTGTAATTATGTGTGATGTATGTAATTAGATGCAAAAATAGATGTACTTTGGATGAATAGGGACTAGTATGAGTTCTTGAATAGGCTTGAAATGCTCTTGGAAGGTTGTATGGAAAGAATAGGGAAGAGTGCTTCAGTGTACTTGCTTGTATTCTTACTTCTTTCTTGTAAATAAGTGCCAACACTTATAAATAGACATTGAATGGCATTTTATAGGGTAATTAATGATTGTGGGTTAAATGAACTTGTATTAGGCTGACAAGGAAAAAGATAAGGACTTAGGAAAATATGATCATTAGAGGTAAAAATGCACTTGGACAATAGCACTAAAAATAAGACACCTTATGTTCTAGCACTCCTATCTAATTTAGGTCTTATTTTCCTAAGGGGATGAGAACTAGGGGGATAGTAGATCTATCCCTGAAAGGACTAGTTAGGTCTAGAAGAGCTAAGTCTAGAATGTTATAGATGATTGGGAATCAGTGAAAGAATAGCCTAGAAGGGTTGCATGAGAAAGGACTTATGGATTGGGTGTCACTAGCCATGTTTAAGCCATCTAATTTCACATTTTATATGAGTACATTCCTACCCCCATTTATTCTAGTGATGCAACAAAGAAAAATACTAGGATAAAGGAAAGTAAAAAGTGTACCTAAACTTATCTATGAGGGATAAGCTCATGAAGTTGTGTGATGTTGGGTGTGTATAGAGAGCATGTTGTGAAGTGTGAATGTACAAATGAAAACATAAAGGGGATCAGTTCTTAATAGATATATTATATCTAAAATAAGAATGTACAAAAGTTGAGTAAGAAGAAGAGAAAGGAATTAATACACCTCACTAGGTACGTGAACTAATACAAAACTTGTTGTGATGCTAGATTGTGCTAGATTGTGTTGAGTATGTATTGAATAAAGAGTAATATCATGAACAAAGCTAAGTGTTCAATTCCTTGAAAAGTTTCTCAAGAATGCAAAGGTTGGACCTTTAGCTCCATCATTACCAACTAAGTGAAGTTAATGCATCATGCATGTGTTAATTGATGTCTAGACTGTGTGTCCAATCCCTCTGAATAGGTGGCTCAAGAATATAATGACTGACCCTTTCGCTTCATGATTTCCCTATGAATTAAAGCTATGAATTGATATAAGTATATAATAGATGCCATATGAAATGGATCATGGAGCCCATGAATGTGATGGAAATTTGACAATGTGGCATGGATACCCTAAATGTATGCTAAAAATTAGGCCACTCTTGGCCATTTCAAAATATGGAGGTTAGGCTTGTGTGAAATCCACTTTGAAAATAATGTACTAGGCTTATATGAAACCCAACTTAGAAACTCAAGTACTTGAAAAGTTAAACTAGTATGAAATTTCAACTTGAATGTGATGTCAACCACCTATAGATGGAGTAAGACATGCAACTACTGAGAATGCTTAGAATAAACTAAGCTCAAAAACAAAAGAAGATCAATGTGTTGTGTACATTACCCCTAATCATTGATGTTTGGAACATAGATTTTGATCTATAAGTTATGCTAACTACCTAATCTAAAATGAAAGTGAGAACCATCATGTTGCACATGATAACCCCCTTTACCTAAGAAAATTGTATCGAAATTGTTGAATCTGACTTATCTAGAAGTGTAAAAACTATTTGTAAACTAAACTTTTTGCTTATTTCTAGAAAACTTGAGTGTTTTTTTGCCTAGATAGGAGTGTCAATATGTGGACACCCCTATATTTGGCACTAATGTCCATTTTTTATGCTATTGTTTAGTGTGAAAATTGGTTATTGATCTAAAACTATAACTATTTTTCTACTCTGCTTTGACTAGTTTGACCTCTAGATTCTATACTGAGTGGACTAATTGTTGTTATTTTGACTCTTAAGAACTTTGGTCTCTATGACAAAAGCCCTATTTTTCCCCCTCTTTTTAGGGTAGGAATGATTCAACTTGTAATGACTACTCTAAAAATAAAAGAGTCATGTGCATGTGTTAAGCTACATAGATACATGATATTGCAATGATGTTTGACAAGATACATCTAGATATAGCAATATTTGTATTGAGAGATTGTTAGATCAAAAGGGGTATGCCTAGATAGATAGAATATTGTAAAAGCATGTGTAATGTAATGAAATAGAACTAGCAATGTTAGATGTTAGTTGTTATTTGTCAAGTAGGGATGGAGTATGATGTCCATCATGGCATCCAAAAAAGTAAGGAAAATGCATGATATGGATTATTGCATTACACACATTGAAAACAAAATAAGCAATCAAGCAAACAATAAAGAAGCAAGAAACATAGAATGATGGCCTAGGGGCCACACAAACAAGGGACATAAGCATATGCCACTCAAAATAGAAAACAAGCATGAAAGGCATGTTCAAATGCCACATATACATATAAGTGAAACAAGCAAAGCTAGCCCATGGGCTGTAGGCACATAGAAGAGGAAAATCAAAGGACATTGGCAAATTTATTAAGGAACACATATGAATAAAAGTAAAGGACATTAGAAAATGTCTTAAGGCATAAGTAGGAGTCAAACAGGAATTATAAAATGTAATCACACAAGCTATGCTAAGCAAGCAGTGAAAGCATGTAATAGTTGGAAAGATACAAGCATATCTAACTAATCAAAGCAAATATGAAAGTATGAAAAAAATGTGTATTACAAGACTAGGAATATGCTAAGAGATACACGAGTGTTAAATACTAGTGAAATATTGATATAATATTTTGTGTAAGCTATAAAATAATGTACATTAGCATGATAACATAAAGTTTGTAGTATAGGAATGACGTAACCTAGGTGATATAGTCATGTAGAAGATGCCCTCAGTGGGTATGTATATCAATGTGTGTCTTGATTATAGAAGTAGGAGTGCCCCCTAAATGGGTAGAATGAATTAGTCAGAGAGCTAGATGTCATCACACACACTCAAAGAAGATCAAGTGAAGCATGGTAATGTAGAAAATTGGCATACAATAGCATGAAACAACAAATGTAAGTCTTATCATGATAGTAGTAATGTAAAGGATGTATGATCCACACAATCAAAGTGTTTTTGGTATTTTTTATATGTTTTGAATGTTTTGATATTATTTTTTTATTTTGATATAAGTTATATATAGGAAAAAATGGGAAGAAATAATACTAACTAATGAGTTTTGGATGAGACTCCCTATCATCGTGTCATGTATCGAACAACTAAATCATGTGTGATCATGAGGAATGGGAGTATCTATGAGATTATGAAGTTAAAATCTATGTATATTTCAACTACTCTAAAATATCTAAAGTGGAATCTGAGTGTGGGGTTCCCTTGTAACTCTAAGAAGTGGATGCAACTATAGAGCTTATAGGGACCCATCTGGAAGTAGAAAGGGATTTATGAATAGGTGCTCTCTATGTAGTTATATGAGACCTCAATATAACTGATCTAGGTGTGAATACTATTGTTGGGAGTTATCTAGAATCTTGAAACTATGGGGGTGTATGAACCTTCTATACTAGCGATGGATGTTGTAATTATGGCTAGATCTAAAGTGGAAGTTGTAATAAAACTAGAGGAGAAACTAAAACTGGTGGAAGAACTAAAGCTAGTGATTATAAGCTAGGAGATGGCTCTGAAGTGGGGAACTCTACCAAATTTTTAAACTTGATTAGCATGAGTTAACTTCATGCATATATGAATGGTTGAAGGTACTACCCTAAGTTTTTGAATCCATGGTCAACCAAGTAATATGTCAAAAATTCCTATGCTTGGAACTATAGTGAATGGGGTGGCCACATATGTAGGATGAACCTATAGTGGAATTAATATCTCACCTAATGAACTCTAAATATGCCTACTAAAACCATTGATAACTATGTTTTTAAAAGTGATATCCTACTCTAAATAACCCAAATGCTAAAGTGATGTGAAGGTATGTGTATTAAGACTGGAACCATTGTTAATGAGTACACTACAAATAGATTAATTATGAATATGTGTTCTAATAAAGAGTGAATTACAACCTATATTATCCTCCATAATCTCTTGATCTAAAAAATATTGAAGGCCTACTTGTAACTTTGGACTCATACACACCTATCATACCTCTCAAAGGATGTACCTCAATTGAAGGTGCCTAGTATGTAGCTAGTGGAAGATGTATATGGTATGATGATGAACACCTGATGTGTCCTCTTTATATATTTTTTAATGTTTTGGAAATGGATTTGAAAATATTTTCAAAGTTTTATCTTGTGTTGCCTTTATCTTTGGAGGCTCAACTGAAGTGCCTAGATCAAGTAGATTATCATCTATCAAGTATTGTATATTATGCCACAAACTTATGCATCTATTTGTGGTGTGGCATGGTTCCCTGTGAAAATAAAAAAATTATTAATAATCATATCCCCATAGAAGAGGCTTTGTTGGATCTACTTTTTGGACATGAGGAAGAGCGATGATGTTACATTCTAATAACTATTGTAAACCCCTAGCTAGAAAAATTGATAGATTGGTAAATGCATGACAAGGAGGTACTAATAAAACCATATGCTAAGGGGAGTCTAAAGCCACATTGACTATTGGTTGAGCCTAATTTTTTTTGTCACTAATTTTGACCTTATATGGGACTTTTCTATTACTCTTATTGGTTGTGTTAGAATTACTTGAATACTAATGTTTCTCCATTGAAATTATCTTGACTTCTCTTCCCTTCAATGTATGAGACAATTCAGTGAAGGAAAAGAATCTTTTGAACATAATAGATTCATGAAATGTTGGTAAAAGGCTTTGTTTAAAGATGTCCTATATCTCTTGATCAATCATGGGGCTAGTTAGTTTAACTAGAATAGTCTTGTATCTATCAACATAATCCGTGAGGGGATCATTTGACATTTATTTCTACTATGAAATCTATGCATATGAAACCATGTCACTAATGTTGATACTGAAATGTGCTAGGAACATCTCTACTAAAGGATTGAAGGTTGTGATAAAATGATTCGATAGACTATAAAACCAATGTAAATTATAATCCTTTAGGCTCCGTGGAAATAGTTTAGTAAGTAGCCAGTCATTGGGTACATAATCCAAACATGCTACATGAAAATATCTCAAATATATCTCTAGATAACCCTTGTCATCATAAAGAGTAATTTTGGGTTGAACAAAACCTAATGGTAAGAGCGTAGAATCAATGTGGCGTGCCAATGGTGTATGTAGTAAAGCAAAATAATCCATTGCCTGTGTAGGTCTAGTGGTACCTTGCTCAATATGTTTCACCTTGGATTGAAGAGAGTACATCTCTTACACAAGGGTTGCCACATCAAGAGATAGGGATGCACTATCTATAGTTGGTGGCATAGAAGAAGTTTGGGCTTCTATAAGGGTTATTGAGACATAGTTGCCCCCGTAGTGTCATTTTCAACTAGTTACTCGATGGGAATGGAAGACTCAACTTACTTATCCTTTTTAATTTATATTATAGATTACAAGATTAGTGTATGATCTTTAGGCTATTCCTTAAGTCTTTCTCTAAAATTTTGTAAAATCAAATCTTTGTTAATTATAATTTTATTATCGATAATGGGTGGAAGTGGATTAGTAGTCCAATGTGGTGGAGCATGAGCATCGATTTGTAAATCATCATTTTTATTTTCATACTTCTCTTTGTCAAAATTATCCTCATTAAAATTGGTGTAATTTGGATGTGTAGAATCTATGATTGAAACTTGAATTGGTTATTTATCCATGGTCTATTGTTGAGTTACAAGAATCTAGGTGAATTCAGGAGGATTGCCACTAAGTCTTGCACTTTGTCTCAAAGGAAAAGATGCAAGGAACTTAGGTGGCATAAGGAAAACAACTTGGATAAAAGTAGAAAATATTAAGTTGATATAATCTAAACAAGGAATTGGAATATGCATAGAAAGAATTTAGATCTCTAAATCATGTAAGTTGATACCTCAAGAAGAAAAAAGTGCTAGTATATGTAACTAAGAATTTTTCAAAAATATTTATGCAAAATACTATGAAGTTTTGAATTTAAAATTGATTTTCCAAGTTTTATATGTGACTAAAATTTTAGAAAATGATGCAAAAAGTATTGGCAAATAACTACGAGTTTAATTGATGCAACTATATATTTTTTTTAAAAAAAATTAATGTAATAATTTTAAAACTTTAGAGAAATTTTCTTGAAAAATTTAGGAAAAATATAAAAAAATTATAAAATTAGCAATATATTTTTCTTAGTGTTTGAAAAGTGTTTGTATGCAAAAAGGACCTAGTATGTACAAACTAGGGTTTGAACAAAATATATGATATTTTTGTGATGAATTGGTAGATTTTTTAAATTTTAAATTAAAAAAAGTTAGGAAATTATGGAAAAAAAATTAGAAATAATTAGCCCTAGGGTTTTTAGGGTTTTTGTGCAAAAATTCGAAGTAAGTCAAGTTCACCAAATGTTTTATTAATTTTGGGAATTAAGGTGTTTAATTCCTAAATAATAAATGGGTCTAAGAAATGTAAATTAGTGAATAATATAATTTAATTAACCTATAGATTTGTGTAAATAGATAGTATTTTTACCTTTTCTAAATATAGCAAGAAGTGAGAGAAAATAGAACTTAGCTTATTCTAGTTGATCCAGAATGAGATAGGGCCTGATATTGGAGGAGAAAGATGGAAAAATAGGCTAGAATAGGATATTTAACTTTGTTTTTAGGTTGGACAGGAGTGTTGAAAGTAGACACTCTATTTTACAACATTGTTGTCTTATTTTAGTGTTATTGTCTTGAGGCTAAAAGCTTTCTAGGTTCTATTTGATAGGCTTATTTTACCCTATCTATGAATTTTTGAGGCTTAAAAGCCTATAGAGCTCATTATGTGTCTAATTTAGTCATCAAAACCTTTAGGAGCTCTTTGTGTTTGAACTTGAATGGAAACTTGGGAAAGAGAGAGAAGGGATTAGTATTTGAAGGATACATTGGATGCACTTCAAACCCTATGTGTGGGCATGCTGCCTACATACCAATACTTTGAAGAGGGATCAAGCTAATGTAATTCTCCCATTGAAGTGCTTGGTGAAATTATGTGTGATGTATGCAACTAGATTTACTTTAGATTACTAGGGACTGGTATGAGTGCTTTAATGGGCTTGAAATGCTATTAGAAGGTTGTATGTAGAGAATAGGGAAGAGTACTTGAGTTTACTTGCTTGATATGACTACATCACCTAGAATCACCACTATCTAAGGCTCCAAAGTAAACACCATCAAAATTTATAATGACTTAAAAGTAATTCTATTTTCACTTTTGACCACTAGACATTTTGGGTTTGTACCCTGATTATCAATGGTTAGGGTGACCATCGATGGTCACTTTTGAGCACCTTGACCATCGACAACTAAGATGCTCACCTTTTTGCTTCCACCTCTATGAATATTTTTTTTAGTAGCACCAAATCATTTACCCACCCATAGAGACCACCATCTCCACCCACCCTAACCACCTCATCACCTCACGATTGGTACATTTGGCCCAAATAGCACACATTTTGTGATGACTTTTGCATGGTCCTTTGACCATAGTGACAACATTGTCATGTTTACCCTATTTGAATTTATGCTAATTCACATTTACCTAACCCATTTATGTCTTCTTAGGAGCACTTCTTAACTTAGATACCCATGACACTTGACCAATTTATGTTTTCATTGAGAGCACTTCCTACTTTGGATACCCACCTAAACATAGACATCTCTTAGGAGACTTACAAGTGTACCCAACTGCCACACCTAATTATGGTCATGCAGTCCACTTGTCACTAATCTTTCTATCACTGACCTTTATTTTTATCAACTATGGAAACCTTGTTAATGCACGATCTTCGCTATCACACCTTCTATCATACTTTATGTGCTTATTTATGCTTTGGTACCCAACCTATCACCCACCTTTATGACATCCACCTTCATCATTACCTTCATCCACCTTATCAAACCCATACCCAATTCTATTATGCCTTATCAACTCCAAATTTGAGGGGGAACACCTCCTACCACGCTCAGGGGAACTGGACCTTTGACCAACATCCATTTTTGTTTTGTATCTTATTGATTTAAAGCCACATAACCAAAAATGAAAAAATGTATACAATACGAATTTACACACCATAAGCCCATCCTAAATGTCAAAACACCCTAGACCACCTTAAGACCCCCTTGGGACCAATTTGACCCATCAACCCCTAATATAGCCTAACTTGTGGTCAATTTTTCCAACTTACTTAAACTATATTTTACCCACTTTTTACCTTCATCCTCAACCACCAAGGGTCACCTTGATCATCAATGATCAGGGTGTACCTCTTCAACCACCAACATGCAAGTCACCCAACTTACTTTTCTAAACATAACTTATCCTCATCCATGTGTAAATTCATGCATGAATGAATTATAATTAGGAATCCTAGTTAACATCTCATTTTAACTCTTCTTTGCCTATAATAAGAGAGGAGTAAGGAGGTGAAAATCATCTATAATTATCATTAGGAGCTTATGCATCTAGGGTTCATTTGATTTGAAAGTCAATCACCATTAGCAATCTAGTGATCTAGCCATCACATTATAGATATAACTTGTCATCATAGCTATAACAAAGTGCTAAGTATCATTACTCTACCAAAATCATGTTAGACTCCACCAATGAGTCAACCACCTCAATCAACCACCTGATCAACTTTCTATAAGATAAGTATTTATTTTTATTATTTATACTTTATTTACTTTCATACTTAGCCCAACACCAACCCATATCCTAGAATCTAACCTTGTGATCCCATCAATTAGTTATTTATAAACCTATATATACACATAATAACCACTAATGGTTGTCTCAACTATTGATAGTCTACCCAACCACTGATGATCAGCTTGACCACCAATGGTCACCTTAACAACTTATGGTCACATTAGCTTTTGATAGTCACTATTGTAGGAAAGAATAATAAGTTATTTCCACCTACCTACCTTCAACCCAATCTAACTTTCTATGTCCCTACCTATTCACAAACACCTACCTAATTTTTTAAAATAGACTTGAGCCATTTAGCACTAATATTGATTTACTTATCACTATATTAGTCATTTATACTCTATTTCTTTAGGAAGCATTTCTTGTGTTCAATTTTAGTACTTTTTTATTATTATATCAAGTACTTTCTATTTTTTTTATAATCTTAATTACTTAAAATGTGTGGATTGATATCCCCCAAGGAAGTTCTCACTTTTGGGTAGTTAATGCTAGGCAATCCACTTAGATATCTATCTAACTAACCATTTTCTTTAGTATTTCCTTATTTTTAGGTCATCTTCCCAAGCCAAATAAGAGTTCTTCATAATCATCTAATTCAATGTGTGCACAATCAAATAGGTTTTTAAACCATACCCACATTTAGTTTCTTCTTTTCCCTTTCCAAAATATAAGATGAAATTCACTAAAATAGGAACCTTGAAGGACTTTATAAGGGGTTCTTGAGAAAGTATGGATTCTTGAAACTCAATAGTAGGCTATTCAATAACACTCTCCTTCTTTCTTTGATAGATTTATTGGAATATATGAAGAACTTGGAAAATTCAAAAGGGCACTTGGAATGGTCTCTTGGGGAGGAATGGGAGGTACATATAAAGGTTGAGGTGGTGTATATATAGGCACATAATATTGGTGAGGTTAGACCTTCTATTCCTCAAGACCTTTTAGCTTATCTTCAATGTTTTGAATGGAACCACCTACATCCCTCATCTCACATGTGAGATTGTTCTAATTTTATCTCTCAAAAAGTGACCATTCTACTTTAATTTGTTCCAATGACTCTTTCACATGATGAATCAGGTGAGTAAGGACATCTTGGCCATAACATTTTTATGAGCACAATTCTAGTGCATGATTGTCAAGGTTTATTAATGTTTGCCTAAGTGCTAGTATGGATGGCTCATGATAGGGTTGATGAAGAGTAGTCTTATGTTGGGCTTATTATATATAGGAAGGATTAGATTAATAATATTGATAATAAGGATCATTAAAAACTTTACAAGGCTCCTCATAGCTTTGATAGGGATCTTGGTAAGGTTGTTTAGACTCATATAGATCATGAGGACCATATTGTGAGTACTAATAAGGAGGCATATCATAATAATATTCACCATAGTTGTCCATAATGAGTTCATATGTCAAATGAGATGCAATAATTGATTAAAAACTTCATTGAGACATTCCTAGTCTACTCATAACCATAAGTTTGATTTGGAGTCACCATTAATGCTAATGTACTTACTTCTAAAATTTGATAAAAAGAAAGACACGCCAAGATCTTTCCACTCTTGTAGACCTTGGTCCCATAGAGAATGATATAAACTATTTTAGGCTCAATCTACACCCTTGGAGAGAGTTATTCAAGTTACCTCCAATTAAGCTACACAATGGGAACAACCCTAGTTTATGGGCCACTTGTGGTGGGGTTGACCCTTTGGAGTAGGTCAGCTTCCTCTTTTATGTTCACCTAAACTAATGTTTCTTGGTGAAAAGGGTTAGAAAGGTTATAAAGGCTCCTAAAAAGGTTAACTAGGTGATGTACCAAATTTAAAATGGAAACTCCCATAAGCTTGAACCCATACTAGATCTATATAAGATAGTACTAACTTACACAACCTCAAGATCAAACTAATTACATAAGCATATCATAGAAGAGGTTTAGAGTAAAACACTAATCTATACCTTCAATTGTCATTGAAAACCCCCTAAACAAGTTCATAAAGGAGGATGATGGATGAGGAAGTCTCTCCTTAACACAATGCCATCATGCACAACTCATTAAACTAGAACTAAGGTAAGTGATACGAAAATAAAGTCTTATATTACATCAAGAGGTAATTATTACAAATGCTTGATAGGGTAGAGCCTAATCAAACTAAGGATAACTTAAAATATCTCAAAGAGTTCCTTATCTCTTTGAAAGATTAAAAAAAAGTATAAAATTTGAGAACCCCTTCAATGGGAATGAGACCAGGATATATAGGAGAAGAAAGAGAGAAAATGTGGGAATATGCCATCAGAGAGGGAACACATTGTCCTAGGTCATTAATTAAACCTAAGATACCACCTTTTGCTCTTTATCTGATGAAAACCTTACCACCTTTTTAAGTAATCAGGACACTACCCATGGCTTATTGAGTGAGAAAGTCCCCAATAGTTTTGAGGATGCATTTAATGCCCCTAGCTATAATTCCCAAAACTAGATATTTTATTTTATGCTTCACACCATCTCTCACTTGAAAACAAAACTTCATGCCCATGGATTTGTGAATTTTAGGTAGATTTTTGTCAAAAATATTTCCATGCTAAAGGATAAAGTCCCTTTGCATTAATTATCTGTTTTATCTCTATGTTGAATCATAGGTTTATTCTTATTTATGAAAACAAATCTAATTTTTTTTTTTATTATAGCTACTATATTAATATATACCTATATACTATATATCCCCCTTTTATAGGTTATAATAGTTCCAAATAGACCCATTGTATCTCTGTACGAACCAAGAATTCATTGTATACATAAGTCCTCCTTTAATAATGGTAAACACAGTCATAGATGAACCCTTAAAACTATAAATAAGATCCAATGGTGGTCCCTTTATGTTATTAATACTTGAATACATGGTTGTGGCCTTTTAATGGTGCTCGAGTGAGCTTTAATGGTGGTAAAATGATCTTATAAGACCTTATTTGATTCTATTGAAAATTGTTACCTTGGTTTAACATTGATTGCCAATTATTAATCAAGACAATTACATTGCTCCATCCTATCTTTTCTCCCATTGGTATCATGGATCCTGCTAGAATATCTTAACCTTTTGACCTATCTCACACTATTGGATCAAGATGTATGATCGAGTGATGACTGTTAGATCAATTGAGACCCGCTATTTGAAAACCAATGGTTATTTCAAGGGCTTAAAATTAATTTCCATGCTCTTCTCAAATAAAATTCATGTGAACATCAATGATGTTCACAAGAATGTCAAATTTAAACTAGAAATAGTTGGTTTTACTTGAGCTTAAACTTGACATTAACGTGAACATCTTACTATGCAAGTCAAACTTTTAGAAGTTTATAACTTGAGCCAGGAAGCTCATGTGGGCATGAAAATTTTAGAGGATGGTCTTGGTATGTATAAATATATTTATGTGTGATTTTCCAATCATGCAAGGATTTATGAGTGGACTAGTTCATTGATGTCTGAAAGATATCTTGGTGATGGTTTGGTCTCCAAATCTTGAATAATTCACCCTTTGATCATTCCTTTAGGGGTCTGATGGATCTTTAAGATTTGTTCAACCTAATCCATGCTCTTGAATGCTTAATACATATGATATTTACTTGGATCTTCTCCATTTTATAATATTAGACCTATTTCATATCTTTGGTCCACTGCTTCATAAAACCATGCAAGAGCTTCATGTGTGGGCCAAAAATTCCAACACAACCACAAAACATTACCTATTTAATGGCATTATTATAACTATTGAAAAGTAAATTTAAACTCAAAAAGAGGCAAAATAACATCAGGTTGAGGTTTTATACCTCATGGACGACTTTGGGTACAAACTTCCTTAGACATTATCTACTTGAGTATGCCATAAGGTGGAAATCTTAAATTTGATGGTTAGGTGATTGACTCTAAAGTAAGTGTTCAAGAGATTTAACAATGTTATATTTTTGAGAAGTAGTCCATCCTTACATGAATGCTAATAGAATATTTCAAGTCCTTATTCAAATCAACCTCAACACAAGCACACTTATTGGGGCATGTAAATTAAAATTTATCTACCTCATGAAAAATAAACTAGCATATCGATTTAAAATTTTCATAGCTCAACACCAATAGAGGAAGTAGAATTCCTAGAAGGTTAACCCAAATATGCACCTTAAGGGAGGTCTATTCAATAAATTTGAAATCAAAATTCCAAGGGCACATAATCATGAGAGTATTCATCAAAAACTATCAAGTTGACCTAGAAAGGAGGGATTCAATCTATAGGAATACTTGAAGGAAAAATTAAATAAAAAACCCTTTGTGAGGTTATATATACTAGTGATCTAGAAACCCAAGGGTTCATAGTGATGATGAATCTAGACATTAATGGATTCCTTAAAGGGGAGATGACCAATATAGTAATCAATGACTAAATAATTTTCATACTAATTACAAACACTATCAATGATAACTTCTTTAAAAAAAAATATTAGTCTAAGGAGGATTTTCAAAATCTATACTTCTTCATAAACCTTTAGAATAAACTTTCATGCTTGTTCTAGGGCCATCCTTCTTACTACCTACAAGTGACAAATTGGTTGAGATCCATTTAAAAAGAAATAATATTCCTAAAGTATGGATATTAATGGGTGATTATTCTTGATATTCCCACATAATAGGTATTGGAATAAGCCAAAATAGGAAAATAAATAAAGACAAGATAGACATGCAAACCTTGGTAGAGTAAGTTTCTCTAGAGAACCATGTTTTCACAAATTTTAAAACAAAAAAATCTTCAAAAAATTTCAATGAAACTCCCTAATTTTGAGGTTTTTAAGTTACATAAATACAAGATATTATGTTTCATGAGTTACCTCACACTTATATTCTATATAAGTGTTGAAAATCCTCTACACAAAACCTAGTTTTTTAATAAAGGAAAATGAAACAATTCTTTTGCCTATTATAATCTAACGAGACTAATGAACCAAACTACAACACATTCAATCAAATTTTCAAAAAATATCATACAAGTATTAGAAACCATAGTTATTAAAGTATTTTTTATTTATTAAATTTTAATGTATGAGAATCCGCCTGCCTTCAAAAAAAAAAAAAAAAAAAACACACTTTATTTGTAAGTCAAAACCCTCATTTAGAGTAGAACCTAGTCTCTTGGTATATGTCAGAGTCTTCTAATATTTAATTATCATAATAATTTAATAATTTATTTAATTTGTATTTTTATCAAATATAAATTTCTTAGAGGATGTAAAAGCGAATTAAAGAGGCTATCAAAAAATTGTTATAATTTCCTAAAAAATATGAGTAGTGACTGCTTAGTAGAAATATTTTTAAAGAAGGGTAAAGGCTAGGGTATAGTATTTTCAACACTTATATATAATATTTGAAAACTAAAATATTTATTTATAACTAATAAAAAAAATTAATAAATATCATTTAATTTTTTTATCATCCAAACCTTATAATTTATATGTGTAAAATATTATCAAAAATTTAAAATCCATAAAACCATTTTAGTGTAAAATTACTCCTAAATAATCTTAGCAGAGCCCACTAATTTTTTTAGTGGTAAAAGAACATGAGACAAGGATTTTATTGGTAAATAACTTAACTTACATGAAGGACAAAGTTCTTATCATTTATTCATATTTATTTGTAAATGAAGAACATGGGACTAGTCTTTTATTAGTGAATAACTTAACTTATGTGAAGAACAAAGTTTTCATCATTTATTTATATTTATGTCTAAATGGCATTCCTTCCTATAATTATTTCTAAAAAAATACCTCAAATGTATATACCTTTATTTTCTCTAGGACCTTATAATGCTGGAAATATTATGGAGCTAGATACTTGTAATAGAATAACATATTGAATTAAAACCTCTCTACATTTTATACTTCAATGGCACTAAAATATTAAATTGAATAAATAGGATTGAAATCATTGAACTTAATACTTTTGTTTTACATAAAATTTTCCTTCATATTTCACATGAATGAAATTGAAATTTCCAACACCCATGTTGCTAATGAAAAACCACAAAACTAAAACATAATACATCACAATAGACATTTCATTGGGATATTATTCAAATAAATGCAACAACCAAAAAACTTGATTATATTATATCCTATTAACTACATAATATAGTTAATTTATAATATAATAGGTGATGTATAAATATATTTGATGAAAATGCCAATTAAAGGTAAGATAGATTATATGGATGGAGATAAAATTTGTATTATGCAAATGGTCTCATAAAACTTATTTGATTGAAAAAATGTATAAAATAATCTTTAGCTAGAAGTTGACAAGGATTCATCTTAATAATATGATAAGCATTCAACACCTTTAATGTGTTATAAAATAAAATTAAAATAAAAAAATTGTTCACCTACACTATATGAGCATAGAAAAATAACTATCTAGAAGATTAAACACAATATTGACTTTTCATTAGTAGATCCAAAAACACTAGTCACACTCCCAAGTCGAAGGATGGATTATGTTAAAGGCAACTATTTGATGTTATTCATGGATTTTTGGTGTTCCTTTTCATGAGAGATATTTTTATGTCATTTAGAGTTTTAGTCACCCAAAAATTATATATCTCTACCATTGAAAGATTTATTACTATATATGTGCATTAAAGGGCCATAATTATTCAAGACAATTTGTGAGATTATTATTTGGGACAATTTATAGGAATGATTTATGTAAGTGCATAATATTGCATAAATTTTATCTTTTCAAAAATTAATAAATATACATATTGTAGGAAAATTGAGGAAAAACATAAAATTTACTACTAAAACATGTATACTTTCATAAATCTAACTTCATGTTTAGGAAAAATTGGTAAATAGTTTCTCAATATATTTCTAATAAGAGAATCTAATTTCCTAGGATTTTGTAAAAAAAATAACCAATTGGAAAAAAGTATCAAATAAAAAATACTAAAAATGTATTTTTTTTTTCTAGTGATTGTTTACAATGTGTCAAAGTGTGAGAGTTTTTTAGATTCAACTACACTATTATATAATTTTCATGGAACTAATTTCAAATCCATTGCTTGAGAAAAAAAAGGGATAACATTATCATAAATTATTTTATGATATTATGAAGGTTAATAGGTCACCCAAGTAACACTATAAAGTGAAAAGGAGAAGAAAAGGAAAGGAAATATAATATGGAGGATGGCAGTGGGGTAGAGTATGGGCTTAGAATGGATTAATTAATTTTTTAATGAAATAAAAGATTCATTATTATGTTAATTGATTAACTATCTAAATAACTAATTAATTAATAAATCAAGATAATTTTTGTCTATATTTATGTATTAAATACTTCTAACATTTATTAAGCTTCAAACCATCATCAATATTAATGGATTCATCATTTTGTGATATTATCTTGGATCTTTCCTCTTAGATGGAAGTACAATAGAGGGCTTGATGTTTTATGTAGGCTAAGAATGATCAACAATATAAGGATCCTCTAATATAGGAAAATATAGAAGACCATAATAGATTCAACACATATACCTTATGTTGGTCCACAAAGTGGTTTTAAGCTATAGACAAGGGCCATGTGCAAGTGGTTCATTAAGAACATAATTGTAAATATATGCATACAATAGAAAGTGTAGGACTAACTAGGTCCAAGGTGTCATCAAACAGTAACCAAAAGGTGTAAAAATTAATCTAAAGAAATACAATGCCATTAGGTTTTAAGTATGAGGCATATAAACTAAGCTTTGTATGTGTGTCATTGAACAGTAATCATGATGTGTAAATAAAGAGATAAAGATGAAAATATAAAATCATACTAAAAATAATATATTGATCAAAGTATTAAAGATATAAACATACCAATATAATAAAACCACCAAAGTAATAAAATAAAAATTATAGGGATAGGATACCTACATTGGCTTGAATTATCGGTGCCTTAATCTCCCCTTGGATTCAAGTGTCACTTTGTGAGAAATGGTTGTAGGTGAAGTCAATATGGAAAGAGAAATACCAAATTAGACCTTATATGGGGACTCTAAATACTATTTTCATGTCATTGGTTTATCTTCTCTTCTTGATATCTTCAAGTCCTTGTGTAAACTAGTCTTCCTCAAGTGTATGTTCTTTATTCCTGATCCTTCTTATTATTAAGGTGGATTATTTATAGTCTATTGGATTTATTTTCTTTGAGAAATGGAAAAATGTAAACATATAAATATGACTTTAAACCCTAAAATTCACAACTCAAACTTGGTATATGTCATCAATGTGGTTGATGGCATAGAAAAGTGTCAAATATACACAACATCATTGACTTGGGAAATGATGTCAACCAAGGAGGATGCACTATTATACATTATCAGCTAGTGGACAACATTGGGAAGAGGTGAAAAATAGGAATAAGAGTATTATAAAGGGTGAAAGAGAACCATTGGAGTCCAAATAAGTTAATTTCATGGAATGAATGAATAAGGTAATAATAATATATGATCATCAAAAACTCTCACAAAACACCTTGAATTAATCCACATTGATATTGATGTAATCCTTAGGATGTATATTTAGGTATATTAATGCATTGATGATCCCTATGGAAAACAAAATGTCAGTAAGTAACAATAAGGTGTATACATATGCCCCACTTAAATCTCATCATGTTTTACAATAGTGTAACATAGTATGGCACTTTAGGAAAATAACATAGTACCACAAGATAAAATTAAGAGATATAATAAATGATGATAAATTAAAATAACACACACTTACAAACACACACACACACACACACACACACACACACACACACACACACACACACATCTTGACTTGCCTTTCCACTAAAAAGGATACATATAAATACCCTAGTCTTGATCATGGTAGGCAAAAAGATATTTAAATAGTAACCCTAATGATATAAGAATAAATGTATTAAAAAATGAAAGAATACATAAATGAGTCTAAAAATAGAATTATATGGAGCTCTTAAGGAAGTTTGGAAAAATAGATCTAAATAGACACAAAGATGAAGGCTATACTAGGTCTACAAGACCTAAGAGGTGGAAAAATAGTATGGTATAGGATGAGGCCTGACAGCCATAAAGTAAATACTAGATTAGGTTTGTACAACTCAAAAGTGTACACACTGCATTTTGGCCATAATTGGATTCTAACCATACTTTAAATTGATTTCTACCAAGAAATGAAAATTAAGCCTAAAAGTCACTAAATGTCCAAATTTGGTTTGCACATTAGATATTAGTGCTCAGAGTCATGTTGAGACATCCCTATTTGGGGTATTATCCTATATTCAATAGTAACCTCTCACAAATTCATCTCTAGTCAACTTATGATATAGCAAATTGATAATTTGGCTTTTGGACCCATTAAGTGGGGCACTTGAACAATTCATAAAGTGTTAAAATGCTAAGCATAATGAATTAACAAATCAAACTAAATTAAATGATTAAGTATAATTTCCATGTGCAATTAATGAAATTTAATTTTTCAAAAAGGAAATTTCAATAGAAATGAGGTCATGATGATGTCATCATCCTCAATTTCAAGGAACTTTAAATATCTCCTTAAATGTCTTAAATTCAAAAATGGAGTGCCATGCTTAATAAATGGGATCTCTATCCTAGATATTAATTACATATACCCTCCTTAACTCAACTAGGGTTATTTCAAACTCAACTACAATTAATTCTAACATAACTACACTTGGGTTAGAATTAGTTTGGAAGGATATAAATATAAGGACTCATCCATTTATAAAAAAATATCTTTTGGAGTAAATTTATCATGAAAAAATACATGCAATGATCCCATTAGTATAGTGTTATCATGCCCATTTACTAAGACAAACTAAGCCAAAACCAAATACAAGCCCAATATTACCAAGGTGATAAGGCGAGATGGTGCAAGGAGTTTCATTACCAAATAATTCTTGATCACACAATTGATCACATCAATTCATTTCCAACATACAACACTTGTTCTCATAGAAGGTAGACTTACTTTTTTTGCTTTCATTTATTAGTTGTTTGTATTGTTAATTATCTCTTTGGGTGTCTAGGCTAGAGGTGTAATATTTTATTAGTGTGTTTTATTTAATTTATTTCATACTAACATTATACTATTCTCCACTCTTGAATTATTATTGACACATAATAGCACACCTAATGGGACATACACCCCACAAAGATCTTCATACAGCATTTTAAAACCTTTTAATAACATTTTTCATGATAAAATTTTGATTTTATTAATAAAAAGGTGAAAAAATGAAGCTCTCAATTGAGACATAGGGATATGTAGTTTTGAAACTATGAGATGTGATATTGCACTAAACAAATGTAGTATTGCAAGTGTGGTATTACATAATAAATGCAGTTTTGCACTGTAAAAGTGAGGTTTTACATTGTATATATTTTTTTCCTTAGTAAATTCAATATTTCACTAGTTAGAGTTGGTATTGCATTCATAATAGTTAGTTTTGAATTGAAAATTATAGTTTTGTGTTGTTAAAATATCCTTTACCTAGTAAATGTGATATCAGATTCATAATTGTCAGTATTGTACTCAGAAGTGTGGTATTGCACCTACTTGTAAAAGCTAGTTTTGCATTGTCATAGTTCATATTGTACATTATAGATGTGGGTTTGTACTAATAGGTGTGGTTTTTTAGGTCATAGTCATTATTACCCTTGAGAAATGTGGTTTTGTACTAATAGATGTATTTTTTAGGGTAAATGCAGTTTTGCATTTGTAAGATTTAGTATTACACTATGAAAAAGTGATTTTGCATTAATATAGTCTATTTTTCTTGGTAAAGTGTGGTTTTCAATTGATAGATGTAGTTTTATAGATAGGTGGTTTTGTACTATAATCAATGGGATTATACTATGTAAAAAAGAAAGAATACCTAAGAGCTCAAAATGCATGTTTGATTGATGATTAACTCTTTCACCTAGAAATAATAAAACCCCCTAACAATTTTTTTAAGACCCAAGGAAAAGAAAGGAGGTTTTTAACACTACAAAATTTCATTCACACTTACATTCAATGCATAAAAATTATCTCAATAATTTTGTTTTTATTTTCAATGTTTAAAAATGCAAACAAATCCAAGGGGATAAATTTCACTTCACACTTCACTTAGTGCTTTAAAATGAACATAAATCCTAGAAAAGTGCTCTTAATAGCTTGTGTTTTTGTTTATTGTTTTTTTTTCCTTGTAAACCAAACTTTGTGTATATTATCTTCCCCTATACCATTTAGGAAACTTGAGTGACCAAAATCACTTCATTCATTACCTTGTCACTTAGTCCAATTCTATAAAATACATCATTTATGTTCTTCCCAAGTTTGAATAACTTTGGTGATTCAAAAAATGATCCTTAAAGCCCTTCTAGTTTTATTTCTTTCTTTTATGCACTTATATTGTGGGTGGGGCTTCATCACCTCCCTATAAGTTCTTTAGGGAATCATTGACCTAGGATTTCATCTTCTGACATCATTTCAATACCAATCCATATTGGGATACATAATTAATTATGACTCACTACGACATTATTTTTTAGAGGTTAAACTAACTCTATTAGTGATATCTACCTCAAAAAAATGGCCTAATTCAGATAATGTATTATGCTAAGGAATCTGACAGATGTAGTGGTTGTAAAAAGGATAAGACATTTTTACAACAATCTAATTAGTTTATATCCAAATTAAGTGTTTGTATCTAGTGTTAACCACACACATGGAAGCATTGAGAATGTGCAAAACTTATAGTTTTTAGATGAACCCCACTTGCTGCATAAATATTATCAATGCAAGGAGAGTAGTATAATGTTCATGTCACCATATGAATTTTTTAGAGAAAAGGGATCCTAAAATAACCTACTTTTCATGTGCATTTAAATGTATTATATTAACAAATTATTTCTTGTTAAGGAGTATATCAATAGAATTTGACAATATGAAGCAACCTTGTCAATTTTTAGGGATATGATGATGCACTTAGGTGTTTTTATGTCTATTGAGTTTACTTGAAATATTTTGAGTATAAAACTATTTTTTTTGTCAAAAATGCTTCAAAACAAGTCATGAACCAATCACATGTTTATACCCTTCTTTTAGTCTAAATAGGTGTTATTCTTCCCATTTAATACCACACCTTTGCCTTATATATTTTTCAAAACTTTTATGTGTGTGTGTGTGTCACTTGTTTGAAAGGGACATTGTTATGCTACCCATTTCATCCCAAATTTTTGTCTTGGAGTTTTGAAACAAAAACCATTGCCATTACTTTTGAGTGAGATAATGGTATTACACTACTCTTATTATTTTAAAACATTTGCCTTATGTCAAATTGAGTTCAAAACCATATATGCCTTTTGGTCTATAATTGGTACTATTATTCCATCCATTTTGGTCTAAAATATTTTCCATTTGATAAACCAAGTCTTATAAACCAAATTCTAAATTGGTCTTATGAATTTCAAATTCAAACATTGGGTTGTTTATATTATGCCTCACTTAATTTTGGTTTAGGTGTTTGCCTCTTACTTTTGAATTGTGAAACTTGGACTAATTCCTTTATTGCTTGGAAGATATTTTTTCCTATATTTATGAAGTGGTCTCTTTTCCATGTGACTTGTGTCTATTTCATTACTTAAAACTAAGTTCAAAACTATCTTTTCAATTATAACCTTAAGTGTGATTAGTTTGGATTTGAGTCTTGCTTATCACTTGGGATTGAATTTTGTACTCATAATGTTTATATTAGATTAATTGAGATTGAATTTCCCAATTAGTTTTAGGAAAATGCCTAAGGTCCAATGTATTTTACCAATGGTTGAGTTTGTGTTTGAATCCATGTGCCTAGTTTGAGTTTAAGTGTTTCAAAATTTTAGATTAATTTCATTGTCATTATTTCCTTAACCTAGTTGTTTTCAAGTCTATCATTGTTCTTTATTTACAAATACTTAGAATTTTCCTTAGTTTTTAAGATTTGTTTGTACCTTTTGAGCCTAGATTTATGTCATGTTCCCAAGACCAAGTAACATTTTATATCCTTAAACATAGATTAGAGTTGTTTGAAACACTTTGCTAGAAGTCAAGATTCAACTTACCTCTTATTTGACCATTTTTGTGTGATACATTAGACATTATACCTTGAATAAATTCTAGACCAAGTTTATCATTGACAAATTTTAGAGAATATCTCCATTCCTAGGCCAAGTTTAGATCAAGTTTTACTTTTAGACCACATTTCTAGACATACCAAGTTTGGACCATTTGCCATTTAGACCACATTTTATGATTTTTTAGAATTGTATACCTTTTCTTCCTAATACATTAGTCATGGATTTTGATATGCCTCAATACACTCATAGTGGAGCCATGTACAATATATATTATGATAATGTGGTCATGAATGATAACTCTATTTAAGACCCATATAGAGATGATGTAGTTTGTGAGACATATCCCTATCCTCCTTACACTACTCAATTTGTGAAATAAAGAGAAGATATATTATAAAATTACCTATTTAATATACATCTTTATTCAAGTTAAGAGTAATAAAAAAACATCCCAATACCTTGTTAATGTGTGATCTTTTATTGAACAAGTTTAAAAATAACCTTACCACATTACCATTCCATTAACCTATGACCCATATTTATTCGATTATTACTTGATTGAAAACAAACATGAGATTTTAGTCAGATCCATAGAGGTAGGGTCCATGTTTCTAGAGGAATTTCCCCATGAAAATTCACCTAGTCTATTTAGAGTGTCGATTAATGTAACTTACACCCAAACTATGGAATAGTCCTCTATTATTTACCCTCAAATGGTCATGTTGATTTCATACCAAGATCTGAATGTGCTTGTAAAATTAAATTACCCCATGGAGGACTAATTTTTGTAAATTTTCAATTCCATGGCCATAAAAAATGTTCCACTCATAGAGATAACTCCATCAATGAGAGTGTCATTTGGTTTGATAGGTAAAGTTAATCCAAATGTAGACCCATTTTCCCAAAGTACCTCAGTTTATGACATGTTCATTTCCCCTTTCATTGTAAAGGTTACTATGGCCTCTACTCAAGATAATGTGCCAAATACAATGGATAATAGACAAGTGTCTTCCAATCCAAGCCAAGGTGAGATAAATACACCATCAAATAAACCTCAACAACAAGTGTATCTTACCAATACCATGAGTGGTTCACAACATCTAAGGGAAATAATTCCTACTTCACAACCACAACAAGTTACTCCCAATCCTCAACTAGTTGCTTCTTCAAGTACACAATAATAGGGGATAAGTAATCAAGTGTCAACCAATGTTTTGCCTCAATGAGTGATAAATGTTATCCCACCTCAACAAGTGATAGATAATGTTCCATAGTAATAAACACAGCCCAATTTTCAACTAAAACAAAGGTAAAACACTATGCCACCTCAATTGGTGACAATAAATGTTCTACCTCAATAAAAAGTGACAGATGTACCTTAATAGTTACATACCAATGTAACTGTACAATCACAAACATTGTCTAATAAACAACATATTTATATTGGTTAAATAAAAATGCCAAACACCTAACAAGCACCTAGTTCACAATATGTGTTTGTGTAACAAAGAGGTACCAATGTCTAACAAGTAACTATTAGGAAACCATTACCTTTTATTTATCAAGTGCCATAAATCCAAAGATAAGGTTTTGGTTACTAACAAGTCCCCTTTATCCATCCAAGTTTGACTAGTTGGTAGTAAGTCCTTACTCAATCTTCATAGGCACAGTATTTTCCACAAATCCATATCCTCCATCATAGCCACAATTCCCTCAAATCCAAGGCCATATTTTGAATCCGAACTAGAATATTTACCAATAATGTATGCAATTTCAATAACTTCATCCCAATCCACAAATGCATATTCCTAGTCTATTCACCCATCAAACCAACATTCAACAACATTTCATACCTCTATTATACCCTGGTCAAAGTAATCCACCTTTAAATACCCAACCATAATCATAATTAAATGTGCCATCACATTTATTGGCTTAAGAACTACAACAAATAAAGGATGAAATTATATTAATTTAGATGGGGAAAGAGACCAATAAATTTAAATTGGATGACATGTGTTCATACCCATTTAACATGGAGTATCTTCAAATACCATTTATTCCAAGTTATGAGATCCACCAAATTTGACAAGTACAAGGGAAAAGGAGACCCTAAGGTGCATCTAACTGAGTTCTTTATCACTTTTTAACTAGTAGCTTATAGTGACACTTATATACTCTTATTTCCTTAGATTCTAGTTGGATAGGCTTTGGAATGGTTTCTCAACTTGCCTAAAACTCCAATATTTTAATTTGGTGATTTCTTAGATCAATTTATGCAACATTTATCCTAAGATATTGAGCATGAGATTTCAGTAGTAGATTTGAGTCAATCCAAGCAAAAATTTGGTGAAAGCTTTGCAAGTTACTTATAGAAATGGAGAGTGCATGCTACTCACTTCACCTATAAATTACTAGATAAATAATTGGCCATTATGTTCACCAAAAAATTTTAAAAAAATATATATTATCACTTGAAGCTTTAGTGTATACACACATTGAAGGAGATTATTGATAAAGGATTACATATTGAAAAGGCCCTTATCAATAAAGGGATTATCAAGTCGACCTCTTCAAACTAGAATCAGAGCTAAAACCAAAGCACAAGCCCAAGTTAGAACCCTATCCTAGTTCAAGAAAAATCATTTTCACTAGTTGAAGCTAACAACTATGAAAGATACAAACCATACAACTAAAACAAGAGAATTTTTGGAAATATAATAACTAAGTCGCATCATATCCAAATGGTACAAACACTATCTACTTAGCCTATGTCACAAATGTAGCTTATTCCACATCAATAGCCTATCTAGAAAGCATAACCTTTGCCTCAACATATATTGGCACCTCAACTTCTGTATCCACCACATTTTCAAACCCCTCCTCCAAAAATAAGACCCACTCTTAGAGTCTTTAATGACCTTGGTGAACCTATCAAAAGAGTGTTTAACAAAGTAGTCATGGCCAATATGATTAGTTGGATAATTCTAAAACACTATGTTAGGGGTATACTATATCCAAACTAGTATAGAGAGCATGATTTATATGAATAACATCATGTTCATGAACATTCTATACACCATTCTATGATGTTGAAGCACCTTATTGAAAACATCTTAGAAAATGGAGAGATCTAGTTAGATAATAGAGTATTTAATTCCAATAATAATTTAGGTATCTATCAAAATACTTTTCAATAGAATAATAATGCTAATAAAAAAATAGTAAAAATGAAGACCACAACAATAATAGTATCAAAAATAGCCACAACAAAAACAACCATACCTGCAACATCAATAACAATGTCAACCTAATGGAAGGAACCAGGGCCAAAATGATCCTAATAACCAACATAATTACTATTGTCACTTAGACTTCCACCCTCTAAGGAGATGTCTCAACTCTCCTCATCCAAGTGGCACAATGGAAACACCTCTATGTTATGGGTAGCCTAAGAAGAGGTAAATCTCTAGATAGGGATAGCTCCCTTGATGTACCAATTTTGGATAATTAATACACCTACGCTTGAAAGGGAAAAGGGAGAGAAAACTAAAAGTAAACTATCTCAAAGGAGGTGATACATCAAATTAATTGATTACTACCAACTAGCTACATGTTGCATAAGAGACCAAGAGACTAACTAAACATACACTTCTCCAATCGAAATCTTCTCACATCAATATTTCATTATGAGGTTGTGATGAATGTTTAGGATAGGAGGAATAGACAAGAGGCCTAGAATGAAACTCTTTGAATATACTAACTCACTCAAATTTGACACATCATAAAACATTTCACATGACCTATAAGAAGAAGCTTTCAAGCTACATATAGGTGAGAGAATAAGTCAATAATGCTAAGGAAATGACAATCATCACATAAGAAAGATAAATCATTCAAGTGAACACACTATGAATAGTCATGGAAGAGGTAAAAATTAGTAGTCTTTATTGATCCATGGTATGAAAATGAACAATACTTCACCATACATAGGTGGATCATGCTTTACAAAGGCCAAAATGGATAGTTCTTATAGAACTTGAGAGAGAGAAGAGAAGAGAGAAGTCCAAAGGTCACAAGGAAACTTTTCAAGATGATAAAATGAGTTACATATACATTAGAAGGGAATGTGAAACTAATCATGCAAATTCAAGAAGAAAATTTGTCACCCCAAGTCATGAAACTCTTGAAATGTGGCATGAAATTCCCTTTGTTGGCTTAGAAAACTTCCTTCATCATTCACCCCTAGTAGAACATCAAAAAAATTACAGGGGATAGGTATAATAATTTTTAATTAGAGGTAAGGATTGTAGACATGCTCCTTCATGCACTCCCTTTATGCATAAACTAGTAGGTTTTGGAAAATGAGGGCACTCCATATAAATTTCATAATACACAAAATAGTTAAAAATACCCTATTTTATACTCCAATCTTATATATCTATGCAACTCATCTAGATGGTAGGGAGCCTAACTAATCCTTCTACAACATCCAATCATCATTCTAGGAAATCTATGATTTTTGGATGCACTACTTGTTTAATATTCTCAAACTAGTCACTAGCAGGGGTTTTAATGAGCTTAGGCCTATTTTACCCTCTTAAGATTTGTTCATGAATATTTTACATTATAACTTACAAAAAATCCCACTAGAATAGATTTTAAGACATCCCTCAACTTCCCAAAAGTCCTTGAATCTCCATGCACAGCCTCAAGGGAGATGTGAGCATCTTAAGTTGCTCACTTGAGCCCTTTCTTCCATTCACACAGACCTAATGTTGGTTCTAAGCCAAAAGTGGATCTCCTTCTAGATTATCTGCATACCAAGAGATTTAACACCTTTTTATGACCTCATAAACATGTCTTAGTCTATTTTAATCCACTCCTAAATATGGAAGTGACATTTCTCTCCTATTTGGGCTTTAAGCAAAAACCCTACCTCGTAAGCTTAACTGCATACTTGATTATTTAGACCATTCTATTTAATTTTTCCCTTTTTTGAATGTTTTATCATATTTTACTAGATGTGACTCAAATTTCCAAACCTTATAACAAGGTTTCTTTAGCTCCTAGTCCACTCTTTTGTCCTCATTTTCCAAAACCTACTAGTTTATGCATAAAGGGAGTGCCCTCTGTTTGAGACAAAATAGAGGGCGCTCCCATAATTTATTATAAATGGTGATTATTTTAGGAGTCTTTCCAATACTTTTATATTTTTTTTAACCAATTTTTATCCCTTTATCAGGTCATTTGACCCCAAATTCCTCAAAATCCAAGATGGAATGTGGAGTAGTTGACTACCTACAGGGGTTTAGGAATAGACTATGTATTGCTTGTTTAGGGTCCTTTCCCTATTATATATCCACTATGATTGTGTAATGAGGATTTTTTTTTAATTATTAATGTGTTTTAAATATTTCCCATCACTTCAACCTCCTATGCTTTCTCTTTACACTTGAATGGTCAAGTCTGAGTGTAACTTTGACTATGTTTCCTATTTTCCTCACTCAAGGGTGACCCTTGTAGGTTAATTTACATGGATTAGGATTTTAATAAAATATATATGCCTTAATTAATCCTTAAAATATTAACTTAATGTATTCTCTTAACCACCTCACACCTTAGGGTTGAAATACTCTTAATACCAGTCATAGGTAGCTGACTATGTTACCTTGCCCTTTTGACCGAAGGAAGATTATTGTAGGTGATCATCCATGTTTTAATCTTGGGTAAGTGTTAGAAGATCCTCTCAAGGTGTTTATATTTACCCCAATTCATGTTCTTACTAATAAAAATCATGTCTATACCTTCAACTATTTTGTTCTAGATATTGTCACCTCTCAGTCAGTTGTAGGTGAGTACTTTGGAATGTAAGGATACCTGTAGGTGTAGATTAGGACCACAAAAAGTTTATATCAACCTTTATTAATGATTATTTGGATCATGAATTCCATTTTCACTATTTTTAACCATTTAAACTTGATGTCATGGTCTAGGATACCAACTTGGAACACAAAGGTCATTTAAAGCTTCCAATCCTATAGATAACAGTGAAACAATTCAGTGATCAAATAACAACTTTGAGGCCCAAAATAACTATATTATATTATTCATCTACCTTCCAAATTTTATATATTTAATATTATATATAGGATAAAATATAAATTTTTTATATGCATCAAAAGTCCTTGTAACCCTGTTATATGACTTTCACCAAAATGCCTTAGGCCTTTGTTCGGTGTTGTTAGAGATTTGATCCCTAAACCTATAGTCATTGCCTTAATTTATGACCTTCTACCTTTTATATAATTATATCATTAAAAATATCAATTTTATGATTGCTTCAACATGTTAGGTCTTAAATATGAGTTTAACTACTTGTCTAATCTTTTTCATACAAGTACCTCAATTCTGTGTTAAGCCACCTATAGGTGGTTACTCTAATATATAGGCAGTGAAGCACCTTTAAGAAATAAGCATGATTTTATGAGTTTCAATTATGTTTTAAAAATTTTAAATAGTTTAAAATATAATTTTACCACTATCAAAAACCTTTATCATCTCAAATGCTCCTTTCAACATGTTTGGTTTCTATGAAGACACCTATAGGTGCATTTTAGTGGCAGAAGACTATGATTTTAGGTAGTGGATAGTAATATAGGTAGTGAAAAATAAATATATGCTTGAGATTCACTTTATACATTCAAAATTTGAAAAAATACACTCTTACCACTTTAAACTATTTCAAACACCTATCAGAGCTACCATTCCATCATGACATCATTCTGAGATACTTGTATATTTAATGAGTTGCTTATATAGCATATTGTATTAATGGTCACAGTCCCTTTATAAAAATCTTGGATATTCCCACTTGTTTTTTCCTAATTTTAAATCCATGTTCTATTTCTTTATATATTCAATACACCTCCATGAATATACCAGATAGGTTCCACACATGTGATTCAACATGGTTGTAAGTGAAATTGAGTGAAGAGGTGACTAAGTATGAAAATAGAGAGGATGTTTAAATAAAGCATGGATTTATGAAGATAAAAATGTAATTTAGGTTTTATTTATGGACTTGAAACATGGAAAACACCATATCCTATTCATATGAATCCCTTGCATAGAATACAACCTTCTGCAAGTAGTGAACTTGACTATTATTCTACCTAGAATATCAACTTGTAAACTAAACTAAATATCCCATGAGATCTTTGAAAAAAATTAAAATAATCATGGAAAGCATGAGAGGAAATATTCAACATAATCTAAAACCAATCTCAACAATTGGATTATATGAACTTCTCTAAACAAAAGCAAAACTTGTAGGGTGCATAGATTGGAAAGCAAACTAGATAGGTCAACTTATTAGGAATGGTTTATAAGGCACAGTACACCATTAATTTGAAACCAAACATCAAATTGAAACTAATGGATTTCATAATACACCCACAAGATAAATTTGTCTAAAACCTCCCCTATTGGCCATACCAAGTATAAACCTACTGACTAGTTCTATGTGCACGAAAGGGTAAAGAAGGAACATAACGGTTTTAGATCAATTTTGACACTTCCATAGTACTTTAAGAATTTAAATGGGTTTTAGGAAGTTTAATAGTCATCTCATAACCTTATCCCACATTTCACACTTCATTATGGGTCATACAAGTGCCAAACTCCTCCTTTTTCAAAGAAAATTATTTTTTCTTCTAAAGAACCTACCACTTTTTAGTTATAAATAGTTACTTATGACTTATTAGGACAAATTGGGTGTGACATAACTTTTTTAAACGTCCTAATTTCCTAAAGAGGTTGTACAAGTCATTTAATGATTTATTTTGGCCCCCAAAATGACCCAAAAAGACATAAATATTGAAAATGACCAAGACCAAGGATAATGTGACATGAAATGACATAAAAAGACATATAATACACAATATTAAAAAATATTATAGCACTAAAACATCTAAAAATCAAGTTTTTACCTATATAGGTTCCAATTTTACCTATAGGATCAAATTTGGTCAACAAATTAGTGACTCAAAGGGGTAGTATGCCTACTATACTGAAGATCAGTAGCCTTATCAGTCCATTAGGCTTAGGGAGTCATATAAAGTCTAAAACATAACAATATGACTTTGAAAATTGACAAAAATCTTTGATCAATACAAGACCACTTGACTACCTCAACCACACAAAATAAAGGACACACACAAATCAAAACAAATGCACTAACAAGACACATGTTCTCAAAGAACTTAGGGAAATCAAAAAAACAAACCATTATGTAAAAATAAAAATTAAGCATAACTCTCTTTCCAAGATCATAAGGAAATTTCCTTGCATCTCCTTCTTAATGAGATGAATAATAGTGCTAAGCATGTTTCTCCTTAGATTAGATACTTGATGGATTAGACCTATTTCTTGGCACTTCACTTGTTATGCTCTCAAGTAGACCATATTAAAATAGGTCTTCAATTTAAATTTATTCCTCTTGTCCTTTTACACATACCTCATATTGCTTCCCACTCTTCATCTCATGATCAACTTACATCTTATTTGTAGGCATGATTTTAAGAGGAGTAGTTTCTTTATCCTTAGAATATTAAGGCCAATAGAAGATTTTTTTTACCTTCAAAGGCTGAGGTGAAATTTTCTTTGGCTCATCTATGACATTTTGAAAATTTTCCTCCTAATTACCATCACTTGCAATCATCTCTAAGGAAGTTGTAGACCCCTTGAGAGACTCAAACTCATTGAAAATGCTTACAAACTATTGCCACAATTCCTCATCTTCTCTTTGATCAACATCATGAAGGGGGAAAATAAGAGAATCTTTTTCATCCTCTTCTTTAGAATCCAAAAGGATTTCATCCAATATTTCTTCTTTAACACAAGGAAGGCATTCCTCATTATCAACACAACAAGAAGACTCAACACAAGGACTTACCTCTTCTTTGGCATTTAATACCTCTTTAGGGATATTAAGTTGTATCTCAACTATCATAACCTTACTTTTATTCTCAAGGGATACAAGATCTTCAATCTCCTTCTCCTTCTTGGTGATTCCAAGACTAGGCATCTTGAAATTAGGTGACTTATCCCAATGAGACTACCAATGAGCTATATTTTCTTCAAGTAAAACTTATGAATTATTCTAAAACAAATGCTCCTCTTTAGGTTCTCATACCATAGGTCCATCAAGACAAATTGTGATAGGGTGAGGACAAGATGAACTAGTTGGTGGAGGTGGAACATAGGACTCAAAATCAGATTGAGAATGAATTGTAAGGGATCATTTTGGGAGTTCTTGAGGAAGGGGAGGCAGACCTTAGGTTTTAATATCTTGGTTTTCTTCTTTTCATTTTAAAATCTCATCATTGAAATCTGATTTATCTCGAGCACTCTCTTGAGAAAGGTTAGATGGGGTATGTTTAGACATATGATCTTCTTTTGGATATAAACCTACCATCATACCTTGACTCAACAAGTTCATTTTTGACTCTAACTCTTCAATTTTCATGGCTAGGTTATCTTGGAAAATTATCTCTTGAATTTGATATGCATATTCATTAGGATAAGTAGTACAAGATGGCTGACATGGAAAATAATAGGTCTCTTGAGGAAGGGTGGGAGGGGTTTACATAGGATAAAGCTCCTTCTCAACCTCACACTCTTTATCTAGGATTCTAGCCTCTTTCTTTCCCCATCATTCCACTACCTTATTCCAACTTAATATGTTATGATTAATATTCTCTTCTTGAGGTAGTGATGTAATTTGAGGATCGGATAAAGTGTTGAAGAAACTTGGGATCTCCTTAGGCTTGGATTCTCCACCTTGTCTCCAACTTGGAATATCATATCTAGAGGTCTCTTATTGAGGTGGGGATGTAATGGGAGAGGATAATGAGGGCTTAAATTCTACTTCCTTTGCTAATGATATGGACTACTACATCTAATTATTGGATAACTCAATCTGCCTATCAAGATTTGATTCAAAACTAAGGTTTGTCTTTCCAACTCTCTATTCTAACTAATTGGAAAAAAGATTACTTTGACAAGCTTGAATGGGACCATACGTAGGGGTCAAGTAGGACTGATAGCAATATTTTGGAGGTGGATATGAGGGATGATATACTTGGTGAGGATTCTCCTCATGAATTATGGGCCTATATTATAAATATGTAACCAATCCACCCACATCTAGCATCTCACATGTGAGCTTTTGCCAATTTTCTCTCTTAATAGGTTCCCACTCTATTTTAACCAGCTCTAATGCATCTCTCACATTATGAATGAGATAACTAGGAAAATATATACAATGTCCCATTTATGTGTCAAGATCTATCATATATCTCTCATAGCCCAAAAGAGTTTTCTTGAAAGTAGAAATGGATTGAGTTGAGAAGTGACTAGGTTGATTAGGAGGAGCAATATATTGAGAAGGCTAGTTATAAGACTGATACAACTCATGATAAGGTTGATAAGGCTCATATTGGAGATGGTAAGGATTATGACAAGGTTGATAAGAATCACACACAAGATGATAAGGAATTACATAAGCTTTAGATACCTCACCAACTTATGTAAAATAATACTCAACACCAAAACTAGCCATGAAACTTTATTGGGAAGCAAGAACACAAAGAAAAATCACCAACAATATTCAAAAATAAAACTTGGGCTACTTGAATAGCTGATGTAACTTTAGAGTCCCCATTGATTATTGAATATATGCCTCCAAAGGCTTATGTGTTGAAATAAAACACCAAAAATCTTTCAAGTTCTTAGATAATGAGTCCTATTGAGTGTGCCAAAAACTATTGTCACTTAGATTTTCACCCTTTGAGGAGATGTCTCAACTTTCCTCTTCCAAGTGGCATAATGGAAACACCTATAGGCTATTGGTAGCATAATAATGAGGTGAAACTATAGATAAGGCTAGCTCCCTTTATGTACCACTTTTAAATCACTACTACACCTATGCTTGCAAAAGAAAAGGGAGAGAAAATTGAAACTAAACTATCCTAAAGGAGGTGATACACCAAATTGATTTATGAATACCAAACAGTTGTATGTCACACATGAGACTAAGATACTAACTAAACATACACTTCTCCAATTTGAATCTTCTCATGTCAATATTTCATTATGAGGTTGTGATGAATGTTTAGGCTACAAGGACTAGACAAGAGTCCTAGAATGGCACTTTTTGAATATAATAACTCACTAAACTTTAACACATCATAAAATAATTCACATGACCTATAATAAGAATATTTAAAGATGAAAATAGGTGGGATAATGAGACAACAATATTCAAGTGAACACACTATGAACAATCATGGAAGAGGTAAAAATCATTAATATTTATTGATCCATGGTATGAAAATGAGTATGGATTCATCATACTTAGATGGAGAATGCTTTACAAAGGCAAAAATTTATAGTTCTTATATAACTTGAGAGAGAGAATAGAAGAGAGCAGGGAATGTGAAACTAATCATGAAAATTAAGGAAGCACAAGTGTCATCCCTAGTCATGAAACTCTTGAAATGTGGCATGAAATGCCCTTTGTTGGTTTAGATAATTGCCTTCATCATTCACCCCTATTGAAACATCCTAAAACTAATTATGGATAGGTATAATTATTGGACTAAAAGGGAAGGGTTACATACATGTTTCTCCATGTATTGGTTACATTCCTAGTCATCTAGAATTTTTTAGAAGTGAGCCACTACTACCTAAAATTAAATAAACTCATCTTTCACACACATTACATACATGGCTTCCAAAAAGGCATAAATATTCCATTAAAATAGGTACAAGGGAGTGGATGAAACTTGGAAAGAGCCTCCATGGCCTTAAAGGCATCAAGCACACCTTAAAGTTAGTTTACTTGAAGCTTTTCACCCTTCTCACTACCATGTTCATTATGCTAGTTCTAATTGGCTGAGATGAATTAGTTGGTAAGCACACTTAGGAGTTTTTTTTAAGCATTAAATGACCATATAGATTTATAATAAGTCTCTAGTTTCTTTGCAAATTTGATTTAATCTTTTGAAAGTCCCTAAAACCCATACAATACATAGAATAGTCAAAAATACCCTATTTTGTACTCCATACAACTTATCCTATTTTTAGGGATCTTGATTAAGTCTTCTACATCTAATAATCATTCAAAGAAAACTATGCCATTTGGGTGCACTACTTGCTCAATCTTCTCAAACTGGTCACTAGTAAGGGTTTTGATGAGTTTTAGCTTATTTTACCCTCTTAAGATTCGTTAATGAAGATTGGACATTGGAAATTAAAAAATATATCAATATATAATAGTTTAAAACCTTCAAAAACTTTCCAAAATTCCTTAAATCTCTATGCATAGCCTTAAGAGAGATGTGAGCATCTCAAGTTGCTCACTTGAGCCCTTTTTTCCATTCACACAAGCCTAATGTTGGTTCTAATCCAAAAGTGGTTATCCTTGTGTTTTATCTACATACCAAGATATTGAACATGTCTTCATCCATTGGAATCCAATCCTAAATCTGAAAGTGACATTGGTCTACCATTTGGGCTTTAGGCCAAAACCTTGCCTCATAAGCCTAATTGCATACTTGATGGTTTAAACCATTACTTTGAAGTTTTCCCTTCTATGAATTATTTATAATATTTTATTATATGTGATTCAACTTTCCAAACCTTCTATAAAGTTTTATTTATCTCCTAATCCACTCTTTTGTCCTCATTTTCCAAAACCTACCAGTTTGTGTATAAAGAGAGTGCCCTGTGTCTGAGATAAAATAGATGTCACTCCCAAATTTTATTAAATAATGGTCATTATTTGAGGATATTCTCCAATCTTGATAGATTTTTTATACCAAGTTTGATCCCTTGATTAGGTCATTTTACCCCAAACTCCTCAAAATCTAAGATGGACTATGGATTAATTGACTACCTATAGGGGTTTAGGAATAAACTATGTATTGCTTGTTTAGGGTCCTTTACATATTATATATCCACTATGAGAGTGTCATGAGGATGTTTTGTTCATGATTAATTTTTATTTATATTTCCCATCACTTCAACCTCCTATGCTTTCTCCTCACACTTGACTGGTTAAGTTTGAGTGTAACTTTGACTGTGTTTCCTATTTTCCTTAGTCAAGGGTGACCCCTATAGGATACTTTACATGGAAAAGGATTTAAATATAGTATATAATCCTTCATAAATAATTCCAAGATGAAATTCATTTATTCTCTTAACCACCTCACACCTTGGGGTTGAAATACTCTCAATATCAGTCATAGGCAACTGACTATGTTACCCTACCCTTTTGACCAAAGGAGAATTCCTATAGGTGATCATCCATGTTTTAATCTTGGATAAGTGTTTGAAGATCCTCTCAAGGTGGTTTTTATTATACCAAGTCATGTTCTTTGTGTCCCCAAATTTTCACACTAATTTTGGGGTACCCTTATTGAAAATTCTGCATTTTTGTCTAGTGGGAGTTAGTTTTACTTGTTGAACCAGTCCTCTGAATAAAACCCTTAGTATTTACTAGTTGTTGTGTTTGATTTCTTACTTTCCCCAGTTGATCCTAGTCACTCTATAGGATTGAAAACAATTACTTAAATGACATCACTAAAAACCCATTTACCCATCTCTTTCAATAGATTAAAGAAGCTTAAGAGTTTTGGTTCACTCATAATACAAATTAGGTTCTCCAAACTACATTACTTATTGAAAATAAGTAAATTTATCCCACAAACCTGAACTACTCTTCCTAGTTCAAACTAGAGTTTTCAAGTTGCTTTACTACTTTGCCAAAATTAATCTAAGTAGCCCTACAGACCCACTAAGCATGGCTTAGACCTAATCAAGTTTTCAGTATTACTTTACTAACATAAAGTTATATGCAAAAATTATGAAAGTTCATAAACCCAAGCTAATCATCAACCTAGACCTACCTAGGTTTGTGAGGATAATCTAATTAAAAAGCTAAAAATAAGCAAATTAATTCAAATAACTTGATATGAGTGCCAAAAGGCTTGCATAGCATTTGCACGCTTATCATATATGAGCTAGATTTTTATATATTTTTTAAAAATAAACCTCACTCCCACCTAGAAGTTAAGATATTTGACCAAGTAATCACATCTGCAAACCTTGAGCCATGTGATTTGAACCTCTTGAGCATCTTTGAGTGATTCCATTTTTGACCCATTTATGCTTGAGGTAGGTATATCTCACCCATGTACTTTTTATAGCTTTTTATTTACTTTTGCCTCTAAAAATTCCTTGTGTTGCCATGAAATTTCCTTTTTTAGGTCTTGTTCTTTTTTTTCCTTTTGTTTTCTTAGTGTGATTAGGTAAATTGCATTTATAATTAGTTTATCATACTAAAATTTGAGCAAAATGCCTGTGAAATCAAGTCTTCCAAGAAACCCTAGTAGTTAGATTACCTTACCCACTCAGGTTTACTAGACTTCATGTCTTACATGGGTTCCCCAATTTACTCTGCTTACTCGAGTTTCTAACCTTAAGTTGTTTCCTTTGGTAAACCATAACTAATAAAGACTTATTCATGCAGAGTGTTGATCCTAAGTAACTGACCTTAGAAACCTTAATCCTCAAAGAACCAACCTACATAGGTTTTCCTTCCCCTATTACTTACTTTGGGTTTCATATATGTAGTTGCTTATCAATAAAAAACCTAAGTCTTCAACCATCATAAACCTAAAACTATTTATATAATCCTAGTGACCTATTTAGGTTTCTAAATGCTTAAGACTTGAGCTCTTTTCAGACCAATCCGAGGTTGTGAAATAGTACTACTTAAAAGCAAAGTACTTAGCTTTCCAATACTTTTATCTAATCAAAACCTGAAGCTTACTTAGAGATAATATCAAGGAAATAAGTTAACTCTCTTTTCTCAACCTTTCTAAATCAGTTAGAATAGTCAACAAGTGTTTAAAATCACTTGTCAAGATCTTTAGAGTTAGAAAGAGCCAATGTCTATATTAGAGGAATTTGGAAGATCAAAATAAGAAGTATCTAAGTTGGAGGTAGAGGAAATAAAAATTGAGGAAGTCCCATATTTATCACTTGAGGAGATCCCTAAGCAGACCAGCAAGGGTAAAGCAAAAGTTAAGAAAGCCAAGTCACAAGAACTCAAAATTTAGCATGAGTACAAGGGGTACCCAATTGAATCAAGCATCATTTCTAAGCTGATAGAGATAAGTGATACAAACATGGGACATGTGTCCATAACTAAATTACAAGAGAGATCCCATTGCTAAGACCCCACTCATGCATGCCATGACTGTTAGTGGAATTATACAAGCTATAGATTTCCCAATCTTAGCTCAACTTCTTGATTTTGTCTTAGCCTGTGTCAAATAATATGACTCTCTAACTAGGACTGTAAGGGATGATGTTGGAAATGTAGTCATCAGTTTATATGTTCAATACTAAAATTAATACTTAAAGATCCTAGTATCACTTAAAGGGATTGGCATATCAATGAAAAAAGCTAATAAGTAGTGGGAAACAAAGAAAATTGAGTGCATCAAGATAATAAATACATACTACTTGAAGAAGGTAAAACAAGAACTAAGGTTCCAAAGCAAATTGTGAGGTCAAACTTGGTCCAAAAAGTAGATGATATCACTTAATTACTATGTAAGATCAATCAAGAGAAGAATGTTAAATGTTTCTCATCATGGATGTATGCTTACCTCAAAACTATTGATGTCACTAAAAGCTTAGCTAAGATTGAATGGGAAAAAATGATAAGTGATAATCAAGATAAATAGTTGAAATAAGTGACATAAACTTTTGATTTTAAGATGACTTTGTATCTTGTGTATGCAACATCATCAAGTGGATCCTTCTCAAGACTAAATACAAAAAAAACATTAGCAAATGAGCCAATATATCAATATTATCCTCTAATGGTTCTTGAAGAATACTATAAGAAATATAAATTAGTGAATGATGGTGTCTTTTATGAGCTTATTTGCAAATTTAATACATCTTTAATGTATAGGAGAGTGTTATATGAAGCTTGGGGAACATTTTCACAATATGGATGTATTTTCATTCAATTTCTTAATTTTACATACATCAAAGTCATGGATTTCTTAGGTGTACCTATTCAAATACCTAGGTACCCAAGTGACAAATGGATCCTGATGGAATTTTGCATGAAGCTTGTGGAATTACATGATTTATAGTCAAAATCTCACCACCCAACTATCATCTTTCCTATTGTCATTAGTCACTACCATTGATATAGCATATACAAACCTATAAATTTACAAAAGGAGATGTAGCATCATTACAATCAAACATATTTTGAGGTTAGGGCCAACTTTGATTTTATAAGGGTAGCCTAGAGCATAGTTTCCATATAAAATATGCACATCTCGGCACTAGAATATTTTTGGACTAATTGTAGAGATGATTTTGATATAAGAAGAAGGGACAATTATCTTAGCTACAATTATTGACTTAGCTACAATTATTGAGGATATGGAAGATGATGAAATTGTGACAAGTGATGCTTTTCATGTAGCAGGAGGAGATAGTGCTCTACTTCTATTTCTTGGTTTTGGAAAACATCATGATAATACTACCTCATATAGGAATTCAAATGTTTTATCACTAACTTCATCTTGGCTCCTCAACAAGGGCTATTGTATGAAAGAATTGATGAAGGATCCTTCTCATACTAGCCAAAAAAGGAAGGAGTTAATATAGGGAGAGAACATCCAAGGGCTTACAAAAAAGTTGAAGATAAAAAGGAATATGGATGATACATATTCTATTTTGAAAGATAAGGAATTTGAGTAACCCATGGTTTTCACTTCACCATTGGTCTCTTTAATTGATATGGTTGTTCCTACTATCTCCACCACCACTTCTATTCCAACTTCTACTGCACCCACCATAGATCCATTGATTTTAATGCTTCTTCCTAAGTTTTATATCACCAAAGTTCCCAAGAAGCCCATTTGAAAAGACACTAGTGTTCCTCCTCCTCCATCATCTCCATATGTTTCACTTCTACCTCCTCTAGAAAAATAACTTACAATTGATAAGGAACCTTAAAAAGTAACCACTTAAGAGGAAACACTATCTCAACGAGAGAAACAAGAAAAATTGAAAGAAACAGTTGAGCCTGAGAAGGAAGCTGGAGAAGAAGTAGTTGCTGAGAAGTCAAAATAAATTGAACATGAAAAGGATAAAGTAATTGAATCAAGGAAAGAATGAGAAGCTGAGAAAGAAGTAATCTTGGAGTTGTAATGTAAAAATTTACTAAGAAATTCAAGGAGAAGGAGGTAGTAATTGAAAAACATGATAAATAAAAATGAATAGAAAGTGAGAAACATGTTGAAAATGATTCTGAGAAAGGGATTTAGAGAGAAATCAAGACATAGAAAGTTCCTTCTTAGGAACTAATGATTAAGTATAATCAACAGTAAATGGTGTTTCATATAGATATTTACACTTGTATAGACTTATCATCTTGGTTGGCTATGTAGATTGATCCAAAGGTGAAAGAAGTGATAAATCTTGAGAACATGGACTTACAACTACTGAGGAGTCTAGATAAGAAAGGTAAAAATCTCAAACCTAAACAAAAGTAACTTCCAAATTGTTGATTGAATCTTCAAGACAAAAGTTTGTAGAAGTATTAACTCCGTCACAAGGGATGAGTAAAAGTGAAGTTATAAAAAAGGATTTAATACTTATTATGGTATATTTGGGATAATTTACTATTGATGGTTTGAAGTAAGACACCCAAACCCTGATAAATACTCTTTTCAAAAAGCTTGATGAAAAAAAGGCTGCTAAATCTAAATTGATAGAACAAAATGCAAAGCTCTATGAAATAATTGTCAAGGTAGTAAAGTATGTTCCTCAATAACCACTACTTTCAAAAGTTGTAGTTACACAAAAAGTAATATATAAATATAATAGACTAGAGACAAAGAAAAATTAGCTGACCAGTGGATAGAGAAATTGCATAAAACTATTCAAAAGCTCTTCCCTAGCACTCCAGATGCTCATGCTAATATTTTGAATAAATTATAAAAAGTGAAGATAATAATGAAAGAGATTAAGCTATAAAATGTATTTTTGAGTTGCAACAAGAAAGCCTAAAGACTATATGTAATTTGAGTAAGAATATTTTAATTGAAGAAAAAAATTCCCTAGATGGATCTGTGAAGAAGATAAAGTAAGTGGAATATGTTCTATCTTTTTTATATATATTCTACAATCAATGAGTGAAGAAATGAAGACCTTGGAAGAAGAGGCATGCTGTGAAAAGATAAATATAGAAGATTCCCTATACGGTCTTATTAGAATCTAGTCTGATGATGTTCCAAGGATATCTAAATAGTGGTATGAACAATTCAAGTAATGGATGGATAAAGCTAAAACTCATTTCACAACCAAATCTATCAAGGATTTAATTAAATATCAACAAGAGATAAAAAGACTTGAGTGAAGAATCGAAAAGGTAAAATCTCATTATAGGAGGTTAGAAAAAGAAATGCTAAGATTTGAAATAGAGAGACAAGCACTTGCTAAGCCTAATGATGCAGCCATATAGATGATGATGTCTCAGCACATCAAATATAGAAAGAAATGTAGAGGACAAGTTCACAAATTAGATTAGGCATTTTCTCTAGGTTCAAAATGGAGACTTCTTTATTTTCTTCTTTCTCAATATTCTTCTTTTATTTTCAAATGTACTTTGTGTAATCTTGTTACAAGTAATTACTTTATAAAGAGATGTTATTGAATAATTTATTTGTAAAGTAAAATTACTTTGTAAAATTGAGAGACTTAATTAATTTGGCCAAAACGCCATTACTTAAAGTTATTGTGTAAAGGTAGATTGCTAGAATTATTTCTACACAACTTTCAAAGAGTTGGTGTTTGATCCAAATAATAAGTCTGGGTATCACCACTTATCATCAACTATTGGATGTCATAGAGGAGAAATTGAAGGAAGATGTCACTAAAAACCTTTACCTTTTTCTACAGCACATGGGAATTAGAGAAGTTAACTCCTATTCATCTTTGACATTGGTTTTGGTATAAATATAAGTGCAGACATGCATGATTGGGGATGATAATTTTTGGAAGCAAATAATTGTAACCATTGTACAAGAAGTTTAAGAAATCTAAAACTTTGTGTTTAAGATAATTAGATTATTTTGTATGAAGGTTACTAAAAGTGAATAAGAAAGAATATTGTTTTCTGGAGAACTTTGTGTCTATGGGAATCATTCTTTGCATTTCATGAAGATAAAATGGTAAGCTTTGTGTTATCTATTTGTCTAGATTGAATTTATTTCTTTCTCGATCATTTTCTAAAAAAATTACAACCCTTATATGTTTTCCTATTTGTACATATACAATAAACTCGACAAAAATATTTATTGTGAAGTGTATTTCTCTTATTTATTTCCTTACTCAAGCATTCTAGTATTTACTTTATTCTCCACCTATCTAAAATTTTGTTCACATTGTCAGGACCAGCTACTTACTTATTTCAAAACCTCTTTGTTATGGCTTATGAACAAAGTGATTAAAGTAATAACCTTAATTACAATAACTTTCACATAATTTGTATACTCTATTAATAACTGTAAGCTATAAATAATTAGAAAATAGATAGACATAAATACATAGGAGCTTCACCATTAAATGAAGGGTATTTAATCCCATGACTACCTAGGTAATTTTGACTAATTACAAAATCTCTAGCCAATAGTTCTTACTAATACAAATCATATCCATACCTTCAACTATTTTTTTATAGCTACCATCACCTCTTAGTCAACTATAGGTGAGTGTTTTGGAATGTAGGGACACCTGTAGGTATAGATTAGGACCCCAAACAGTTTATATCAACCTTTGTTAATGATTATTTGGATCATGAATTCCATTTTCACTCTTTGGAACCATTTAACCTTGATGGCATGGTCCAGGCTACCAACATAGAAAATAAAGGTAATTTAAATCTTCCAATCCTGTAGATAATAGTGAATCAATTCAGTGATCAAATAGAAACCTTGAGGCCCCAAAAAATTGTCTTCCATTGATCATCAGCATTCCACATTTTGTAGATTTCATCTTCTATGTAGAGGATAAAGATAAGGCCATTATGTGCATAAAAATTCATTGTAACCATATTATATGACTTTCACCAAAATGCCTTGGGCCTCTATTCCATGCTTTTAGAGATTTGATCCCCAAACTTATAGTCATCACCATAATTTGTAACCTTCCACCTTGTCTATCACTCTAGCATTCCAAATATGCATGTGAGGATCACTTCAACATATTAGGTCTTTAATATTAGTTTCACCACTTCTCTAATATTTTCCATATAATTACCTTAGTTCTCTATTAAACCACCTATAGGTGGTTATTCTAATATATAGGCAATGAGGCACCTTCAAGTAGTAAGCATGATTTTGTGAGTTTTAATGATGTTTAGACATTTTAAAAGATCTTCAAATATACTTTTCCCAATATCAAAAATATTTCTCATTTCAAATGCTTCTTTTAACATGTTTGGTTTCCATGAAGAAACCTGTAGCTGCATTTTAGTGGTAGGAGACTATGAGTTTATGTAGTGGATAGTAATATAGGTAGTGAACAAGAAATATATGCATAGGATTAACTATATACCTTCTCCAAGTGAAAAAATAAACTCTTCCCACTCAAAAATATTTGAAACAACTATCAGAGTTCCCATTCCATCATGACATCATTCTGAGATACTTGTATATTCAATGAGTTGCTTGCATATGCATATTGTATTGATTATCACAGTCCCTTTATAAATTCATTAAAGATTCTCACTTGTTTTTTCCTATATTTAAATACATTTAAAATTTATTTAATCCTTTAATACACTTCCATAAAGATACCATATAGATTCCACACACATGATTCAACATGGATGCAAGTGAAATTGAGTGAAGAGGTGGTTAAGTATGATAATGAACTAAATGTTTGATCAAATAATGGATTTATGAGGTCAAAAATATAAGGTAGGTTGTCCTTATGGCCTTTAAACATGCAAAAAACCATATCCTATTCATATGAATCCCTTGCAGAGAATACAACCTTCTGCAAGTAGTGAACTTGATTACTATTCTACCTAGAACATCAACTTATAAACTAAACTAAATATCCCATGAGATATTTTTAAAACATGAAAAAAATAATTATAATCATGATAATATATATCTAAAATAATTTATAACCAATCTCATTAGTTGGATTGTACAAACTTCTCTAAATCAAAGCAAAACATGTAGGGTATACAGATTGTCAAGTAAATTGGATAGGTCAAATTATTAGGAATGGCTCATAAGTCACAAACCACCATTACTTTGAAACCAAACATAAAATGGAATATTAATAAGTTTATAAGACACCCCCAAGATTAATTTCTCTGAAACCTCCCCTGTTGGTTGTACCAAGTACAAACTTGCTGACTAGTTCTATGTGCATGGAAGGGTGAAGAAGGAGAAGAATAGTTTTATATCAAATATAACATTTTTAGAGTACTTAAATCATGGAAATGGGTCTTATTAATTTTAATATTCATCTCATAACCTTATCCCACATGTCACATTTCCTTATGGACCGTACAAGTGACAAACTCCTCCTTTTTCCAAGAAAATTCTCTTTCTTCTAAAGAACCTACCAATTTTCAGTTATAAATAGTTACTTAAGACTTATTATGACAAATTAGGTGTTAAATAACTTTTTAAAACCTTAAAATTCCCCAAGGAAGCCATAAAAGTCATTTAATGCTCTATTTTGACCCCCAAAATGACCCAAAAAGACATAAATATTGAAAATGACCAATACCAAGGCTAATATGATATGAAATGACATCAAAAGACTTGAACTACACCTTATGACAAAATATTAGACCCATAAAATATCTAAAAATTAAGTTTTTACCTATAGGGGTCCCAATTTGACCTACATGGTCAAATTTGGTTAACATTTACCATGTAGTTGCACATGGATACATTATAGTTGTAGGTCATATTATAGGTGCACATGTATTCACCATTAACATAAAATATATAACAAATAACAAAATAATAGGACCATTTCCTAATAATTCCAATCAACCTACCTATGCTAGTAGTCTTTCCTTAACCTCTAACCATAGCCAAGCATAATAATAATCAAATATTACCATTTTAGGATTTTATAGCGATAAATATTAATTGACATATAACCATAACTAGGTGCACTAAAAAAAAGAATCATCCTCTCGGACCCATCTTCATCATATTTTAGTTATAACAGTCATGTATCCAATCTGGATTGCACATTTGTAACTTGGTGATCTAAGATTACCATCCCAGGCTCACAATATCCTACCAATGACCTTATACAACCCATTATGATGGATTAAAGTAAGCCATCCACCAATATTAAGTAAAATAAATATGATATTATGGAATAAATCAAAAAGACACCTATACAAATATCCATCCTAGATTTGTTGTGTATGTCTACCATCCATAATAATATCTTTACAAAACTCCTACGCCAATCCCAAGTTGTAAACTACATAACCCCAAACAATTTTCAAGCTTTGGTTGAACATCTATCCCAAGGCTAGTAATTGACCTTTGACCAAAGTGATATGCCATCCCTTAGTCCTCTCCATAATAACCCATTATATATTGAAGTTGTTATCACACAACACAAATTCAAATGCGTCCTCATAGATAATAGATTGAGCCTGAATATTGTGTCTCTAAAGCTAATCAATCAATTGGCATATATAATATCTGACCTTCATCTAGATACTATTACTATCAAGGTCTACGATAATGAAGAGATGGAATCACGAGGAACCATAAGTTTGTTAGTGATCATTGGGCCTTTGACCCATAACACACTTTGTCATATGCTAAACCTAGACCTCCCATATAAATGTATTTTGGGTAGACTATGGATACATGCAATTTTTGCAATCCCTTCAACATTGCACTAGTGTATCAAGTTCCCTCACTCAGTGATGGATGTAATTATCTATGGAGATTTACAACCATATGAACACTATAAGCATTTAGAGGTTGAATATGAAATTTATAACTACCATTTTGGCCTAGATCTAGAACCCAAGAAGACAAAAGACAAAGAGATACTTATTACAATACCAAAGGCCAATTGTATAGACCCTAATAGCCTTGTCTCATCTTCACATATGCCTCCTATTAAAATGTCTAATCATTATACCATTTCAAACAATGGTCTAGGAGAGTATTTTACCCATGACACATTTCATATTGCCAAGCTTCCACAAAACCCCAAGTCTTATAGAGGACCTAAAGCTAAGCCATCTTGCATAAAATGATGATGAAAAGGAAAAGGCAAGATTCATAACCCTGAACCTATTATTTCATATTAGCCACTAGCCAAGAAGAATACCCACTTACCAATGATGATTCTTAGTTTTATAATGACAAAGTGGTTGATTATTACATCCGTGAAATGCATCCCATCTCTAACAAGAACATGGACAATCAATGGTATGAAGGTAGAGACCTGGGGAAAATCAACAGGGTACTATTGATCCCATTTCTATGATTAGATATAATGGAACCTCTGGTCTAGGATTTAAACTACCTAGGGGTGACCCAATGCATCTTATTCAGGTTCCAATGCTAATGACTAGTGATGATGATGTCAACAGTGGAGGGTTTGATCATAGCATATACAAAGACCTTAATAGTACCAACCTATTTGACCATTATATTATTTATACCCTTACACTAGTAATCTAACATTTCATGCTTCCCCTTTATCATCCTCAACTTTTAGACTGGGACCAATAAGAATCCATAGTACCATTAGATGAGTTTGAGAATGATGAGTACTTTTGTGATTTTCTAGGCCTAAGAGACAATGTTTTATTAGGAGACCACAAACAAGGGTTCTCTATTAAACTGGATCCTGCTACCTATTTGGAGATCAAGTGAACACCTTTGGCCACAAACAAAAGAATAAAACATTGAGATCCCGAAGTGAAAACCTCTTTATTGTGATTTTGGACTGGGTAAAAAGTAAAGAGAAAAGCCAATCTTTTGGTGAAAACCTATTTTAGGCACCACTAAATAGGGGTGTTCACCCTTATTTTAATCATGCTCAAGGGACCACCAATGATGAACTTTTTTTTTGGGTCCAAGTTCAATTTAGAGGAACAACATGCCTTTGATCAAATTATCTCAGAATGTCCTACAACATTTGTAACATGGTCATTACTATTGTTAGGAGATTCATATTCACCCTGCTTGGGAGATCTTGAAGAACTAGTTCAAATAGAGAACTTTGTTATTGTATGGCAATTTACATCCTTGCTAATTATTATAGAAGATGGCTCAACTATCCTAATAGAAAATACTACAAAAGTCAACATCGAGACTCTAGATAACCTAAACTAGATCAAATTAGGTGCATCCCTAATTGAGGAGGAACATGAAGTTTTTATAACCCTTTTGAGGGAATTTTTTGAAATATTTACATGGGCCTATTCAAACATGCTAGGGTTAGACCTAACTTAGTTGTACACCACCTTGTTGTGCATATTTATGCCAAACCTATGAAGTAAAAAATACATAATATGTATCCTTACATTGTTGTATTAGTTAAAAAGACTTGGAAAAACTCGTGGAAGTGAGATGAATTAGACCAAATGACTATTCAAAGTGGATCTCAATCATTGTGCATGTCATTAAATATCTAGAAGGGATCAAATTTTGTATTGATTTTAGAGACATCAACAAGGCCTACCCCAAGGATGACTTTCCTCTACCAAATATCATCATGATATTTAACTCCATAGTTGGTTATGAAATGTTTTCCCTTATAGATGGATTTTCAAGATATAACCAAATTAGGATCGCACTAGAAGACCAACACAAAATAGTGTTCACCACTCCTTGGGGAATGATTTGTTATTAAGTTATGTCAGGCGCCATATCATAGAGTTATGACCATCAAGGTATTTTTAAGGATTAAAAAAAATGTTATAAAAAGGTAGGTGAATTTTCAATCCATTGTCTGACATATTATAGGTGAATATTTATTAATTTCCAATATAGAGCATATGAGTTTGGTGACTGTTTGATATCTAAGAATTTTATGCAGAGCAAAAAATGTAATGTTGTGAGGAGAATGATAATTATTGGAAAAAATATCTTAAATACATCTATCTCAAATATGTTGGGAGATATTGATATCAATGTTCTTTTCTTGTAATTTTCATGTACCGCATTGATTGATAATTATATTACCATATTTTCCAATTTCCCATTAACTTATGAAAAATGTCATCAATCTAGATACGACGATTCACTAATAGTATCTATATTATTATTTATATAATATTTGTAACCATAAGTGATATTTCCAAGTGATGAAAGTATTGGGACACATTTTTATATTTTTAATATTTATTTATTTATATTTTTGTATCATTTATTGACTCAATAGTTAAAATATTATTTTTCACATCAAGTTATGGCTATGTAGACATTGCTATCTAGATAACTGAATAGAAACACAAAGGAGTTAAAGGATTAAATTTGAAAATGATAGAGTATTGTAAAAAAGTTTTGATAGCATACCAAATATATAAATAAGTAAATTAGTGCTAGATATAAGTTTATCACAATTAAAAATGTGAACACTTAAATTTCAATTTATAGTTCCTTTCACTTTCTAAGTTATACTATGTGGTTAAGTGACCATGCATTGGTAATAGTTATTCCTAACCTTCAATTTGTAAATTTTAAATGGTAAATTGTAAAATCCATTTCAATTGATAGTTCCTTTTGATTTCTAAGTTAGACCATATGGTTAAGTTGTCTACATTGTAATATTTACTCCTAACCTTTAATTTGTAAATTATAAATGGTAAATTGTAAAAGCCTCTATGAGGGTAATATGTGTAATTAATAATTAATTATTGGGACCCATGTTATCATAAAATAAATATGAAAATACTTATTAGTAATTAAATCCACCTTGCCTAGAGCATCAAGTACCTATTAATTAAAATATCTTGTAGATTAATGATGTTGAACATGAAAAAGGGTTCTACTAATATATTAGGTAGCTTTGAATCTTAAATAAACAATTTAGTGAAGTTTCCAATATTTATATATTATAGATATTAATTAAGGATAACAACCATAACAGGGACTTTCAAGATGAATCCCTTGTTAGGCTATAACTTTCATGCTTGACACCCTCCATTTCAAGCCCACATTAATATAATTGTGTCTACATATATTTTGGATATAAGTAAATACACTTCCATGAAACTTTCCAACTATGTATTTACTCAATGCGTTCCTAATATTATCTTGAGGCTTCACACCATATTCAATTTTTATTATCATATATAACATTATAATTAGTCTACTTTTCAGTAGCTTTAACTCTTTAATAAAGGACAATATAGGAATTCCAAGTCTATATATGATTTATAAGGAATACATACATGTAAATATGACACCTAAGCCATGATTTTGTTTTTTGGGTGTGGATTCCAAGAAACTAATTAAATATATTTCATGCATGTCTATATTCCTGTGTCAAACAATAATTATGAAGTAATAGGTAGAATGTCTAAGGTTTTTTCTACATGTGAGAAGGAAATGCTTGTTCTAGAGTGAAATGAATACATGAGATGAATATTCTTTATGTAATTCTCAACAAACCCACTGCAAAGAATCATAAATCTCATTATAATAAAATAAGAGATATCACAACACCATTGCTCAGAAAGTTTGGCCTCAAAAAACATAGATTTATTTAAAAATTGAGATTGGAAGTAAACAAGATTAGTTGAAATTCCATTCAATTAGTTATTAATTCTTAATTCCAAGTGTGGGTGTTGTATCAATTCAACAAAATATTTACTAAATTTATAGATGATTTAGAAGTTTTCCACAAAACTACCCTTTTCCACTATTCATACTTTCCATCAAATTGGTGTCTCCAATTATTGAAAGAGTTATCAGAAATCTTTAGGCAATATCTCTCCAAGATATCATTACCATAGCCATGGCATTAATGCATTACATACAAAACTCAATAAAATATCTATTATTGAATGATATATTACAATCCAAAGACTCAAAACTCTATCTCCCTCTCTCACTTGCTCATCTTACTCATGAATGCAAAAAATAAGTACATCATATATAGGAGAAGTAAAAGAGTGGGGACAAATAGGTGACCTTCCCACTAGGTGAGTAGTTTGGCCATTGTCCCCCATTTATGGATGACAAGGACCCATTATCCATTAATAACATGTGCACATAAGATTAATCTTAATCAAACTCTAATCGAGCTTAACTAGACTAATCTAACAACCTCCCTTAAGTGATGATTAGGGAGTGAAGACAAAAAAATAAATGGGTCTCAGCTACTAGGCCTGATAAGGTACCCATGTACAAAATATGATGTAGTGTGAATCCAAATGTCCCTATGGACATCAAACTATCTTGCCTAAGCACATGGACGTTGAGTCCATGTAACCACCAAGTTGAAGTAGGAATGGTGTTGATTATGAAAATCACAATAAATAAATACTATGATCCAAAGTAATGGGTAGAATGATGAACCCAAGGAAGCATTTCCTAAAACACCCTCCCTCAATACTATATTGGGAGAAGATGATAATTAAAGTCTCAAAATGAGTGGACTAAAAATGGTGAGAATTGAGAAAAAAGACTGGTGGGGATGCCAAACTACACTGGTGGGGATGACACACTAGTGTTACTACAAAAAAAGTCACCAAGAATGCCATTGAAACATAATAATCCTCATATGGATTTTGGCAAACAAAGTGTCTGAATAAGATACCCATGTACAAGGAGGAATCTATAAAACATTCAAAAACTACAAATATGCATATAAGTCTCATAAATTGGAGAAAAAAGAGAAAACCCATAGGAAAAACTCTCCCCCCCCCTGAAAAAAAAAGAAAAAGAGAGAAAAATAAGAAGAGAGAAATAAAAATCCCCCCCAAATTGATGTTGAAGCAGTCCACACTCCAAGTACTTGAAAGTCACAAAGAAACTTAATCTACATGAGTGGTATAAATCCACTACTCGATCACAAAAAGTAATTGACACTAGGCTTCACCAAAATAACTTTAATCAAGAAGACTATCTATGGTTTTGAAAGTACAAAAGAGTACTACATGTACAAGGAATGTTCGACACCTAAGAAGAAGACAAAAGAGTACTGCAAGTATAAAGGTTTCCACAGAAGAAGGTAAAGCACTAATAAATGGGCCTTGAGGAGACAATCTATAGGACATCAGACTCTATCAAAAATGTGTCCATAAAATATAATGTGGACCCATCCTAATACACAAAAAAAATTTAAATGTTGACACTAGGTTGTACTAGAATAGCTACTCTTCAGAATGAGAACAAGTTCTACTAAAATTTGAAGGAGACTGTTAACAAATAGATAAAAATATAAAATATGTCAAGAGGATGTCCCTAGTGGTGTTGGGATAGTCATGTAATTAAAGAAGTGAAAAGTTTCCTATAATAGAAAACATAAATGCATGAAGGTATACAAATATGAATCATCAAACCCCCGATGGAACTTTATAATGCAATGCAACCATAATAAACAAACCAACAAAAAAAAGGACATTGACACTAAATGTAACCGAATAGCTCCTAAAGAATGAAGATTATCAGTCTATCAAAAAAGGCCACCACTAAAAATGCTCCAAACCAAAACTTCTAGGAAGAGAGCTCAGACACTAGGAGTATCAAAAGGAAGGAGGATTATTAATCTCAATCATCTATTTGTCGGTTACCACTGAAAATGCATCCACAAATGAAATCAATAAGTGGCACAAGTGGGCACAAGTAAGTTCAAAACATGTGCAAAGAGGATGCCAATCAAAATTGGAAATGCATCTGAAATAATACAAAAGAGAGAGTGAATATAATGTAGGAGAAGATATTTTTTTTTTCATGAGGGGGTTTGGCCACCTACCAAACTAGGCCTCACCCTCTAGTCTTCGATAAATGAGATTAGACTAGGGGTGAGTGAACAAGAACACATTAAAATCTCCTTTACAATGGTAATATTGTTTTTAATTAAAAAATTTAAAAAAAAATCTTCTTCAATAAAATAATTATCACCACTTTAGTAATTACCCCACTAAGTGATGTCTCCCAAAAAATAAAAAACTCAAAGTTTTGCCCACAACATGAAACAATAAATTGACCCCTCCACTAATAAAGTGTTATCCACCTCCATGATGTCCCCTGCTATAATAAAATAATTTGCCACTAAAAAAATTGCCAACATAAATCCCTACCACTTAAAAAGTTATAACCCCACCAAGTGATAATATACGCCTTACAATATCATGCTAAGAATCACATGATGTGATTAATTTACTTAGAAAAAATTCCCACTATAAAGTGATGCCTAAATCACATGTCCACCACCAAGCAGGAAAAGTTTAAACAACATTATGGAGGATGGAAATTAGTTGCATGATGTTATCAATGGAAAATTAGCAACAAAAAAAACCTCAAAACACATCATCTCATTGTAATGCATTCTGATGTAGAGGGCTTAATTATCAATGCTTAATCAACAATGAAAACAAGAAAACAATATCACCAACTCTACTTACCTCTGGTAACATGTCTCCTAACTTTGCTAGCTTACTTGACTTGTTTGTCCTTTGGTTTTAGAACTTGTATCTTATGCCTTCAAATACTCAATCCTTATCAGTCCCATTCATCATTTAATTTTATCACACTGATTGTCATTTACTATTTCACACACTCTTACTTGCCTTGGCATACACTTAACCTTTATATCACCCTTCTTCCTCACAATAGCTTAGTAACTAGGCATAAAGTGTATTATTAGTTCCCTCCATCCCTATATAATTTATTTTCATGTTCATTAGATCCTATTTAAATCCTAACTCAATCTACAAACCCTTCCTTGACAACTCTTCTACCTTATAGTCAACTCTCTCTTTGCAATAGGGTTTCTTCTAGCCTTTTTTAGGCATTTTTGTAGTGTAGAGTCATGTATAGAACCCTAGTGATAAACCAATGTCATCTTAAGATACCCTCTAAGGTATTCTTAATTTTCATAAAGTTTTAGGCTTGAACTCATCATTTAGACCCCTTTTTCAACACCTCTTATGCCAATATTTAGGCCTATCAGGCCTCTAACTCTAGTTTCAACACACAATCCTTATTATAGGTACAGAAATGACCCAAAACTTCTTTAATCTCTTAACCAATGTCATAACACATCTATCAACCAAGTTTCATGAATATTGGTTTCTTGAAACACTTAGAAGGTATAATTTTGTTGACAAACCTTAAACCAGGGTTTACAAGCAAACTATGTAATCGAAGAGGATTTATCTTGGAGTTTTAGGTTTTCCAAAAACTTTCAAATGATTGTAAACATTGTTTATGCTCTTAGAAAGTGTTTTAAAACTTCTTAACTCAATAGAGTCTCAATCCATAACTTTTGTTCAAGATTTCTTCATAGGAATGAGTTTGACTATGTCATTTATTAGGACTATATGTTTTGGAGAGGATAAATTTTGTTGTGTTAAACTTCATAAAGAGTTATATTGACTGTATCACTACTCTAGGTTTGTCTTGATACAACCCACCATTCCAAACTATCAAACTTCCACACCTAAGCCTTTGTTCCTCTTATCCAAGTTGATTGTACTCTCACTGTATGTTCAAATACAACTTGCAGGGTCTTAGATCTCCAAGGGGATTCCCCAAACTCTATTCAAATACCTTATTGAATCAATACTTACTATTTCTAAAACTTCTATCATACACATTCACCATACCCTATTCTTGGTTATCTTATATACACTGTCACATTCTACAGAATTTAGGAGACAAAATTTTGAAAATTAAACCCCAAATAATGATTTACAACTCTGTATAAGGTTGCACAGGACTTACAATATCTTTATTTGCCTTTTGGAGTCAAAATCCACTCGTGAGATTCTTCTATTATACTCTTAACTACACCCTAAATTCTAACTGATTGTATGTATATAACTTTACAGACTTGAATTGCTTACTAGACCAAGAAACATGAAATTAACACAAATTAATTCAAATGCAATTAACAACAAGAAATAGACTCACTAAACTCAAATCAAGCATCAGAAACAATATGTTATGAATCTTATTCCATTGAATAATCAAAATATAATAAATCTTCATTTATATGCATAGAGAGACAAGGTTGTAAACCTTCTCACAAAACTCAAGATTCTTCCTTCATTTTGGGGTTCTTGCACATTCATTCTTCAAAAACCAAACCCTCTCTTCTCTCCCCTGACTACTTACCTTGAATGACTTGAAAAAATAATTTACAACTCACTTTTATTATCATAATTATCCTAACTACTTTGCCTAACTTCCTCTTGTATGATGAAGAGAGGTAAAACTTACTTTCTAACTCAACCATCAAGATGACTTGTCATGTGCATTATGTATAGCTAAACACTCTTGAATCCTAAGACATAAGGTCATGACATTTTGACCTTTCACAATACTAAGAGATTTTGGAAACAATACAAAATTTTCAAATATTTGAATTGGCTTTTTAGGTGGGAAAATGCCTAAAGGCCCCTAATTCAAATTTGACATAAAACTAAGACCTCAAAAAGAGTCCTAAAGACCTAACAAGATGTTAACAACCTACCAAAGACTTCAAAACATGACCATTTGACCAATATCTACAAGTGGTAGGTGATGCTACTGCATCACATTGTGGGTAGATTAGACAGAATGATCCAAGACTAGAATGCAAAGGATTGAAGGTCAATGGATCTAAGCAATCCAAGGCTTAGCTCAAAAAACCTTGAATGAGGCCCAATTAAATATAAATACGAACTAAAAAAACCTTCAAATTAGAAAAAAATAGATTAAAATATAGGACAAAAAAATTAGGAGATTGATCTTATACAATAGTGATCTCACATCCACCAATATACTACCCATCCATACAATATTAGGCTACTGCATCATCTATAATATCTATAAACTACATGAAACTAAAACACAAGGACTCAAGCATAGAATATACAATAGGCAAGAGACATGCATTGTAGATGGCTTGGGAAGCATGGGCATGAGGTAAGGTAGTGGGATAGTGGTTTTAGAAACCAACATGCATAGGTCAAATGTCAGTTAGAGATTGTGGGATGAGGGTCTCACTGAAGTTACAAGTGTTTAAGGTAGCCTCAATGCCAATTAAAAGGGAGCTCAGTTGTTATGGATCAATGGCTTATAAAAAAATAGGAGTTGATTGAAAGGCTCAAGGAGATGTTCATAATCAATGGGGTCTTCAACATTGGAGATTATATCCCCTTGCTCAGCTAGATTTATGTCCCCACCAACATGTGTTCAATGGAGATATTTTTAAAACCAATTGAATCGATGGTGGTTGAGAAGATCTAGATCCAAATGCAAAGGGAATAATAGTGAAAATAAATCCAAGTGATAAGGACCGAGTTAAATATCTTGAGTCAACCAAAATAGATCTGGTGGAATCTTTCAAACCCTTCAAAAATTTTACAATGAGTCATTGGTTTCCCTTGGATGTCCCACCACTCAATGTATGCAACTTGAAGTTGTGAGTCTTTCGAATGGAGCTTCTTGGAGTGAAGATCTACATGTAGATGCTACAAACTAAGATCAACCCAAGATTAAACCATTCGAAAGAAAAGACTCACCAAAATAGAATATCCCTTCAATGTGCTTGTTAGCATGAACCATGCAAATAAACAAAGCATATGCAGAGTGAAACTTGGGATTATAGCCATTGGGTAGAAGATATAGACAAATGTTGATCCAAAAAACCAACAAATAGATGTGTGGGAAAGGATCAGAGATTGTAAACAAATGACAAAACTTGCCAAAAAAATTTTCATAACAAATATCCACAAACCCTTTCCAAGAAAAGTACGTGGTATGGTTGGGGCTCATAAAAGACAAAAGATAAAAACCAAGCAATGGTTAACTATCTAGGCTAAGTAATGACTCTAGGAGAGGCTCTAATATCATGAAAGATTTATCAAAACTCTTTTACCAATATCTCTCCAAGAGCTCATTACCACAACCATGGCATTAATGCATTGCACACAAAACTCAATAAATTGTCTATTATTGAATGATAGATTACAATGCAAAGACTCAGAACTCTATCTACCTCTCTCACTTGCTCATCTTGCTCATGAATTCACAAAATAAGTGCATCATATATAGGATAAGTAAGAGGTGAGTGTGGACAAATAGGTAACCTTCCCACTAAGTGAGTGGGTTGGTCATTGCCCCCCACTGAGGGATGACAAGAACCCACTGTGCACTAAGAACATGTGCACATAAGATTAGTCTTAATGAAACCCTAGTCGATCTTAACTAGACTACTCTAGGAATTATGTCTCTTATTTTCATCATTTGAAATTTTATCCACATATAATAGAATTACTTAGTTTATTTTAATTTTTAAATATTATTTAATAATTTAATCTAAATTCATACAATTTACCTTGGAGTTTAGTCTAGGAAAATCTAGTGAGTGCCACAAATCTGATGATATAATACTCTTCTGTTTTGGATCTCCAAATTAGTTGGAGCGCCCTCAGCATTTTTCACCTAATCCTAGAAACTAAACAAATGGAAGTTAAAGAATTAACATTTTACCATGACCTAATCTTATTGTAAGGTTTAAATAAGAAAACAAAAGTAAATATAATGCTTTCAATCAAAATAAATAAATTAAAATATCATTATACATGATAAAATACCTCACATTATTTGTGATGGTGTAAAAATTTTCATATTTTGCTTGAAAAGTTTTCACTCATTCATAAGATGTAATTTTTTTGCAGCTAAACTGAAAAGAACCTATAAAAACAAAAAAGAAAAAGAAAAAATAACTTTAAGATCATGAGATTTTGTTTGTATTGTAATATTATTGTTGACGTTGTGGATTGCACCCTTGACAGAAAGGTTGAGCTTTTGTCTTCCACACGGCACAATGGAGACTCCCCTCTTACTCTGGGTTTGGCAAAACTGGGGAGAGAATCTCTAGATAAGGGCTAGCTCCTTTTGATGCATCTCTGTGGTCCTGGATTTCTTACTACTAACAATGGGGGGGGAAGAGAGAAGGATTACTAAAAATAGGACATAAACTAAAGCAATGATACACCAAAATGGTTAATCTACTTAGCTTTGACATACACTTTACATCAAGAACAAGCTAATATACATTTCATTTGATATGAGAAACTCTTCTGCATCAATGAGCTAGGGGTCCTCTGGAGATACAGGGAGGAAGAACTACTAGAGGTGTTCTAAGACACACTATGGCAGCCTGTTCACATGTGCCTATACTCTGTTGTGGACACTTCTGGCTAACCTACAAAAGAAGAACTCACAATACACTAGACATGCTAGTCATTCTGTGAAAGCATGAAGGAAAATGATTTAACACAAGACAAAGCCATAGACATATGCAAAATTGAAAGCTCAAATGGAGGTAAAAATGGTTCTTTTTGATTCAAGGTAAATTTTGGCAGAGCTCTGCCTTACAAGCTAAGAGATATATTTCTCAAAATGTGAGATTACAATATATAACATCCAAAAGAAAGACTTTGGCACTTTCTAGAAATGGTGGCCCATGCTACATTAAAAGTCTTGGAAAAAGGAAAACTTGCTCATGCTGGTGTCATCCTTCTAGAAAGCCCTAAAACAACCATGTTATAGATGTCGCTAGTTTGGACTTTAATGCCTAACCCATATTAAAAATCACTGTAAAAGCATGGGTTTTACGTGACTATTTTCTCATTAATGTAAAACAAGGAAAAATAGGCTGCACCTTAACTGTTTGCACTCCTTGATGACCATTTCATAAGGACCATTTCAACCACTGGAATAACTCCTCTACCGACACTTTCTTTTGCCACCTCTGCTGATCTGATTCATGTCTGTGCTTGGCTGGGTGCGTCTTTTGTAATATTCCAAATGTTGTCGTATGTGTGCGTGGCCGTGTTCTAGATTCTCTATTTTGTTTCATCTTTCCTTGGTATTTTTTGTCTCTTTTTGGTAATTTGAGCTCTCGGGGCTATCTTCTCACCTTTTACTGACAATTTGAGCTCTCGGGCTCTCTTCTCGGCGGGTCGCTAAGTTCACTTGCGGCCTTCGCTTATGGCTATTTCGGGCTCTCTTCAATTGTTAACATGTGCGGGCCCGTTTTTAAACATTTGAGAATCAATAGCTATTTCACCTCCTTGAATTTGATGTTTGTGCACCCATCACCGGACGTTTGAACCTTCAACGGCTAGTTCGTTATGCTGAAGTTGACGTCTTCGGGCACGTCACCCCTTTGGTAATTCCTTCGGCCTTTTGCAATTGAACCTTTCCGAAGGGAAGGTGTCCCTTTGGAAAAATGGAAAAGATCCCTTTTTGGTCGCTGAGAGTCCCTTGCCCTTCGGGCTCCTTGTCTTCTCAATTCCTTCAGACAAAATATCCGAAGGAATTCCTTCGGATATTTTGCCCGAAGGAAGTCTTTCTTTCAAGTCTCGGCCCTTCCTTTTGGTCTCTTTCCCTTTCTTTTGGTCTCTTTCCCTTTCTTTTGGTCTCTTTCCCTTTAGATTAATTCCTTCGGACAAAATGTCCGAAGGAATTCCTTTGGGCATTTTGTCTGAAGGAATTCATCCCTTGTCTTTTACATGGATTTTCTTCAGACAAAAGTCTGAAGAAATCCTTTGCTCCTTTCCTTATGAATTTCCTTTGAAAAAAAAGTCCGAAGGAATTCTTCATCTTTTGCCTTGGATTTTTTTTGAAGAAAACTTACCTTTCGACCTTCTCTTTTATCCCTCTGCAAGTGTTCCGTGCCCTCCGCAAGGGCACTTTTGGGTCCATAATTGCCCTCCGCAGCCTGTTGGAATGGTCCAGTTTGTAACCCGACTGCCCTCTGCAAGGGCACTTTGTCCTTGGAGCTTCGTAAAAGACTTATATCTCTTTGAAGTTGGCCCATTCCTTTGCCAAACAGCTTGTGAAAACTAGCTGCCCACAGCGAAATAAACCTCCGGATCAACCCGAAACATCTACAAAGCTCAAATCATTTGGTTCAGAAAACAGGGCTATTACAAAAGGGGAAAAGCACAACAGCAGAAAGGTGGATACATGACTAACTGCTCAAGATAGTAGGGAAGGGAGACCAATTTTTCAGCCTGCAGGACCAAAAATGGTCAGCAATTATTGAAGAAAAATTTCTGCATACAACTGCATAATAATCTTTTCTCAATGATAATAAGTCCAATGGCTTAAATTTTAATAGACACAGATTACCTGACAATAATCATACACTAAATTTACAATAAACCGTGGAGTTTTTATTGATAGCAACACATATTGCTAGAAGAAGTACTGCCATTAGTCCAGAGAAAAATGGAAGCTATGATATTTTCGGTAAAAATACAAGAAACATATAAACATTATCAGTACCAAGCTTGGATCCATTTTAGATGTGCAATCTGGGTCCAAATGTTTTATTGATCCCTATGACCAAAATTTCAATGCAGATATTAGGAAAGGAGTAGACTCAAAATACAGATATGAAATTGTTACAAGGTGCTGGAATAATAAATTATGGGACATTCAAATTTTTAAGAAACATGTTATTTAATAAAATCTATAAATATTAAAATTAAATTAATTATTATATACTGGTATCAATATCAATACCAGTACTATGCTATACATTCATTCTATACTTCCATGCCATACATATATAAGAAAAGGTTGGTACCTGTTGAGCTTTATCCAGTCCTTTTGTCAAAATATCTTCCATAACAGCTAGCCAAATCCTCTGCCCTCTATAATAGAACTTGGTGACCTGATTCATTATATTAGTATGATAATGAGCAGAGAGAGAGAGAGAGAGAGAGTATATGTATTTGAACAATTATATCTGGGGTATTCAAATTTATGTTTTATATCATTTACTACCTGATTGACCTCCTCTACATCTCCAGTGAATGAAGACCCATCACAGTATAGCACAAAAACTCAGTTCCAATTGTAAAAAATTGTTTCAAAATTCCAAGATTAGAAAGAACAAAAGATAATCCATATTATTTCTTTTTTATCAAAAATCATGTCACAAATACCTAGATTTTGTGACTGGTTAGTGCTCAAAATGCCTTGAAAGTCCATTTTACCCATTAGAAGAGATAGACCATGTGCAGTGTGAGAATGGAAAGAGCAAGATCCTATATAGTTACACCATCCTCCACCCTGAATACTAAAATTTCATATAAATAGATCAACAGAATTCAATCCAATAGAATAAGTAAATGAATAAAGAGCTTAGATATGTAGATTTTCATACAAAGGTTTGGTAAAACGCTTTCTTAGATCCATTGTGTTCGAAGGAACAAAAATTCATAATAAAAAATAAGATAAATTTCATTCCAAAGGAGAAAAAGAAGATCGATTAGGAAATATGTTTTGCTTTTATGGATGAGGATAAGTGCACAGATAATACTCCAAACATCAGCTTTGATTTCTTTTCCTAACATAATGAATCCATAAACTTTTTTACCAAATAAAGAGATTGTTGACGATTAATTGGTTACCTGGATATTAACGAGCCATTTATTTGAGCCAGATCCAAATCCCTTTGTCTAAACTGTAAGCAGGTGGGATTCCGTCCAAACAAATTATACCCAACAAAATTTAGAAGGCACAAGTATGATAATGTTCAGGATCTATGTAACCACTGCAGTGACCAAACATGAAACCAAAAAAATCACTCAAATGAATAGTAAAGGAAAAAATTATGTGTTGTGTATTGCCATTATTATTCTAGTTCAGAGAACAAATGATTGAGCTTACAGTGATCGAGCACCCAGAGTAAAATAGTTTTCAATGTTATAAGCATTTCCTTCATTGGCTGCATCCACAGGTGGGGATCTTCTGTTCAATGTTTTTGCAATCCTAAAATCTGAAAGCTTGGCATTCAAATTTTCATCAAGAATAATGTTTCTGGGGTTGATATCTCTATGAAATATCTGGGTTAATATCTTTAAAATGGCCAGATGATATTATTACCTAATCTGAAAATATCTTTGCACCTATGAAATACCTACTTCAAGCATTTTCAAAAGATCTGAGGCAACAGGCTGCGCCATATCCCTTAGTTTCATTTTTCTATTAAGGCAGGGGTCCCATGGAGGGGGCTGCTGCTCCTATTTTTAAAGTTTGAGGGGGTTAAAAAAGGGGGGCTGGAGTTTCCCATATATGCTTCTATATTTGTAGGAAGATATTCTACCAATTAGTGGAGTAGGAAGATATTTTATCATTTGTAAATATATAAGTGGATAAAATTTATGTAGACTTTAATTATAAATAAAAAGATAATCATTTTAAATATTATCTCCTATAAAATAGGAATATACACTCGAAATTTTTATTCCATGGGATCACTTTTGCTACATATGCTCCTAAATTCACTTTGCATTATCTCCTTAGAAAATTAAGGAGCCCCCTTCCATGGGACCACTTCCTAAGTGTTTGAGAGGGAAAGCCCTGTGCACATCATTATGAATAGATTTGGAATGGACATGGTAGGAAATATATTCGTCGAATACAAACACTCGATGATATTCCATGCCATCCATGCAATGCACGCATAACATAAGCTTATTTTGTAGAATTTTGAGTCTCGACTTGAATGGTGACAAGCAAAATTATAAGTGTGTTTATCAAGGCAAAAATATTGGCAAAAAAACTACTATCACCATAATTTTGGGCGAAAATATTGAAATGAATTTAGAAATGAAACTGACTTACAGTGAATTTGAGCACATTAAAATATTTACTTTTGGCTATATACTATAAATTTTTACAATGTGTCATAATTTAGGTGAAAATTAGAAAATACTTTTTTTATAAAATATTTGTCAAATTCAATTTTTTCCTTAAAATTCACCAATTGGTGAAATTTCACCCCTAAAAAATACCGTGATAATTGTTATATTTCATGACATGATACATGACATTGTCGATGACATATTGGGTAAATCAAAAACCCATGCAGATCATCCAGTTGTATTACAAAAGATATTTTGAAAGGCTTCATGAGTATAAGGTTCAACTCAATCCCAAGAAGTGCATCTTTAGTGTTATGTTAGGAAACTTGTTGGGCTTTATTGTCTCTCACTTAGGCATTGAAGTGGACCCTGCCAAGGTACAAGCCATTACCAAAATACTACCACCTTCCACTTTGAAGCAGCTCCATAGTTTTTAAATAAAAATCTAGTCTATCAGACACATCATTTCACAGTTGGATGATAAATGCCATCCTTATTGAATAAAGGTGTTACATTTCTTTGGGATGAAGAATGTCAAAAAAACCTTTGAGCATCTGAAGGAATATCTTGCCAATCCACTTGTTCTATTACCACCAATGCTAGGAAGTCCATTTTTGCTATACTTATCTGCCACTGACAAAACCCTAGGGGCACTTTTGGCTCAACATAAGGAAAATGGGAAAGAACATGCCATGTACTATCTAAGTTATACATTGATCATGTATGAACATAAATATATGCCAATATAAAAATCTTTTTTAGTAATGGTCTTTGTAGCCTAGAATATGTGTCATTACATGCTTAAAAACAAGACCATAGTCATTGCCAAAGTAGATTTGCTCAAGTATATACTATTTAAAATAGCTTTACAAGGCTACATGGCTAAATGGATCATGTTGTTGAATGAGTTTGAGATGAGTATGTCAATTAAAAGGTCATAAAGGGGCAAGTCCTTGAAGATCAACTTGCTCAAGCTTCCCTTTCAAATACCAAACCACTCACTTTTGCATTCCTAGATGAGTCCATCGTGACCATCATAGAAATACCTCCCAAGGAAAAACATTAGAAGCTGTATTTTGATGGGTCATTCATATCTCATAGATCAAGGGCATGCCTATTATTTATTAACACCATAGGGGGATATTCAGCTTTCCTTGAACTAATAACATGGTTGAATATGAAGCACCTATTCCAAGGATTCATCAAGCAGTACAATGGACCACTCAACAATTATAGTTCATGATGATTCTCAGTTAATCATCAATCAAGTTACATACCACTTTCAGACCAAAGATGATAAGATGGTATTGAACAAGGCCATGGTAGACATTCTCAAATAATAGATTGCCCACATACAGTTTGAACACATACCTCGGTCTAGTGATAGGATAGTAGATGTCATGGATACCTTTGGTTCTCTGATTCATATCAAAGACAAGGCAAAAGACTATTAGTTCTTTGTTGAACATCTTCTAGCACTTGTTCATGAACCGTTGACCATTATAATGGTCTATGATATTGTTGGTCCCACTTTTATTTGGTATTCAAACCTATATAACTACCTTCATGACTAAATCCTTCCACTAGACCTATCATGTAAATAAAAAAAACCTTTATACACCAAACCTCTTAATATACCCTACTTGGCCTAACCCTTTATTGTAGAAGCTTTGATGTAAATTTTCTTCATTTTTTGAATTTAGCAAAAGCTACATTACTGTTGAGGGAAGTTCATGAAGGAGTATGTGGAGCCCACACTAGCGGATCCATCCTTGCCAAAAAACTCCTACGTAACAGTTACTACTGGATAACTACGGAATAATATGTAGTTGCATATGTAAAAAAGTGTGATAAATGTCAAAGGCATGCCAATTTGATTCATGCTCTAGATAAAACACTCAAACCAATGCTTACACCATGGCCATTTTAAACATGGGGATTCAATCTCATTGGAAAGATTAACTCCACCTCATCTGATGTCCATAAACACATCCTTACTGCCACTGAGTATTTCACTAAGTGGGTTGAATATATAACCCTCACTTATGTGATTGGAAATATATTTCCAAATTCATCTTCAACCATATCATATGTTGCTATGGTATTCCATCTAACATTATATCTGATAATGGTGGATCATTTAAAATCAAGGATGCCAAAACACTCTATGGTAAGTACAACATCACTCAACATTTTTCTACTGTATATTACCGCTAAGGTAATGGCTAAGTAGAGGCATATAATAAGACCATTTTCAATATTGTTAAGAATATTTTCAATGATATTGGTCACAATTGGCACCTACAGATATTTCATGTCCTCTGGTCATATCATACTAATTATTGTACTCTAACATGAGCCACGCCATATTCTCTTATCTATGGAATTGAGGCTATTCTTCCCATCGAGGTCAAGTTTTCTTCTTTATGTATCTCATTGAAACAAATCCTAGATGATGAATATTATAGAGTAGCTCACCTACAAGAGCTAGATTTATTGGATGAAAAGTGCATGGCCACTGTAAACAACCTTCAAGCATATCAGAACCAGTTACATGGCCAATATAATTGGTGTGTCAAGCATAAAGAGTTTGAGTTTGGTGATATTATCTTCAAATAAAACTAGAAGAATGCTAAGACCAAGAAAACTAAGGATAATTTCAATCTTAATTGGATAGGCCCTTATGTCATTATTGTTAATTATGGATCTGGAACATATGGGATTGCTACACTAGATGGAGATGAACTTGATGATCCTATGAACATAATACACCTCCAACATTATACTGTTTGAGAAGACCCAAAGTATTATCTATGAAGATCATTTACATCATATTGTATTGTCATCTTCCTTTAATTATATTGTATATTATTCTTACCATACCTTCCCTATTAACCAAATTTGTTTTACCCTCCCAACCCAACCCATTTGACCTTGGTTCCTATTCATTGGTTCTTTGGGCACCTTCAACAAGGGGATTTAAGTAAAGTTTTAGTAGTTGAATTGGTATTTCATAAAGAGATAGTATCTTGGACTAGTATGATAATGGTTTGGCAATTACATTCTTCATTATTGTCACATTCTATTTCATTCTTGGTGCTACTAATTATAACTACCTTTAGGAAAATTAGTGTCATTGATCTATGTCTTTATTTCCTAATTATAAACACCTATGATAAAATTAAGCGCAAAACATTTACCATGCATTATTTCATAACCTTGCCATTCATTTTATATACTATGCCATTTGCTTAATTCATAAATTTGTTGCTACCTAGTCAGATTCCTCTGTTGTAAGGTATAAATATAATGACTTAAAGTCTCATTCCAATACTATGTAGGCAATGCTCAATTCATGTTGAGGTTAGCTCAGTCACCCTTTTCCATGCTCTCATCATTTTGAGATCAATTTAAGTTTGAATTCTCTCTCTATTTTAAAAGCATGTTTAAGACATGTTCTCACCATTTTATGATTTGGACTATGTAGGCAACTCTTGGATACATGGGGTATATTCAACTAGCTCGATTGCATCTTTATTTATTTTTAGACCGCTTATTTATCTTAAGCATACTAGGACTCTTAACTATGTCATGGTTATCCACTTGTCATTTAGTTTCCCCATCTTTATTGGTCATAGTCATATGCTCTCTCCATTTCATGATTTCATGTTGTGAACATCATGTATTTGAATTTTATACACTAATAACCACTTGGTTTTTCTTATTTTCTCTCCATTTTTCTAGTAGTTTCCATTTGAACACTCTCATTATTTTATGAGAACCTTCATCTTACGCTCTTGCTATTTTATGAGCTTGTTCTCTATCTCAACCTTAGATTTAGTAAGTATTCTGAACCCAATTCATATGTGTGCACTTGTCTATCCTGTTTTAGTATGATTTTAGCTTAAGCCATACTATCACATTTGCATGATTTATTTGTGTTGATGCTTTCATGATTACGAATGCCAAACCTCTCACTTTTCTCACACACTCACCATTTTTTGAGACCATACCCATTTTAATATACACATCAATCATGTTTCTTTATCATCATTTTGTTCTATCCCATAATCTAGGAGAACTACATTTGGCTTGAATTTCATGTTGGATCTTGTGTCCATAAAACTATGTAGGTAGCATCCACTTGTCTAATGCATCTGGAATCAACTCAACTGCTCCTTTTTCTTTTATTCCCCCGATTTTTTTTATTTTTTTATTTGTTTTATTATGTATTATTGCTTAAAGGCAATGTTTTTCATCTTGTTTTTGTGTCATTATTCCCTATTGCCTAGAGGAAACATTATTCATCTTTTATTCCTACATTATTAGACATACGCCATTGTTGTCTAGCTTAGGGGTCACCCTATCACTAAGATTAATACCTCTATTACACATACATAAACACTTTGTATTTTGTTTGTGATAACATTGTGATTAACCATTGTTTGTGTTTTTTTAATTTTATTTTGATTGTTTTGCTCACTATTTTGTTTATGGATTTTTTGTTGTTAGTTAATTTATTTTTATTGGTGTTTTGTTATGTTTTTGTTCATTGGTGTTTTTTTTTGTTTTGTTTGTTTATTTGTTTGTTTACCTATTTATTTTCTTTCATTATTGTGTCTTCACTTAGTATATATGTGTTCATTGGGTGATTCTGTGTGAATTATAATTAAGACTATCCTTATTCATACGTCAATATTGTCATCATGGTTTTTATCATTGGTACATTATTTTCAATTATTGATTGGACTGGGTGTTAGTCCTTATGCATATTACAACTATGTCATCATAGTGTTTTATATCATGGTGCATACCATCACATGCTACAAAAATAGTTTGGTGGATATTACAAGTAATGGTGCCACAGTACTTCTTATTCATGTCTAATAAATTCTTAACCTATCCAAACATTACCTAAATATAGAGTAATTAAACCATAAATGAATTTTAATTCCTGATAGTTATGGCATGCATCTCCATACTATCAGGTAGCCCAAATTCATGCTTATCCTCTCTATTGGGTTACTCTTACCTTATAACTATAAGTTTAGTACATAAGCCCCCTTTTCCTGATTTACCCTATTAGGGCACCGATAACTTGTATAATGCTTTTATCTACCCTATTAATGTTAAATCATAGTACCAATGATTATAATAGCCTTTTGGAAAATCATTATCATGTTTTCCATCTTAGGGCATGCTTTCATTTTAATAATGATTATAACCATATTTAAACAAATCATTATCTCCAACCATCCTATTGGGGAATGTTTCATTATGCTAATTATTATAATCACCTTTGAAAAAATAATTATTTTTTACCTCATTATGCCAATGATTATAATCACCTTTGGAAAAATCATCATTTTTATCTACCCTACTAGGGTATCTCATTATGCCACTGATTATAACCGTCTTTGGGAAAATCAATCTCTCCACCCCTTTACCTTTAGGTCTCATCTTTTCCTTCTCTTTTATGAAACATTTATCTCCTTCTCCCTTGAGGGGGAATCCAATCCTAATCCATCACCTTCTATGGCATTAATAATTAATGATTTTTTAATTATTTGAAAAGACTTTATAGTGCTTATAGCTTGTAATGCCTTTTCAAATAAGGGCAAACTATGGACACCCTATTTTGGACACAACTGGTGTATGCAATTATAAATGCATCATGTCCATAAATAAATCTTGGATTAGATGGGATAGAACACACCTACACTTCCGATAGGGGGCATACACTTGTTAAGCAAGAGCATGACTAATGTGAGAATCTACTAGACCCAATTAGGGGATCACATGTCACAATACACTATATGAGGTAGGGTTCTAAATCCTATAGTCTAACATAATCGTACAACCCTAAAAGAGTTATGATTTAATATCTCACTAATCTAATAACAAGAAAAATAAATCTAATCTAGTGCTCACCAAAGCTTGTAGCACAAAGTGGGGGCTAGAAATAAAACAAATAAACAACTAAACTAAACATGTATAAGAGGCATATACTCATGTCAATATATATATATATATATAAGAGAAGAATAAAAATACATTGTCTATCTACTCTTACAAATAAGGAATAAATTTAGGAATACTTACCTTTGAAGATGAACCCATCGAGCCTAAATCTCCCCTTTGGCCAAGATGTTTCACAAAAGATTGTCATGGTATGTAAGGATAACTAAGATAAATCAAATCTAGGCTACACAACCTATCTAATCATCCAAGAGACTTATCCACAAGATGATATTGGAGCTCCAAAGAAAGTATTGAACCCTAAAGCTTTATTCCCCAAGTAGAATGGCCAATAAGTAGATGTTTATTCACACTTCTTCACTTAATTATTCGCTCTTATCAAATGGTGGTAAATGACCTTGTATATATAGTAGTATCTTACACTAAAAATGTTTGAGAATGTTGGCTATACTATGTTGACCCGATTGACCTAGCATGTTTTCAGGTATAACTCACTAGGTTTGTGTTAGGTTGACCGAGAGGCCAACAAACCAAAAGAGAGAAATGTCCCTAAATTAAACTAGGTTGACTTGGTCAACATAGTATAGCCAACAAGTCAAAAGGGTGCTAAGGTAATAAATGAATGATAAAACATAACAAGTGATAATAATAGGTATAACTAAGAAGAATAAGCTTGGGGTTCAATGGTTTCAGGAGTCTAGTGTGTGGATGGTAAGTGGTAAAAGGAACAATAATCTTACAAAGCACCTATGGTCTACCCATCCCTTTCTTGGTGTATCTCTTAAGGCATGCACTTATAGAGATTAAAACTTGATAGGTTCTTCCAAGATACAAATTATCAGTAATCGATAAATGTTTAAACATATTATGTGCATACATATGCCCCATTTGAATCTCATCACGTATCACATAAGGACAACATGGGATGATGCTTGATCCACATCATCACCTTGGGTGTCCTCAAATTGGCCATATAGGGGTTTGGAAGAGGACCCAAATCACTCTGGAGCTTTTAGTGTGATGGCTAGTCCTTTATTGGTACCAGAGCTAGGTCTTGAGGTTGAGACCCATAAAATTTGGTGGGGATGATCCACATCCCTTCTCAGGGATATGTCTCCCCGCTGAGGTGATCATTGCACACTATGTGTTTGACTAGGAATCACCTCAAGTGCTTCATGGCTGGCCATATAGGGATCTGGAAGAGGACCCAAATCACTCCAGAGCTTTTGGCATGACAGCCAGTCTTTTATTGGTATTAGAGCTAGGTCTCAAGGTTGAGACTCGTGGAAGCTGGTGGGCCTGATCTGCACCGATGCACGATGCGTCTCTGTGCCTTATGGTCACTAAACTACCTACCACATGTTTTGATTGGGAATCACCTCAGGTGTCCTCAGACTGGCCATATAAGAGTCTGGAAGACTACCCATATCACTCCAGAGATTTTGGCATGATGGCCAGTCCTTTTATTGGTATTAGAGCTAGGTCTCGAGGTTGAGACTTGTGGAAGCTGGTGGGCCTAATCCGTGCTGATGCACGATGTGTCTCTGTGCCTTCCAGTCATCAGACTACCTGCCACATGTTCCAATCAAGAATCACCTTAGGTGTCCTCAGACTGGCCATATAGGGGTCTAGAAGAGGACCCAGATCACTCTAGAGCTTTTGGCGTGATGGCCAGTCCTTCTACTAGTATCAGAGCTAGGTCTAGAGGTTGAGGCTTGCAAAAGTTGGTGTGCCTGATACCAATAGAAGGACTGGCTGTCATGCCAAAAGCTTTGGAGTGATCTGGGTCCTCTTTTAGACCCTTATATGGCCAGTCTGAGGACACCTAAGGTGATTCCCAATCGAAACACATGGCAGGTAGTCTAGTGACTGGAAGGTGAAGAGATGCATCGTGCATCAGCATGGATCAGGCCCACCAGCTTCCATGAGTCTCAACCTCGAGACCTAGCTCTGATACCAATAGAAGACTGGCCGTCATGCCAAAAGATCCAGAGTGATCTGGGTCCTCTTCCAGACCCTTATATGGCCAGTCTGAGGACACTTGAGGTGATTCCTGGTCAGAACATGTGGCAAGTAGTCTGGTGACTAGAAGGCATGGAGATGCATCATGCATCAGTGTAGATCAAGCCCACCAGCTTCTACGAGTCTCGACCTCAAGACCTAGCTCTGATACCAATAGAGGGACTACTCATCATGCTAAAAGCTCTGGAGTGATTTGGGTCCTCTTTCAGGTCACTATATGGCCCAGGGACTGAAGCACCCAAGGTGAACTCGGTCAGACACGTGGTAGCAGTGTATCGCTATCCCTGAGAAGGGATGTGGATCAATGCTTCAGAAGAAAACATGATGACACACAACACTAATGCTAAGTATGGTGCAATAAGTAGTAAATAAGATAAATGAAAGAACTATATTAAAAAACACATAACTTTAACTTCCCTTAGTGCTGTAGATAAAGAAGTAGACTGTAAGAAATAAAGGTGTCAAATGTAGAGTACACTAGGAGAACCTATAGAAGTTAGTGCAAAAAATAGACAAAAATAAAAAATTTAGAAGATAGACATATGATAGTGGAAAATAATCTTTACTTCATCATGATTTTAACACATTTTACAGTTTGCAAAATGGATGAGCAGAAACAAAGATAGAGGCAAAATAAAGAATCTACCTAAAAATAAATGAAAGAATTGAATTGCTAAGAGTGGTTTTAAATAGGGAAAAATAGAATTCATTTGGTATTTTAAATTTTAAAAGAGAAAAAAGAGAGATCTGAGACCAAATAAGGCTAACATGGTGAGGGGATGACATGCTAGACGACGAGGACACCTAGAGGTGGAAACATGTGTACTATAGGTATAAAACTACAGATCTCAAACTAGTTTTTGAAATTTATATTAAATTAAATGAATTTTTATTAAAATTTGATTTTAAGCATTTATATATGTCAAATTGAACAAAATTTGATTCCAAAGGAAGCAAATGGGAAGATGGAAAATGGGTTTGAGGGGTTTAGGAAGAAAGTGAGTGAAATGCGCATTTTTAGAAAAATGTACTAGGTCAGCACACATAATGCACTAGGTCAACCAAGTCGACCTAGTAGGATAAAATAGTGCAAATTCCATATGGTTGACTAGTAGGTATGTGTCGACCTAGTGTAATCTATAGGATGGAAAGATAGAATAGAGTAAGTAACTAGTCTGTAAGGAATAGAATAAAAACTCAGAATTAGGGAGGAAAAGATAAGAGGGTTGACTTTGAATTTGAAGTTAATTATGATAAAAATATGGAAATTTTGGTCTAACCAGGTTGACTAGGGAACCAAAATAAGCACAAAAAAGCGTGCAAAAAATTGAAAGAGGGATAAAATGGCCTGAAATGGCAAAATGAAGTCAAGAAGGACCATGTAAGCTAGAAAGATGATAAAATGAATATGGTAAAAGCAATTTAGCTTGGTTTTAATTAAAATTGTAAAAATGATGTATAAAGAATGTATTGTGACTATACATAACATGGAATCACTAATACATCCTTTATTGTTGATTGGTTGAAGGGACGATCAATATTCTAGAGGTTGGTGGACATGTCTTGGTTTCTGGATTTGTTAGATAGATTTTTAGATGGAGATCAAGCTAGACTAATAGCCATGGGTCTAGGAGGTATATCTGAGATGTGCATGATCCCCCTCAGTGCTGACCTATTAGTCATGTTCTTGGGATGTTAGGAATGCTTGTCTAACACCTTTAGATAAGATGTGGATGGGGATGTGATAGATGTGGGTATCACATTAGAGGATGTCCATGCCATCCTCAAGCTACCCATAGTAGGAGGATAGGTGACCATAATAAGGATACCATATAGCTTAGAGGAGATGAGAGTCTTAGCCATGTGGGCTATAGGCTCAAAGATGTTATTGAGAGGATGGAGAGTTAGTATGAATGATGTGTGCACATCATAGATTTCAGACCTCTAAAAGGTGGTGATAGGCCTTGTGACATAGCAAGTGCTTTGTCACAATTCAGATGGTAAGGTACCACTATTTGTTATATGGTCTAAGTTCTATCATATGGGTCCAACTCATACATGATTGATTCAAGATGATGTTCATAGGGTAGAAGACTATGATATTGATTATACTATTGACAACATGGATATATGAGAGATTTCCCATATATCGACTGGTTGGGTTTCCCCATGTAGTTGATGATGGGTCACCTTGAGTGTGGAGATGGAGACAGGACCAAGTAGTGATGATAGATAAACCACTCAGATGAAGGTTGAGATGGACACAAACCATGATATCTAGGTTCGAGCTGAGGAGGTGACCTATCGAGGAGGTACTAGGAGGCTACATAGATGGGGAGACTATGTTAGGTGATCATGCAAATGATAATATTATGGGATTTGAGACACAAATAGGTATGAAAATGGTTAAATTATTTATTGAATTTTCATTTGGTAGTAGAGAGATATAGATAGATATTATGAGATATAATAGTGATATAATATCCATCTAGTGTGATTTTTTAGCTGTACCTAAGGATGAGGAGAGATGGGGGTCTCTAGTGAGAGAAGCAATCCATGACATCCTAGATGAACTTTATAGCCATAAAAATAAGTGTACCATCTACCCTAGCTTAGGTGTATTAGTTCAAATTAGTTGGTGAGGTAATAGGGTAGATATGGGTGTAGAGAGAGAGAATGAAAACACCACTAGAGATGGGTATAGGTGAGAGGTAGGCCTGGTAGGCCTTGGAAGATGAGATATTTATGCATCTAGAGATAGTGACATAGATGATGTAGGCATATACAAAAATGTAGACTCAATTGACATAGGCACATATAGTGACCTAGGCTAAGTTGATGCAGGCACAGGTGTAGATAGCATGCTTACAAGGATAAGTAGAGGGATTGAGATCTTGGACTACCTCATTATAGCATACCATTTAGAGGAGTCAAATCGAGGCCTCTATAGGAAGCATGGCTAGGCCATGAGATAGGTAGGAGGGATCCCAACCCTAGTGTTGGGGATTTGTATATGGTTGTATATGTTTTATCAAACTCATGGTATATATATTTATATATATGATGTATTATTTTGGTTTATTGGTGTTTGTTGTGTGTGTTATCTTTATGATGGCTGTGTTTGTAGATGCATTTGGATATATTTCTTTCTAGCACATGTATTTTGCTTTGATGTATATGATATAGTAAATATATGTGGTGTGGTTTATTTTCTATCATTATGAAGTACACATGCATGGTTAAAAAGAAATAGGTGAAAAAAGACTTGGAAAAATATAATCAATCAAAAATTTACTACACACTAGTTCAAGTTGGGAAATGTGTAATAACAAAAATGACTAAGTATAAAAATTTAAGAAAATGGTAAATAGGATGGTAAAAGGGGATTTGTTTTTAAACCAATGTATAAGATTTTTGCACCAAATTAAAATAAGTAAAATCATACTAAATATCACGTTGGGAAGTATGAAAAACAATGTAATTAAATATAAGGTATGTAAAAGGGCAAAATGTTAATTAAAAAAATCAAAATTAAGTCAATCAGTTTATACTATATCAAGATGGGAAGCATAAAATAAAAACAAAATTTGCAAAAAATACGTCTTAAATTTATCATACTAATTCAAGCTAGGAAGTAAATTCAAGAAATGGTTGTAATCTTACATACACTTAGAAAATAAGAAGATAAAAGGTGAAATAAAAACGAAGTAAGCATAAACATACTAATTCAATATGGGAACCATGTCAATGATGTATAACCTCATAATCAATCGAATCTTATCTCATATTTGACACATGTAATTTTAGATGGTGACTTGATTATTGGAAAATTTTGTGAGGAGGGTCAGGTCCTATCCATGGTCTTACATTACAAATCACAAAAATAAAAACCCAAAGGATGCCAAAACAACATTGGAAAGTAGAAGGATAAGTAATGGTAAATCAAGGATATGGGTAATAGGATGGAAAATATGGTAATTTATGAGGGATATTAGGTCCTATCTGTGGTCTTATAAATCAATTCACAAATGATATCCCATAAGGAGTGATTAGTAAACAAAATAATATTTCCCAAGAGGAAATATGAAAGAAAAGGAATGAAAAAGGGAGTGTAAGAAGAAAGACTTAGGCATCTTTAAGAGAAGACCTTAGGAAGCAAGAGGAATACTAAGGACATGAGAAGACAATAAATGACTAGTGGTCATCTATATACAAAGGAAACCTACTTGCTATAGACATAAAGCTTTTTAGGAAAATAGGTGTGCTACTAAGATCAACTCATGATGGTAGATTGATACAAGAAAAATTAAAATGGACCTACCTTCCCATGACATGTTCTCCGCTCCTCACAACCCCTTAAAGAGTAATTGGTCTACTACAAAGATTAAGTACTTGCATGATAAATTAGGTAGCATTAAAAGATTTTTTTATTCTCCTCTTCTAATCTATTGGTCTACCACACCCCAAATGACCTCGACTCTATGTGAGGCCAACTATAGATTTTGAGATTCGACTAGAAGAAGGAGATGTGCTATAAATCACATATTTTAGTGTGATTTGACTTTTAAGAATATTCAATATTTTTTCCTTTTGATATCATTTCCTTTTGTTTGAAAAATTATTTGGCTTTTAACTTTATTTTGAAGGGTTTTTTTTAGATTCCTCCTCCATACAGATTTGGAATGACCAATCATGAGAGAGATAGTGATACACATGAATGAGTTGTAGGTTAAGGTTAAAGGAAGATAAGTAACCCAATACAAAATACTAAATAAAACACTTAGGCTTGATAATGAACTTAGTATGTGATCTCAAGTCTTAACCATGTATATGCTTAATTTATAGAAAAAGGAAGAAGGGAAAAAGGAGATCCAAAGGAAGACCGGTGAAAATAAATAGTAATGAGCAAGATTGCTTATGAACTAATCTCATGGTAATAGGAGATAGTAACCAAAGGGGAGAGGTTAAATATAACCTAGTCACCATAACAACTATCTATGAAAAATAAAGGTAAGAAAGCAAACAATTATGAAGATACAAATGAAGAGTTTTGAGCAAAACTCTAAAGGAAAAGAAATAAAATATAAGGGGAAAATAAAAATGATAATTAAAATACAATCATATGTGAAATGTAAAATGATAACATAAGCTAACTATAGTATAAAAAGGAGAAACATGATATAAGATTGGAAAAAATTTAACACAGTGTTAGATGATATAATCAAATAGATAAAAATATGATTGAAGCACATGTCCACTCCAAATATAAATGTGAAATCACCATGCATGTGCTCATAAATATTGGTAAATCTATCCACACACATTATCTAATACATCATATAAGTCTTTATAAAGTTGAATGTTTACTACAACTAAGGTCTCATCAATCTTTAGTGAATAGTAGGTAAATACTTCTTTTTTGATCTCCTCAACTGAAAAAGTAAGAATGCTCAAAGGATCATGTTGAGGAGGGAAGTTAGGCAAAGGTTGGTCAGGATAATGTGAGTAAATAGGATCTTTAGGAGAAGAAGGAATCATATGTGGAGAAGGATCCATACGTAAAAGACTCACATGTGGAGAAGGATCCACAAGTGAGGGAAGGTCCATAGGTGAAGAAATCATAGGTGGAGGCATATAAGGTGGTGAAGGGACCACAAGAGGTGATGGAACCACTAGAGGTGGAGCCATGGGAGAAGAAGGAGCCTTTTTGTGAGAAAAACCTATGGGAGGAATGGAAGAAGGTCTAGGGATGGCTATAAGGTGATCTTTGAGATGTTTTTAGAGGATGCAAAAATGATCAGTGTGATGCATTCCACATAGGTGCCATAAATAATATTTCTCTCCATACTTGGGCATGTACTCAGGAAGTACCTTATGGTGAGGTATGGTTTTTTCTAATGATGGGGAAGAAGGATGTAAGGTATCGAGGTATTATCATAACCTATGACAATGATTAGAAGAGTGATTATATATCCTATGGAAGAAACAAATATGTCAATGAGTGTTTTTAGGAGCACTCAAAGGAGGTGAAATATGAATGAAAGAAGCTAAAGAGGACTCATCAGCCCATTTAGTGGGCAAAGGAGCCATCTTAGGCAATGGAAACAAACCATCATCAAGGGAGGGTGATGGTAAGGAAGACATGGAACTAGGTTCAACAAGAGGAGCACTAGGATGAGAGGCAAGAAGATGCTCAACAATAGTAGGGAAGGAAATAGGCTCAACTAAAGTGGAAAAAGGAACATGCATAACTATAGTTGTCCCTACTAAAGGAGGGGTGAGATTTGCATAAGGTCTAAGGAGGACTTCCCTAGCTTTGGAAAAGTGATAAGGTTTGATCATAGCATGATCCAAGAGTATGGTATTAAGTGGATCCTCAAAAATTGGAGGTATCAGCACCATCTCTACCCTGAAATAAAGAGGAAAAATACAAATATTAGGAACTTTAAATTAAAGAGAATGATGAGATAAACAAATGGACTCAATTAAATAAGAATGGTAATGAACAATCTCTGCATCACTGGCCTAGACAAGGCTACCTAAAAGAGGATCATCTAAAGAATATCCATCATCATAATCTAGAGTATGAAGATTAATTACATAGGCCAGGATGACCTTGTAATCGAAGGAAGCTTGGTGAATAGAGTGCCTAGTCTTGATTAAGACTATGAGAATGTCATCATAAGGAGGCTTATTAAAATGAGGTTTTAAGGAAGTAGGGAGCTACGAGATGAGATGAGATGAGATAACAAAAAATTTAATATTTAAGTTAATCTCATTAGGCTCATCATGATTAAATTCTAAAAGGTTGGGAGAATGTTACCAATGAGTTTAGGATGCCCATTGTAACCTCTATTTGAGTTGATAGGAAACTTAAGATGTTTTGACTCAAAAAATGGAATAATAGGTGAAGAATCAAGAATAAGAATCTTGAAGACACCAAAATATTGGAATCATTCAAAATTCCAAGGGTTAGTGTCTCCTTGAATCCTATAAATGGCTCCATTGTGAGGAAATTTTATGCATTAGCAAGTGGAAGATGCAACAGCTCACATACAATGAGTCCACAACCTACCAAAAAAGATGCTATATGAAAAGGGAAATTTAAAGATCATTACCTTCACATAAAATGGTGATAGGTGGGATGGTAATGGGAAGACACACACACACCCTAAAGGAAGCATTTGCCTTCTATCGTATCCTTTCCATATGTTGCATGTAGACTTGAGATTACATTCTAAATACCCAAGAGTCTTAATGAAATCAAGGGAAGTGACATAGGTTCTAGAACTGTCATTGATCAAGGCTCACTTAACTTGGATATCACCAATTTGGATGCTAATAAATAATGGAGGATCATCTATATGAAGAAAAATCTCATCTAAAATCATAGATGGGATAGGAAATTGTAAAGAAAGAGAAGTGTCTATAGTTTCATCAATGTTAATAGACATCTCTTCACATTGTTGTAAGATACTATCCTTAAATCTAGATAAAGTAGCCTCTTATCCTATTAGGGGAAGGCAAGGGATATTCATCTTGAAGAGAGGAATTGCATGAGGTGATTTTTATGATTTGGAGATGCCCTCATGAGTTAAAGGAAAGGTATCTAGGATAGAAGATTAGTAAGTTTCACAATGGGATCCCACTCATCATAACCCATAAGGATAATGTTAGATATAGATGTGTAATGAATAAGAATATCTTTATAAGGTAGATCTGAAGAGCATTGAAACTTATGTTGATAAGAATGAGAAGGTTGAGAAGAAGGTTGTAAATCATTTGGTGATGAAGAAGTGGTTGGTTTAGATTAATCTTGAAGTTTGAAGGAAGAAGTGTTAGTATAAATTGAATTGTTGTGATTATTAGATGATGGGAGAGAATTAGAAATAGTATGAGATGTGTCATCCAAGGGAGAATCATAAATTGGATCATCAAAATAAATAAGATCTTATTTTCCCAACTCATTTAAATGAGTTGGAGAAGAATCTTGGATAACACGATATGTCTTATGGGAAGGAAGAGTGTAGATAGGTTCTGAATAAATGAAAGCCACCACTCTTCATATATTGGTCATGATAACCACATTCTCTTCAGAATTTGTTTTATCAAGACTTTGTATTTTATTGGTGGAAGAAGTGGGCTTATCTTGATTTTCTTAGATTGGTTGATGATTAGGCAAGGGGTCTTTATAGATAGCTAAATGAGAGTTTTTTTGATTTAAGGCTTGAGTTTTATCATGTGATTTATAGTCTTTGAAAGTAATCTCATAGGCTTCTTAACACTTGTGAATAATGGAATCATGATCAAAATTTGGGCCAAGAAGAAAGTCCATGGCTAAATTGTGGAGCTATCTACAAGTCTCATGAGAGTGACCCCAACTAGCATAAAACCAACAAAACTTATTATGATCATACCATGATTTCATAGGTCAAGTAGGGTCAATCTCTCATGGAAGAGGCCTAGATAGACGTTTAAGAAATTTAGCCGAGGATAAAGGCTTATGGATATTAATGTTGTTTGGTGAAGAAAAATAAGGATTAGTGAATTGTTGAGAAGGAGTTGGTTTTGAAGAAGGGGTAAGAATGATAGCTTGTACATTGTGAATGGTGTCATATAAATTGGTAACACCATCATTGGTAATATTGTAGTTTTTGTTCTTTACTAATAAATGAGGGATCGTATAAGGTTGGGGTGGCTTGAATTAATGTATGAGGAATTCTTATCTTTTGGATTGATCAATATCTTCCTCTAAGGTATGTGGAGAAAGGGTACAAACTCAATGTTATAATTTATGAAATAAAGCATTTGTAAAGAGATGAAATAGATTCTCATCTACCATGTTTTCTTTACATTTATTTGATAAAGTTTTCCATCTTTTGACAAAGGCTTGGGTAGTTTCATTTTCATTTTATTTACAATTGATGAAATGGGCCAAAGTATTCTCAAGAAGATCACTAGTTTGAAATTCTTATACTAAATCATTTACTAAGTCCTCCAAATTAGTGATAGAGTATGTTCTAAGTTGATTATACCAATCCAAGGAATCACCTATAAGGGTTTTGTATAGGAGTTTGGTATTGACAAAGGTGTTTAACTTAAACCAATCATTGTAAATATTTTAAAATTCCTTGAGGTGAAGAGTACGATTGGTTGATCCATTATAATAAATTGTAGGTGTTATACCTCCAATGTCAATGTTAGCAATTTGGGTAGTAAGAGGTTCATTTTGTAAATGCTTGATGACTTTGTTGACTAATAGAGGTTGATGAATGAGATTACCTTGATAATTTTAAAGAGGGGGAGGAGGAACACTTTGGTTATGTGTGCCCCAAGTCATTGGTTGAGGATTGGATTAAAGATTAAAAAGGTGGTTTTTCATTCTCATAATTTGATTCATATTATGATCTTGGAATGTGTTCATTTGATTGAGAGTTTGCAATAATAGTTGATGAGTTTGATTAGTGTTATTAGAATAATTAGTATTGGAGTTTGTGTTGGTGTTAGTGGCTTAGGTACCATTATTAGTGTTGATATGAGCTTGGGAAGAGCTATGATAATTTGAGGCACTAGTGGAAAAATTTGCTTGTGAAGCAAAATATGGACTAGTAATTGGTTGAGAAGAAGATGCAATAGAGGCATGAGTGCCTTGGGTAGAAAATGAATCACTAGTGGATGGATTAAGGATAGTAGATATTATAAGAGTACTAATAGATGTATAACCTACCATGTTAGTTGAGATACTAGGAATGAAGGTGGAAAAAATTAAAAAACAAGATGTCATGGCATAAGGAGTCAAGATTTGAGGAAGAGGTTGAGAAGAAAAGAAATTGGTACCCCCAAATCTAATTGAGCAAGTGGGAGTAGGAGAATGAGGTTCTTTAATTTTATGGCTAATCATGAGGTTATATATTGTGGAAGGATCCTTCCCTCTATGTTGGGGGAATTCCATAATAAATAAGAGTATTTTAGGAGTATACTCTAACTCAAGTTGATCCTCTATGAGGAGATGAGGGTTTTGATACAAAGGGGTATGAGGAGGGGTCCCATAGTCCATCATGAGGGTTAAAATATGAACATTACTAGCATTCATAAAAGGAGCCCTAATTTATCTATGGGAGATCCTATTAGGATTGGTGAATTCCATCATGTCTATTAACTAAACTTCAGTGTTGTCACCAAATAGAAATTACATGATGAAAGGAAAAGAGATAAGATAAGAAAGCAAAGAATCAAAAAGTTACTAAAATAGTACTAGGTCGATCTAGTACAAAATAAAAATTTTAAAACTTTACAAGGTCAACCCAGTTCAGTGAACAATGATTGATAGAAAGAGGTAAAGATGTAGTAAATAATACTAGGTTGACCAGGTCAACCTAACATAGTGTACAAGGGCTGAAAAAGACACGGGGTTGATAGGATCAACCTAGTATAACAAATAAGGAAGAAAATAATTCTGATAATAAGCTATGGGTTAAAGAAACATAATTGTAAGTAATGTAATAAATCAATAAGTACTAAAAGGAAAACAAACAATCAATTGAATTGAAGCTGGCTAATCCAATTGATGCACATAAAGTAAAATCTTGCACTAGCACTAGATAATGCAAGATTTTACACACACATTTGATCAAAGAGAAAGTAAATAACTTGAAAGTAAATCTATCTACTTGGTCAAATTAGAATGTTGATTAAATTATTAATAATGATTTTGAATGTAAACGGAAATTGGCTATAAGCAAGGTACTAGATAGAAATTTATGGATAGTTTCAAGTAAGTTTAGTGTGAAAGGGACTATAATGGAAATGATACAAGCTTCATATTAGGGCCTACCCCCTCACTTCAAACACTATAGAGATAAGGATGCCAGGTGCTTAGCCAAAACATACCATTAACCATGCTTTATACTTGACCAAAGCATGAAGTCTACTTCCCCTTTGGTGATGAAAACTAAGTAGGTTGTCTTGGGTAGTCAAATGTTTAAATGCTTATTGATTTTTATGTGATTTGGTCATTTGTGCAAAATAATATAATATTGCAACTAAGCGATTAATTTAAAATACCCTAATTAGACTATGTGAGATATTATAAGCATGCAAGAAACTAAAAAGAAATATGTGATCAACATATATGGTTAATTCCAACTTTGAAACAAGGTATAATTAAGAAACTATATGGATAATTATATAGAATAAAGTCAATAAGGTTAAAACTTTACTATGGAAGTAAAGTTTGAAAGTGAACTTGGTTAGTCAGGTTGACCTAGTTATCTAAGAAAACATAGAACACAGTAGTAGGTCCACAGGGTCGACCTAGTTGATTATGTGGAGGTAGTTTTGAAGACTGCAAACTATGAAAGTAAAGTATATAAATATAAGGATACAAAGAGATATAAACTAACTTGAATTGTTTAGAGATGAAAAGGATAATATTTTTGATCTTAGACCTTGGAGAACACTGAAATAAAACTACAAAATGGGTTGAGATGGTCGATCAAGCTATATAAGAACCTGCTAAAAAAGTGATGAAAATACACTAAGTCAACTTGGTCAGCCTGGTAGGCTGAATTGAAAGTATAGAAATTTATAGGGTTGAGTTGGTTGACCTATAAATCTAGATAGGAAGTCTTAAAACTTTGAAAACTATACTAGGTCAAGCTGGTCGATCTAGTTGGCTGAATAGAATTTTTCAAGTTTTGGAAACCTATACTAGGTCGAGCTAGTCAATCCAATTACTTGTTCCTAAAAACATGTACATAGATATAAATAATTAGGTTGATAGGGTTGATCTAGCATAATAAATATATGATAAAAATAATGATGAATAGAAATGAAATAAGTGAAATAAACCCTACAAGGGTTTGATTCACATTGGGTTCACCAGAATGTAATGAAGGTGAAGCCAAAGTGAATGCTAATAATTACTAGAAAGAGATAAAAATGGAACATTGAAGTTAATCCAACCAGTGGTGGGATAATATTTATGTTGGGTTCACTAGAATGTATTCAATCTAAAATACATCATGTCCATAAATCAATCTTGGATCGAATGGGATAGATGACACCTACACTTCCAATTGGGGGCATACACTTGTTAAGTAGTAGCAGGACCAATATGAGGATATGTTAAACCTGATTAGGGGATCAATTTTCACAACACACTGTGTGAGGTAGGTTATAAATCCTAAAGTATAACATAATTGCACAACCCTAAAAGAGTCATATGATTTAATATTTCACTAATCTACTAACAAGAAAAGTAAATATAATCTAGTGCTCACCAAAGATTTTGGCACAATGTGGGGATTAGAAATAAAAAAAATAAACAACTAAACTAAACATGTATAGGAGACATATAACCATGTCAATGTATATGAAATCCTAATACATGGAAGAGAAGAATACAAATGCACTATCTATCTACTCTTACAAAGGAGGAGTAAATTTAGGAATACATACCTTTGAAGATGAACCCATCGAGCCTCAATCTCCCCCTTGGCCAAGGTTCTTCATAAGAGATTGTCATGGTATATAATGATAACTAAGATAAATTATCTCTAAGATACAAAAACTATCCAAGCATCCAAAAAACTTATCCATAAGATGAGATCGAAGCTCCAAAGAAAGTATTGAACTCTAAATATTTATTCCCTAAGTAGAATGGTAAATAGGTAGATGTCCATTTATATTTCTTCACTTAATTTTTCACTCTTATCAAATGGTGGTAAATGACCTTGTATATATAGTAGTATCTTACACTAAAAACATTCATGAATGTTAGTTTTATTAGGTTTACTTGATCAACCTAGCATGTTTTTAGTCTAACTCATTAGATTTGTGCTAGGTCATTTGAGAGGCCAACAAACCAAAAATGAGAAAAATGCCCTAAAATTTACTAAGTTGACCTGATAGACCTAATACAACTGATAGGTCAAAAGGGTGATAAGGTAATAAATTAAGGATAAAACATAGCAAGTGATATGAACAAGTAGAATTAAGAATAATAAGCTTGGGGTTCAATGGTTTTAGGAGGCTAGTTTGTGGATGGCAAGTGGTAAAAGGAACAACAATATTACGAAGGACCAATGGTCTTCCCACACATTTATCGATGCACCTTTTAAGGTGTGCACTCAAAGATATTGAGACTCTATACATTCCTACAAGATACGAAGTGTCAGTAATCGATAAAATTTTGAAAATATTATGTATATATAACTAGCTTTCAACCAAACTTCAGATTGATTTCCACCAAATGGTGTAAATTAAGCCTAGAAATCACTAAATGTCCCAAATTCATCTACACATTAGACATAGTGCTTAGAATCATGTTGATGCATCCCTATTTGGGGTATTATCATGTATGCAAAAATAACTTCTCATGGATTGATCTCCAGTCAAATTGTGACCTAGAAAATTGATAGTTTGGCCTTTAGGCCCATTAAGTGAGTCACTTAAACAATTCCTAAAGTGATAAAATTCTAAGTAGAATGAATTAAAAAAATAAACTAGATTAAATGATTAAGTGGAATTTCCATGTGTAATTAATGAAATTGAATTTTACAAAAAGTAAGTTTTAATAAAAATGAGTTCATGATGATGTCATAATCCTTAAAGTCAAGGAATTGAAAATATCTCCCTAAATGCCTTAAATTAAAAAATGAAGATCCATTTTTAATAAATTGGATCTCTATCCCAAATTTTAATTACATGTCCCCTCCTTAACTCAACTAGGGTTAGTTTGAACTCAACCACAATTAAATCCAACCTAGCTATACTTGGGTTAGAGTTAGTTGGAAGGCTATAAATAGAAATCCTTGCCCATTGATAAAAAATATATATTTTAGTGTAAAGTTATCATGGAAAAATACATGCAAATATCCCATTGGTATAGTGTTATCATGCCCATTTGCTAATCCAATCTAAGCCAAAGCCAAATCCAAGCCCAATATTACCAAGGTGACAAGGACATGTGGTACAAAGAGCTCCATTACCAAAGAATTATTGATCATAAAATTGAGCACATCAATTCATTTACAACATACAACACTTTATCTCATGTGAGTTAAACTTTCTTGTTTTGTTTTCACTTTTTAGTTACTTGTATTGTTCTCTAGCTCTTTGAGTGTCTAGGCTAGAGGTGTAAGATTTTATTAGTGTGTTTTGTTTGATTGATTTCATAATAACATCATACTAATCACCCCTCTTGGGTTCCTATTGATCAAAGAAATGTGGTAATATGGAGTGAATTAAGGGGCCAAATAGCCACAAAGGTGAAGGATAGATTATGCCCAAATGGAGCAAAAATGTGGTAATGTGATGAGTTGATATGAGGATGAAAAACCACAAGGTAAAGGATAGATTAGGCCAAGATGACCCAAAATAAAATAAATAAATATAAGCTCAACATCCCAAATAACTAAGAAGAATCTAGTAGAAATAAGGCCATTACTAAGACAATACGTTTAAAACCCAAATATGTAGATTCTATTCAATAATGGAAATTTCAAGGGGAATGCTTGGTTAATTCCCCTTATCTTATCATTTGAAACCATTGATTGGTAATGTTTTCATGATGATAACATGTTTGAAATAGATGAAGAATATAAATTTAAAAATGAGGAAGGATTGAAAATAAATAAATATATCAAGGGGGAAAATGGAGGGAGGAAAAATAGAGTTCCACCATGGTATAAATGTGGTATTTATTATAAATAAGACACACTAATCAATTCAATAAGACTAAGAGTTTTCAAAATAGAAAGGGTTTGGTACCATGCCTATGTTAAATATTTATTAGGTTACTACAACATATTTATATTGATCTATTGTTAGTAATAGGATAATTATTAAGTGTGAGTGTGTATAAGTGTATTATGGTAATAATTCACCTATAGAATAGGGATTTCAATATAACAATGAGAATAGAAGAGATGGTGGTTAATTCCTCTATTGTAGGATTTTAAGCTTATATAAAAATATCTTTATGATTTGAATAAAACTAAACTATTACATTTTCCTAATTTGGTTTAAGAGTGGGTAAGAGTGGAGGTTAAATATTGTGAGAGCATGTGAGTATTATGGAAGTAGTAGTGGTATTTTTATTGTAACATGGGGCAACATCATTATATCTTTGTTTCCTCTATGTATGAAATATTCCTTTGTTACATAAATATTTATTAGTAGTGTGTATTTTATTTTAATTTTTTGTATGTTATGAGAATTATATAAATAATTTCAACACGTGAATGGCCATCCTAGTTTGAAGTGCCAAAACTGAGACAAAGTTTGAAATATGAAATCTTATGCTATTTGGTAAATATTTATGTGATGTTATTTTATCATTATTATTGGTGAAGCATGTGTTAATATAATTATGAAAAATACTAAGTAAAATAAAAATGTATAATATATGCATTAATTCAGACAAGAATAATTTAGAGGTTATATTTTTAGAAATATGCTAAAATGGGAAAGTAATAAAGAAAAATAGCTTATCTAGAATTTGGATCTGATGGATTGTAATCATGACTATGTGACTAACTATGGAATTTTATGAGCTCATTATGAATTAGGAAAAAGATTATGTATGGATTTGGGATAAGGTCATACCATGCAGACAAGGTTAGCTTGTACTATTGTCTATAATTTTTAGTAGAGTCTAGTAGGGTTTTTACCTTTTTGTGATTTTATAATAGTGTGCCTTTTCCTATAGGTCCTATGTACATATTGTTGATCACTCAATTCACTGCAATAACCATTGTGTGCCTTCTTCTTCACTTGGAATTATAGCTCAATAAATGAGGAACAAATATGATAAATGGAGGTTAGTGGTCAATGTTGTGCTTGACCTCAATACCCCTTATGTTGAGTGTTATCTACGTACCAATACTATGAATATGGATTAAACTCCATGTAGTTATCCCATGCTACATTTTTGTGTGTGACATATTGGTGTAATGGTATATGTTGGTATAACCTAATATAATAATGTGATTTAACAATGAATTTTGACATTTGAGGTTTATTCAATCTTAGATCAATGATATTTATGTTGTTTTAACTTATAATTATGAAGAACATGTGATTTTCTCTCAATATATAGTTAGAATAATTATAGTGTTTGTAATATAGAATCCTCTTTCCCACTAGTGAACAAATGAGTAGAAAATATACTTATATAGTGAATTTTTGGGGATTTACTTGAATGATACTTTATAAACATGGGATGACCCATTAGGTTAATTTTAATTTGATTATTAGTCATTATTTTATAGGAAGATGAAACTAATGGCTTCGGATATTATTGGCAAGTGGGTTTGTCTTGAAGGAGCAACCTTGTTTAAAGAACAGATATATCTAAATTAGAAGTGTGAATCAATATAATGGTGACTCTAGGATACTTTTAATGAATAATATGATTTTTTATGATCATAATTAATTAATGATATAGGTTCATATACATAGAGGTAGATGAATAATAGTTTGAAACTATGGAATTATGCATAAGCTATGTGTGCATAAGGAGTGGTCAGAAGTGCATTATTTAGAAATAAATGTTAATTTTGTGACTAAATTTTATCCCCTTTTATTATATTAATGTATCAAGTTTAAATTAATAGATTAAAAGAAAGAGAGTTATACATGATCTTACATGTGTTGAGTAGGCTTGGATGTAGACCACACATTAAATTGTGCTTCATGAAAACTTGTAATGAAACATGTATAAATCAATCCTTCATTAGGATGAGATTCTTAAAAGTAAAAACAATAAAAATATAGATCAAATAAAAAGGAATGAATACACCTTTTCATTGATGAGAACCATTATGTTTTCTAGTGAAAAACTGGTGACTAGAGAGGGTGGAACACTTAGATATTTTATTTTTCATTAAGGCACTTGGATTGGACTATGCATACTCCAATCCTTATTGGTAGAAGAGTTAATTAATAATTTAATGTGGAATATATAAAATGAAATCAGAATAGTAGGGTATCTTGGAATCCCTTTATAAATTCCAATAGATCATTCTAATGCAAAACTGGTGAAAAATATTGAATCAATTATTGTAGACAGAATAAGATTCATTTCTAATGTAAAATTAATGAAAATATGGTGTAAAAATATTATGATATAAGTTTCATGTATAAAACATAGAGAATGACATGAATTATCATTCATTCTATGAAAATTCATGCAAAACTAAGCAAGAAGTGACCAAGTGCCATGCACATGCCCTAATATGATTTCTGATTATATTGGTTTTGATAATTGAGTAATACCAATTAAATTTTTTAGTCAACTTGTGTAAATTTATAAAACACATGTCGTACATGATGCTCTCAATTTTAATAAAAAATCTTTTTTTTATTATTGGTAAATGATTTTTAAAGGGACCATACCCAATACAAAAAAGGCTCAAAACAAAGATAAAACAAGGAAATCCATAACTAAAAAAGGCTTAAAATCTAGATGATATATGAGTATAGTAGTGTTTTTTTATGAGTGGGGTCCACCCCACAGCTACAAAAAAGGATTAAAACCCGAATAAACAAGAGAGGGAAACAATAGGGAGTATATTTCTAGATAACAACACCAAAATAACATATCAACAACAACTTCATAGCATCAAAGTAGTAAAAAATTAGAAACAAGTTAATAAAATAGAGAACTAGAAAGTAAGAAAAGGAAGCTTCACTTGAGGAGCTTGTTGAAGCTATTCTTGAGTCCCTCCATAACATTAAACAGATTGAGAGCAGTATTTTGAGATGGGTCTTCCATGTTAATGGTTTTTAGAGCATGAGTCTTCTCAGTGCCACCCTTTCATAATCCCAGATACAAGTTGTTCAAGGTGAAAAATTGCCTAACTTCAAACTCAAGGAAATCTAGAATGGCTTGGTGTATGGCCATATGATCAGTCTACTTGCTCCTAATATGATCCATAGTTCCCTCTAAATATTTAATTATTTTAAAATATGTTTTATATTGGTCTCATAATGGGAGGATTTATCCACCTTCTTCTTACCCTTGTCAATAATCTTGTTGAGATGTGTGACCTCCTTCTTGGGCTCACTGATCCTTTCTTCAAACTATGTAGATTGAAATTTGAGTCGAGGTTCCTTGAGACCAAAATCCACATCAACCTATCCCATATCAAGGAGGCTCTTTGTAATGGAAATTTCCTTACCCTTATGAAATCTAGGAGTCAGAACCTTGCCTTTATCACTACTTCTAATCACCCTCTTGGGAGGATGAGGAGGTGAGGAATGAAAACTAGGATTCTTAGTCTTAATCCTTCTCTAAGCATGAGGTTCAGATAGGGGAGGGGGAGGAATATTGTAAACTAAAATGTTAGTAGAGATTAAGATGTAGTGCTGATGCAAAATAAAACTAACCCCTTCATGAAGATGTACGACACATTTGTGTGCCTAAAATCTTTGAATAAAAGCTTTGAAGGATTGTAAGATATAGAATGGGAGACTATCCCTTGGTCCCTTATGGAAATAGTTTAAAAGGATGAGATGATGAAGTGATAGAGTGTTATACATACCCTCTAAACTCACATACCTAACCAAAATACATGCCACCTCATCTAAAGGAGCAATGAGAGAGGAATGCACAATACTAGCTTTGATAAAATTCAAAGCGTTAAATTAGGAACCTTCTAAAAGTCTTTTCTCATATATAGCCTTGTCAAATTTATTTTTGAAGAACTTCAAACCATCCCTACTAAGACCAGTGATAGAGTTAATGAGTTCTTTGGTGATAGATAAATTCTTACCTCTATAGATGATAACCCTATTCTTCCAATTATTGGAAAAAGTGACAGATTTATGGTTTTCATGTCTCTTGATCTTCTACGTGAAAATTGTGAATCCTCACACATTTAATGTCATCTAAAGATCTCCATTTGCCTTCCAATTTAGGTCACACATTATTTCAATATATCATGGAGAGCCACTCATGGCATTAGCAGTAGGTTCTCAGTAGAAGAGTACATAGAAAATAATGAATAAACCACTCCCACACCACCTTTGTACAGCCTGATACCCAAGAAAATGATAATTAAAATAAGACATATATAGTATATTGATGAAATAAACCCATAGAAGTCATGTGAAATCAAAATAGTGATTATCCTTTACATGAGTGATCAAATCACCCATACCATAGCTAAGCATAACTTGTTGCCCCTTCATTAATAATAATATCCTTAGTATTTTTTCAGATTTGGTCATGAGCATATCAAAATTGAAGTTATTTATTAATAACCCCTATATTAGAAAATGAGTCTGCCACATGATTACCTTATCTATAGGTGTGACATATCATGTAATTTTAAAAGGCCCCACATATGCTAATAGCCTCCAAGATGAAGTATTTGATAGTCCAACTAGCTGGATGAATATAATTAAGGTTATTAGTGATATTCAAAGAGTCACCTTCAATGATAATATTTGTTATGTGGAAATATCTTGCTAACCTGATCCCCTAGAGAATAATATGCACCTTAGCATAATGGTTGGATTGTATGCCCATAGGCCCAACATAGGTAGCAATAAGATTACATATGTGATCCTTGATGATACCACCTCTTCTTGTAGCTCCTAGATTTCCTTTATAGGCACCATCAAATTTTATCTTGTACCAATTTTTTGGAGGAGGGATCCATTGTATAATAAATCTATCAATAGTAGGAGTTCTAATATGAAGATCACCAATAATGATATTCTAATTAGAAAGTAGTTTCTCCTCATATTTAGGAAAATTTTGATTTTTGAGAGGGTTGAACTTAAGTACATTCTATTTTACATCAATATAGATGTATTTTATTATTTTTTAATAGTAATTCTTGTAATATTTGAAAATGACTACATTCCTAGCCTTCCAAATCCTCTAGAAAGTGTGTGGGAAGATAAGTTTCCAAAATCATCTGAGCATGTTATGTCTTCATGGAGTATGCCATTGCTCCTAGGCCTATAAAATATCTTCTAAAAAGGTATAGGAAACCTCAAATATAGAAAAGATAAGACCCCACAAATTGTTAGCATAAGAACAATGTAAGAATAGGTGATGCATGTCTTTAGCTTCTTTCCTACATAAGCAACACATGTTAGGCATAATAAAACCTCTTTTGATAAGGTTATCATTGGTGAGAATCCTTTTATTGATCACCATTCATAGAAAGTGATTAATCTTTGGGGTGATCTCCTTGAACCATATCTTACTACATTCAAAATCGATTGGGGTCTCCTCAGAAAGTAGCTGATAACTAGCCTTAATAGTAAAAAAACCATCAAAAGAGTTAACCCAAATAAAATCATTCCTAGGACTCAGCTGGTTGATCTAAATGTTATTAAGAATATCTTAGAGTGAGGTCACCATATATTTCAAATCAAGCCTATTATAGGAGATAACATGAGTGAGGTCCTTCCATTAAAAAATACTATTGTTTTAGTAAATGTAATCACTAACTTTGTCACTAGTATGGGAAGAAAGATAATTTGCTAGCTGATTCTAAGAGTTGTTTTGCTGCAAATTTTGAAAATTAGCCCATCTATCTTTCTAGAAAATAAATCCTTACCATCACGAAGTTTCCATTTATAACCCTTCTTAATGTAACCCCTAATTTTGATGAGGTTTTTCTAGAAAACAAATCCATTTGGAAGGTGTTCCTTAATAAGAAATTTTTGGGAACATTGCTAACCTAAATACTTGGCTCTAATAATATTGGTCTAGGGATAATCATCCTTTAATAATCTTTAACCCATTTTGGAGATAAGAGTCACATTCATTATCTTAATGTTTTTGATACCCAGGCCTCCCATTTGATTCTAAGAACATGACTTATCCCATGCCACAAGATGGAATCTATTCTTAGTCTTAGTACCAATCCATAAAAAGTGTTTTTGAATCATTTCAATTCTATCTTACACAGTTGAATGAATAAATAACATGGACATGAGATAAATTTGAATATTTTTCAAAGTACTCTTAATAAACAAACACTTACCCACATTAGAGAGAATAGCTCTTTTACAACTAGCAAGTTTATTTTGGAATCTGTCAATAACAGTGTTTCAAACTATCATAGAAACTTTCCCTGTACCTAAAGGAAGCATAAAATAAGTACAAGAGAGAGATTTAATCATATAACCTATAATTTGAGAAATATTCCTTTGTTGGTTAGGAGGTGTGTTAAGTAAAAACAAAGAACTCTTCTCATAATTAATTTGTTTTCCTGAAGCTTCTTCATACAATTTAAAAATATGTCTCATCATTTTAGCTTCCAAAATGGTAGCTAGAAGAAGTAGAATTATATCGTCAACAAATTATTGATGGTAAATAATAAGATCCAGAGAAGTGGGTTTGAAACCATTAAGAGTCCTCATAGAAATGGCTCTGGCAATGTATCAGCTAAGGTTGTCTACCATAATAATAAACAAAAGGGGAGAGATGGGGTCCCCTTGCCTGATACCTATACTACTAGAAAAGAATCCCATTGGAGAACGATTAACAATGATAGAAAAATTAGGAGTAGAAATGCAAGAATTGATAATCTGTATGAAATGAGAAGAAAATCCAAATTTCTTCAGAACTATATCAAGGAACAACCAAGACACTCTGTCAAAAGCTTTATTCATATTCGATTTCATGACCATACCTACCTTTTTACTCTTTTCTATAGAATGGATAGTCTCATGAACCACTAGAACCCCATATTGAATGAGTCTACCTTTGACAAAACCTCCATGTTGTTTGGAAATCAGAATCGGTAACAGGGGTTGCAATCTCAAATCCAAAGTCTTAGTAAATATTTTATATAGCACATTGGTGAGACTAATGGACCTGAATCCCTTAAAGTCTTTAGCTCCATTTTTATTGGGTATTATCACTATGAAAGTTTTTTTTGATATCCTTAAGAATGTTACCCATTCGGATATATTCATTAGTGGCTTTAAGAGGATCTATGGAACAAATATCCCAAAAATGCTAAAAGAAGAAGGTTGAGAATCCATCAAGACCTAGTGATTTATCTCCTTCCATAGAGAAAATAACCTTATGTAATTCATCAAGAGTAGTGGGCTTAGTAACGCTAATGAAATCCTCTTTTGGGATGAGATTATTAGGAATAGATTCCATCAAAGAAACAATAGCCTCTTCAAAAAAAGTGTTGTTATCATTCAATAAATTCATATAAAAAGATAAGGCCACCTCTTTTATATTACCAGGATTAATGGTAATAGATCCATCTCTCAAAGAGACCTTAGATATTCTATTATGGTATCTATGGTTAAGAGTGGTCATATGAAACAATTTATTATTCTAGTCACCTTCCTTAAGCCACAAGGTCCTAGATTTTCCAAAAGGATTCTTCATGAGCACAAATATTATGGAAATTAGAGAGAAGATCTTTTTCTAAATGGAAATCTTCAACATTCATAACCTTGGTAGCTACATTTTGTTCCAAGGAGGCTAATTCCTCTTTTATTAGCTTATTCTTTTTGAAGATGTCTCCAAAAGAATTCTTATTCTATATTATGACCTTTTTTTGAAATTTTTAAGTTTTTGGATGAAACATAACTATATTGTTCCCTCAACCTCTAGCTTCTACCAATCTTGTATCTTATCCTTTAGCTCTGGATGATCAAACCACATTTTTTGAAACTTAAAAGAGGTATGCCCAAATTTAATAGGAAAAAAATGGACATAACAATAGGGTTATGATATGATCCAATTCTTGGTTGAGAAGAAAGATGGAAATTTTGACTCAAAATCCAATCCGTATAAATAAGAGCTCTGTCAAGTCTAACCTAAATAAGGTCTTCTCCTAGTCTTCTATTAGACCATGTGTATGGATTACCATGAAGATCCAAGTCAATGAGATTAAATAAGGAAATAAACATTGCAAACTCATCCATGCCTATATCATAATTAGTGGAAACTCCCTTTTTCTTAGAGGGAGTGAGAGGGGTATTAAAGGCTCCCATAATCATCCAATAAAACTTAGGGAAAAGGATTCTAAAACTTTGCATATCTGCCTAGAATTATCTTCTACCATAAACAGTGTTGGGCGCATAAATGTTTGAAAGCACCCAAAATAAGATATTATCAACA